>CM057478.1:71533300-71880800 GCA_030035585.1 Dugong dugon
GCGTCCCCTGGGTCCCTGTGGATGCAAGGACTGCATAAAACCAGAGAGGAGGGCAGGATCCCCAACAAGATCCTATTCTGCCCTAGGAGAGTCCACCGAGCATCCCTCAGCAAGGGATGAAAACGTTGCACAGAAACGTTTCATGGATTAACTTTTCCCTCCTCTCCTCTGGACTTGTTTAATGCTGGGGGAGCTAGTTTGCTAGGACTGGCTGGAACCTGGCCTCCAGAAGGCACTGCTCTGGCCTTTAACTGATTTAAAATCATTTTAAATCAATATGTTGCCCTGTTTTCCTACTTCCAGCTTCCTTTTCAGTCCCCTACTCTCAACTCTGACTCTGTCCTGAGACTGTTCTGAAATGTTTATTAAGTATCTTTACAGCGAATAATGTTTCTTTCTCCACTTGAAGTAAAGACCAGCTAAGCAAATACTGGAAGATTTGCTTTGCTAAGTTTTTTGGCCTAGTAAGCTTTTCCAGGTTTTCAGAAAATAAAAGAAACCCTACCCACCAGAGAACCCTAAACCAGGTTATGATGGGGAAACACAGTTTGCATTGTTTATTTCTTACTTTTTAATGACCAGAAAATATGTGCAAGACGTCATTCAGTAAAAGTATATTGAAAAACAAAAAAGCAAAGCTAAATCTCCAAAAAGCAAAAAAAAAAAAAGTGAGCATATTATTTGTTAAGTCACGCCCTGGAATGACTTAGGGAAATTGGTTTTGTTACAGCACTTTCAAAAGTTGGCCGGTGGTAATTTTAAATCAGAAGAAAGCATCTTCAAGAAAACAAAGCAGTAGGATAAAGCAAAATGTCTGCTTTTTCCATTTCCTATAAAATCTGTTTTTCGCCTTTTCAACCACATATATAGACCATTAAGGAAAAAACAAATGACAGCAGCAACAAAAAATGGGATGGTCTTTCCTGCATTTTGAAAAACATTTCTGGCTTGGTTTTCATACAAGGCCCTGATCATTAGGTTGTGGTGTCACTGCTGTGTTCCCGAGTGTGGCTAGCACTGCACCCTGGCTGCTCCGGGCTGCCCTGTGCCCCAAAGGGCAGATCGTCACGTGGAACCTGGGGTTCAGCATTTTCTCCGCGGTGAGGACTTACACATCCCCACTTTGCGGAAATCCCATTATTTTAATGAGAATGCAAATGAATGGAAAGCTGTGGGAAACGGCTGTAGATGAGTTGCTTGTCAAAAATGTTTGAGTGGGGGGGAGGGTGTTGAGAAGGTGCAGGTGAGCCAAACTCGTTTGCCAAGCGACATTTTCTGGGGGACTCGAGTTGGGTGGCACTTGGCCAAGTCTGAAGGAAGCACATCTTCATTGATGTGCCTATTGTTACTGCTTCTTATTTATGGTATTTCAACAACTCATGCAGGTTTTGACAGCTTTTCCTTTTTCATATTTACATAAGCCTTTTTATTTTGGTAAAATTTTTGAAGACGAGGAGTGCAGGAAATGGAAGGAGAGAAGCAGGGTCCTGGCAGGCTTGGGCGTGGCACTGACTGAACCCTGCCAAGGAGGCACAAGAAAGAACTGGGGTTCTCCATTCCTTTGCTGGGCTCCTATACCCCTCTTCAGGGGAGAAGTGGGTACAGGGGGAGCAGGACCAGAACAGAGGATTCGCTGGGGGAAATTTGCACTGATAGTCTCTTGTTAGGTCTAAACATGATACATGGCCCTGTGTGGCCTTGGGCTTTTATTTTTCTTGTAGTGGGCTAGAAGCACAGCGCTCCATCCTCATCAGTAAGATCTGGTCGCTATGGCCACCGGAGGTCTGGCTATCAATGTCCTCAGAGCGGTTTACCTCTATCAGCAACGCACTGACAGACGGAGGGGCTGGGAGATCTCTGAGCCTTTCCAGGAAGCCCTGTCTGAGATGGTGTCTTCTCTGGGTGGACCAGTGATCCAGGTCCTACTGTGAATACAGGACTTGTCAGACACGTAACCAGGTGGATTCAAAAATAAAGTTCAGCGTGACCCAAAATAAAATAACAGCTTCACGTTGCTTGTGAGCCTTGTGAGGGCCGAAGAGATTACCCCTGTGGAGTTAGTTTGCAGGCTACTCTGTCAATCTGATATCAGAGGCAGGTAAGGAACTCAGGACCTTCTGAGGGAAGGCTCCTGTATTTTCTTAATAATATGTTAATTTTCCATAGTATGCCATTAGATTGCAACACATTTTTTAGGGAAAGATGTTATCTTTATGGAGTTGACTTATTTGCAAACTTAACATAAGCTTTCAAACCCACAGAAAATATGGCAGTGTGTTTATATTTAAAATAGATTTTAAAAATTCCAGTGAGTTACTGTGAATTTACTTACCGCCCGATAATACGGGATAAAAATAATTTATGCTCCTATTTTAATTAAAAGCAAATCATTTTTGTAAAGCAACAGGAGCTCAGTCTAGTGGTTAGAACAGGAAGTGGGAGTTGAGACTCTTTTTGCTTTCTTCCTGGCTTGGGCTTGGACTGACTGCAGGTTTGGGGCAAGCCATTTACCCTCCCTGAATAGCTCCTTGCAGTCTTTGTCATAGAGAGGGGCCCTACCAAAGCCATGCTGCACTGAGTGGCTAATCAAAACCATTTGGTGTGGCAGTGTCTGAAGCACTGGTCTGAGAAGCTGAGCGTTTATGTCATAGATAGGGAGAACCCCGGGGAGGAAGGGCTGGTGAGAGGGCTGGCATGGGGGTGGGTGTTTTCCATTTTTTAACAGAAGTTGAAAGTTAAAGGAGTATCATGTCAATTTTAAAGGGTCTGTGGTTGATTCCCATAGCCTTTGGAAGCCATCTAATGCCTATAGACCCAAACATTCCCCAGGTACCTCTTGTTCCCAAGACTGGCTCATGTCCCAAATTCAAGAGAAGGGATGGAATCACAAAACGGGGCATGGATAGAGCGAACAGTCATAAGAGATGATGCAGCACACAATCACACCTGTTCCACATTCCGTGATCTTAGACAAAACTCTTCAATGGTATAGTGTCTACAGCCAGAATACGTTGAGATTAAAAAGAGATATATGAGAACATGCTAAACTGTAAAGCACAGTGAATAGATTATAGCAACTTATCTTGCTCTTTGACTTGTCACTTGCATCAGCTTCTTTGTGATTCCTGGAAGGGAGAGACTTTGTATCTCCCAGGTAGGCATCAGTTTGCAAGTAGGCATCAATAAGCATACATCAGTGGGTAAGTGGGAAGTTGGATGGATGGATATATAGAAAATCCCATCTTTTCCCTTTCCACATTAATGAGCACGCCTGCGCCATTATGGTTGTGTTAAAGTGGTAGCGAAGGAGGAAGGGAAATGTGTAAGGGACTCATTTCCTGGTTTCCATGCAAGGTAGTTTCCTGCTAGGGTGTTCTTTCTTGAATAATGTTCTAAAAGATTTTGTCCAGCCATGCCCCATCACAAGTCCACCAGATACTGTATATTGTGAATCCAGTAGAAAGTCTTCATTAAACCACACATGTGCCAGGTCCTTTAGGGGTCACAGAATGATGGAGCAGAGATAGGACAGTTCCTGCATATGAACCACCACGGAACTTGAATCCCATTTCTAGGAAATCATTATAAAATGGCCAAGAATTTAACTTTGGCTTCTAACAGGAAGTACTATGTCAGAGTTAAGGGCACAAGTTTTGAATTTAGATCACGCTGCATTAGAATTTTCACTCTATTAATGCTTTGTAACTTGGACACATAGCTTAAGTTCTCTGGGCCTCAGTTTCCTTATCAGTAAAATGAGTATAATACCTCCATAATATTGTTGTTACAAGCATGTAAGGAGAGATGTCTGTAACCACGTTGTTGTTTTTGCTGTTGTTATTATTATTATCATCATTTGTTGTATCCTAAAATAAAATAATTTTGAGATGAAAGAGGTCAGTATAGGTTTGAGCAGTCTGGAAAAGTTTTGTGGAAAGAGAATGCTAGACTATGAAGTTTCAAAAAAAAGAAAAAAATCAAACCTGTTGCTGTCGAGTCGATTCTGACTCCTAGAGATCCAGGACAGAGTAGAACTGCCCCCTAGGGTTTCCATGGTATGGCTGGTGGATTTGAACGGCTGACCTTTTGGTTAGTAGATGAGCTCTTAACCACTACACAACCAGGGATCGATGAAGTTTCCAGTGGGGGGAAAATATCAGGACCTCGAGTATGAGGAAGGAGTAGGAACAGGAGCCAGGAAGGCTGCTTGAGAAGTTAGAAATAGAGTGGATGGAGAAGCCAGGTAGCTTATTCCTCAGATCATCAGGTTAAAGCACCTAGATGGAGAGAAAAATCAGAGTGAGAGGAATTTGCACAACCAGAAAGGAGCTAGAAGGAGAGAGTAGAGGGTGGGAGGTAAGGCTGGAGAACACTCAGGGCTACATATTCACTCATTCAACAAAATCTTCCAGAGCATCTACTCTGTGCATGTGTTCTATGCCCTGAGGATACAGCAAAAAAAAAAAAAAAAAAAAAAAAAAATCCCTGCACTTCTGAAGCTCACAGTCAAGTAGAAGGGAGACGGACTGTGCATAAAATAACTAAGTGAATTATGTAATATTCTAGAAGGTTTTAGGTACTGGGGGAAGGGAGTGTCAATGGAAGGGAGATTGATCAATTTTAAATTTGGTGGTTGAAAAAAGCCTCACATTGAAGTTGATATGTGAGCAAAGACTTTAAGGAGGTGACTCAGGGAGATCATTTAAGAGGCTATTGCAAGAATTAGGTGAGTCACGATGACTGCTAGTATCACAGTGGCTGTTATGGAGTTGGTCTACAGCTTCTATAGAGCCATCAGGATTTGCTTACGGGCTGGTTGTAGAGTGATCAAGAAAGAGACTAGTTGGGGATGATTTCAAGTTTTGGGGCTGAGCGATGGGAAGATCGGAGCTGCAGGCGACTAGATGGGGAAGCCTGCAAACAGTAGGCTGGGTGAGAGAAGAAGATCAGGAGCTCACTTCTGGATATGTTAAGTGTGAGATGCCCATTAAACAACTAACTGGCAGTGCCAGGTAAAAACCAAAATACCCATTGCCGTCAAGTTGATTCTGACTCATGACAACCCTATAGGACAGAGTAGAACTGCCCCATAGGGTTTCCAGGGAGTGGCTGGTGGATTCTAACTGCCGACCTTTTGGATAGCATTCTGAGCTTCAGAGAAGAAGTCCTGGTTGGAGTTTTAAATTTGTTGGGCTTATCAGCATGTAGTTGGAGTTCAAAGCTGTGAAACTAGATGAACTCACCAAGGGGATGAATATAGAGTGATAAGAGAAGAGGCCCAAGGATTGAGTCCTGAAGCACCTTCTACACTGAGGTTGAGGAAATGAAGAGAATTCAGCAAAGGAGATTGAAAATTTGCAGTCAGTGATACAGAAGGAAAAGCAAGAGGGTGTTATATGTCTGGACACCAAATGAAGAAAGGGTTGCAAGGAATAAAGAGTAATCCACTGAATCAAATGCTGCAGATATGTCAAACAGGTGAAGACTGAGACTTGATCTTTGGATTTAGAAGATGGGAGTTATTGTTGACCTTAGTTGTACTGAGATTGGCCTACATATAAATGTTAAGATCATTATATTAGATTAAGTGCAAAATATCTGAGTTCTAGTCCTAGGTTCACCACACTCCTTTCTGAGTGATTTTGGAAAAGTTGTTTGCTTTTCCATCATCTGTAAATCTGAGGTATTAATCATGGTTATCTCAACTCGGGTTTTTTGACCTAGGGTCTTTTGAACTCTTAAAACGTAATCAGATTGACTAATCTTCCTCTCTATATCCTGTGAAAGATTAATGTCTTCCCAAAGATGTCAGGAGATGTATGGTTATGTTATTATAAATATGTCTAGCTCTAACTTTCTAAAGATTGAAGTTGTCAAGGATTCCATTTTGCTTGGATCTATAATCAATGCCCATGGAAGCAGCAGTCAAGAAATCAGATGAGACATTGCATTGTGGCAAATCTGCTGCAAAAGATTTCTTTAAAGGGTTAAAAAAAAAAAGTAAAGATGTTACTTTAAGGACTATAGTTCCTCTGAGCCAAGCCATGGTGTTTTCAATCTCCTCATATGCATGCAAAGGCCAGACAATGAATAAGGAAGGCCAAAGAAGAATTGATGTCTTTGAATTATGGTGTTGGCAAAGAATATTGAATATACCACGGACCGCCGGAAGAACAAACAAAACTGCCTTGGAAGAACTGCAGCCAGAATGCTCATTAGAAGCCAGGATGGCAAGACTTTGTCTCACTTATTTTGGACATATTATCAGGAGGGAACAGTGCCTGGAGGACATCATGCTTGGTAAAGTAGAGGGTCAGCGAAAAAGAGGAAGACCCTCAATGAGATGGATTGACACAGTGGCTGCAACAATGGGCTCAAACATTGCAAAGATTGTGAGGATGGTGCAGGTCAGGGCAGTGTTTTGTTCTGTTGTACATAGGGTCACTATGGGTTGGAACTGACTTGACAGCACCTCATGACAACAACTTTCTAACTCAGGTAGATGCTGAGTCCATGCTGTGACTTGCAGCTCTTTCTTTATCACTGTCCTGGTGTCAACTTAAATGTAGAGATAAGTGTCTCTCTTTAATTGCTCCTCCCATTCCAAAACATAAAAAAAAAAAAGAACACAAAACAGAATAAAACAAGAACAGAAAAGGAGAAATAGAGAATGTTAACATCATAGCAAAGCAAAACAGTTTAACATTTTTATGAACAACTCTTATTCTCAAGAATTCCAGCTACTCCACTTTGGAGTTTGGCAGTCTACTATGTTCTTAGTTCTTTCAGGAGCAAAACCCCTTGCCTTAGTTAGGTTAGGCTTAGATATTGCCGCAATAACAAAGACAACAAATGTTTAGTTCTCACACATGTAATTCCACTGTGATTTCAAGACAATCATCTTCCAGGGGTGACTCAACAATCACTTTCTCACCTTGGGGTTTCCTCAGTTATTGTGACAGAGGAGGAAAGTGCTAGAGAACCTTGCATCTGCAAGCAAACCTGTGCTCTGAAATAGGCCCATGTTACTTCTTCTCCAATTCATTGGCCTTAACTACCCATAAGGCCCACAGAACTACAAGAGGGCTGAGAAATATAGGGGACACAAGAACTGTTGGGCAGACGTGAGTGCCTCTGCCACATTTCTTCAAAATCTTTACATTTTCATATGTAGAACAAATAAATTCCTTCCAGTCCCTACACAGAATTTAGTTGCCAGAGGCCTTTGGCAGCTTTTAAACAAGTCAACATCCTTCTCTCATCTCTGGCCTCAGTCAGGGATAAGGGAGAGGATCGAGGAGACAGGGTGTGAGATTTTTCCTCAGATAAATTATAATGATCAAATGGGACAATGGTTGTGAGTGCTCCTTGTAGACTGCAAAGCACCATAGTCATAGTAGGAGCCCTGGTGGTGCAGTGGTTAAGAGCTATGGCTGCTAACCAAAAGGTCCACAGTTCAAATCCACTAGCTGCTCCTTGGAAACCCTATGGGGAAGCTCTACTCTGTCCTATAGGGTTGCTACAAGTTGGAATAGACTCGACGGTAACGGTTTGGTTTTTTGTCGTCATAGAAAACATTTCTATAGGACTCACTCAGAGCCAAGCATTCTTCTAAGTGTTTTACATTATTACCTTAAATAATCCTCGCAACAATCTTATGAATTAGGCACTGTTACTAGCCCCATGTTACAGATTAGCAGACTGAGGCAAAGAGAAGATAGTAAACATACCTAAGGCTATAAGGTTATTCGACTGAATACGGAAATTATCGAACAATATCATTAATATCACAAGCAAGTAAAATTTTGCTGAAGATCATTCAAAAGCTGCTGCAGCTGTATACCGACAGGCAACTGCCAGAAATCCAAGATGGATTCAGAAGAGGACGTGGAACGAGGGATATCATTGCTGATGTCCGATGGATCCTGGCTGAAAGCAGAGAATACCAGAAAGATGTTTACCTGTGTTTTATTGACTATGCAAAGGCATTCAGCTGTGTGGATCATAACAAATTATGGATAACATTGCAAAGAATAGGAATTCCAGAACACTTGATTGTGCTCTTGAGGAACCTGTACATAGATCAAAAGGCAGATGTTCGGACAGAACAAGGGGATACTGTGTGAAGTCAGTAAAGGTATGCATCAGGGTTGTATCCTTTCACCATATCTATTCAATCTGTATGCTGAGCAAATAATCTGAGAAGCTGGACTATAAGAAGACGAACAGGGCATCAGGATTGGAGGAAAACTCATTAACAACCTGGGTTATGCAGATGACACAATCTTGCTTGCTGAACATGAGGGCTCGAAGGACTTACTGATGAAGATCAAAGACAACAGCCTTCAGTATGGATTACACCTCAACATAAAGAAAACAAAAATCTTCACAACTGGACCAATAAGCAACAACATGATAAATGGAGAAAGGATTGTGGTTGTCAAGGATTTCATTTTGCTTGGATCTGCAATCAACACCACCACCACCAACAGCAACAAGGCTATACTGGTAATAAGTGGTGGAACTGGGGTTGAAGTGCAGGCAGACAGTCTGACTCCAGAATCCATGCTTTTGACCATTAGGTCATATTGCCTCTTTGTTGAATTAAGCATTGTACAAATGTGCCTCTCACCATCCTTGATAAAGCATATGCACCACAGTTCTCAGGACAGAAGCAATTCAGATTGTAGCAGGAAAGAGAGTAGCTCTCCTTAGGACACTGGAAAGTGAGCCTTACTAATAAGATTCTTCACTTTCTTGGCTTTTGCAAGGAAGCTGATGGAGGGAATGACATGGCTGCAGAGAAAGGTGCTCCAGGAAGTGTGTTGTGTGATCAAGATTATGAATGTTCATCAATCTCTGGTTCTTCTTGACCTCTGGGTATGTGAAGGATACTTCCCTCTCCTTCAAGTTAAGCATGACCATGTGATTAATTCTGTCCAATATAATAAGATGTGTTAATTCAGGTGAAAGCATGTAAGAGCCTCTGCTTGCTTCCGCATGCTTCCTTCCTCAGTGATTGGGAACCACATGGCCACAGAAGCAACATGAGACTGAAGTGACTGGATTGCTGAGCTGACACAGAGAGGAGACCTGCCCTAAAGAGTGGCCCATGGTGGCTTTGCAAGAGCAAGAAGTAAAATTTTATTTTTGGCTACTGATATTTTGATCTGCTATGTTACTAATGCAAAACTTAACCTATACTGACTGATACAGGTGGTATTTTAAAATGCGAATCGGGGTGGATTTGGAAGTAGGTTGGATGAAAAGAAGGGAAAATAGGATGAGGAATTTGTTGTCACTCAGTTTATTTATTTTCTAGACATTAGACGTATACCAACTGCTGCTGAGTCGATGACCCCATGTGTGCCAGAGTAGAACTGTGCTCCACAGGGTATCCAATGGCTAATTTTTTGGAAGGGAATCTCCAGGCCCTTCTTCCAAGTTGCCTTAGAGTGGACTCAAATCTCTAACCTTTTGGTTAGCAGACGAGCGTGTAAACTGTGTGCACCACCCAGGAACTCCTCAGTAGACATGTAACTTACCTTAAATCTCTTTTCTGTTTTATCTTTGCAAGTGGCTTCAGTTCTCCTGAGTCTAAGAGTGGGACGTTACAGTTAGGGGCTTCTCACAGGCTAGGGATGGGGAGAAACCACGCATTCGGGATTATGCAAGGACTCTGAACTGATTCGCTTCTTGAACCCTTTATGTTCTGCCTGTTGGGTTGGGAACTAAAGACCATATGTAAAAGCTCATTTCTTGGATTTTTTTGCCGTGGAAGCAGTAATTTCCAAGTAGCTCATTGAAGCCGAAGTTGCCAGTATAATTTATCTATCTCATTTGTTTCAGAGGGATAAGGTAGTGCAGTCCTTGACTCCTCTCCCATCTCCCATCCTTTACGCCATCCCTCACTCAACCGATTTGCCGAGCATCAGAGTGGTGGCTCTCAAACATGGTGATTAGCGTTTTCTCAAGCAATTTAAAGTGGACATCATGCATTTGAAAAAGAGAAGGTTTTAGAGCACTTCTAAGGTGCTTTCATTTCTACCTGCGTTTCTAGGATCAAGGAATGGGCTGCGCTCTGCTTCTTTCAGCTTCAGGGGTTGGTTTGTCGTGATGGAGGAATCCAAGTCAGAGGACAAACCGAGATCTGTGGCACGTCCATGCGAAAGAGGAAAACAATTCTTCCCTGATATTCCTGATTTTTCTTCCTAGTTACAGTAGGCAGGGCCCTCCTTTTGCATTGGCTGTGAATGTCTAGAGTTTATAATGAATTTCATTCAAAACTCATATTCTAGAAGCCAAGTAGCCTCTCGCCCTAATCCCCCTAAGAAAAAGGCCTTCAGAAGGAAGAGCTGAATTGACATGCGGAATGACTTCTCAGGTTTCAGTCTGGAGTTGTTTCCTTACTCACAAAGCATTTGTTCTTTTAAAGGAACCAGTATGTTTGTGTAACTGATGTGAAACAAGCTTGACTCCAAGAAGATTTAGCTTAATATCCACGTATGCATTCCGGGGTCGGCAGTCTGTGGGTTGTGCATTGAAGGCCCTGGCGGTGGCACAGCTCGTCACGTATGATATTGGGCACGCAAATGTGACGTGATGCCCATGTACTCTTGAGGGTAATTCGATGTGCCAGCCAGCTCGATGGGCAGAGAAGCTATAAACACAGTTGTCACCAGAGAGAAAGAGCGCTGGGCCGAATGCAGGCTGGAGAAGCAATCGGCATTGGAACTTGTCTCCAAGCCCTAATGAAAGCGTTAATTAGTGTATTACAGAATTTATGGTAAGAACAGCCTCTCCACCAGCCCCCTCCAGTGACATACTCTTAATTAACCATTTCTTTTTCTTGCCCTCACTTCTCCAGCAGCCTTTCCCAGTCAAGGCAAATCCAGGGAGGAGAGAGAGAAACCGAATTGTGTTAGAGGAGGGAGGTTTTGGGGGAACTTGGCTAAAAAGAAAAGGCCAACGGGGCACATGACTCTCTGATGTTTATAGGAATAAGTACACATTTAATCTACATACACATTAATCTTTCTTTATGTAAAAATGATTAGTAAATAGGGTTTTTAAGCAACTGTTTAGTTTACACATTGGCATCATAGATTAACTTATTTCTAAAACACTTGATTTTATCACTCTGCCTAATGATTTGTCACATGATTTATTGGGCAATATGATAAATCATGTGCAATTTATTGTTTATCCTATAAAGAGTGCAACAATTCATTAAACAGTGATGAAACTCAGCAGTTCCTCAGGGAAGCCTACCTTGTTGGCTGTTGCACTCAGTGGGACAGACTTCCTCCCAAGAGCGGGATGGTCCCTTTGTGCCCCCAGGTGTACAGCATGGGGCAGTTTGAGTGCACTGAAATTAAATAGTTTTAGAAAATAATGGTGCAGTCATAATCTTATACTCTAACCATATTTATTTTATATGGAAAACTAAAGTCCAAAGCCTATTGGGTGTTAAATCCGTGGATTCATTTGTGATAACGAATGTGGTATTCTCTGTTACGAAGGCATTAAACTTAATGGCAATGTTTCCTAATACTGCTCTCAGTTGTGTTTCCCTCTCTCTGGCTTAATTTCTGTCTAAGCACGCATGGAAAGCCTCTCCCGGGCATTTGTGGGCACTCGCCAACCCCAGAGGACATTTTGGTGCATGAGGCCTGGATGACAGGCACAGAGCTTAGGGTGGACTTGGGACCAGGCACCAAAGCAAGGTCCTGACGTTTGGCCTTGAGCATCCTCTCTAGAGGCTACATTTAAGAGAAGTTCATTTACTAGAGGTCAAGGCCCCGAGAGCTTGTGGGAAAAGACCAGTCATTGCCACCCTCTTCTAGATCCATCCCCTTGTCTCTCAGTTCTTTGCTGCCCCTTCTTGTGAATAGGTGTTTTTGCCTGCCAGTCTTCTAGATGGAGAGAACTCCAATTCTTTTAGGGAGCAACTTCTCCCCCACTCTCAGGACAAGTGACCTCACCAGCTAACCCCTGGCTGCAGGGTACATATGAGTCCTTGAACCCCGACAGTGAGAGAAGAACATCTGTGAACACTGGTTATGTGGATTTGGGCGTAGGACCCAAGCAAGGCCAATCAGAGCTGGGTTTTGTGGAAATGGCTGCAGGGAAGTACACAGCTGTAGACAGCCTAGAACCAACATATAGAAAGTGTCCCTGAGAGTGAAGTGCAGTGAGAAGTGGAGAGACCCAATCTCGTGTTAATTAGCATATTACGTGTTACGTAGGATGTAACGTGGTGTGAGGACCCAGGTCCAACCCTAAGGTTTTCTTGACCTTTTTTCTGCTTTTTGCTTAAGCCAATTTGACACATATTTACAACAAAACAAAATTCTTAATACACTTGCTATTCCATAAGGCTTGGTCCAAATCTTTTCTTCAGGAAATCTTCTCACGTAGGGAAAGGACGTTTTACTTCCTCTATAGTGATGGTTTGCAGACTGTGATTCTCTGAGCTTGGGCCTCTGCAGAGGTGCCTTGGGGGTCTCACTCTAGCCAAAATAGTCCTACTTTGACCTGTTTTATATACTAGGACTCCACATCAGATTTCAGTTTATAAGTTAGTTCAGCTTTTAAAGATGCAAGTATGCAGCCCCTTACCGAGACAGTAGCCTCGTGGACAGGAGGCTGTGTACATTGTACATTGCATATGGTACACGGTACTGAGTACAACACGCTTTTACCTAGGAGGCCCTTAAACATGGGTGAACTCTGTATTTGGGGAAAATGAAGATGATCTGAGTGTGAATGCCAGATGTTAATAGGTTGTCAAGAGGCTAAGCAGACCTTCAGTGAAGGTTTTGTTTCTAGGCAGGGAGAGTGTGATTTGAAAGATGGCTGCAAATCCTTTGGTACTCTTTGCATTAAAAACCAAAAAAACAAAACCCGTTGTGGTCCAGTCGATTCCAATTCATAGCGATTCTATAGGAGAGAATAGAACTGCCCCATTAGGTTTCCAAGGAACAGCTGCTGGATTCGAACTGCCAACCTTTGGGTTTGCAGCCTAGCTCTTAATCATGGCCTTGAAAAGTGGAGTTTAATTCCCTTCCCCTGGAATCCAGGATGACCTTCGTGAATTCCTTAATGAATAGATACTGGCAGAAGCGATGTTCTGGCCCTTCCAAGGCTAGGTCCTGGGAAATCTTGTAACTTTCACTTGGGCCTTTTATAATGCTTATCTGGAGGAAGCCAGATCTCAGTAAGAAGTCCAACTACCCCGAGACCACCATGCTGCAAGGAAGCCTAAGCAAGCCATGTAGAGAGGCCAGAGAAAGAGAGGCCTGATCAGCTTCTAGCTCTCCCGGTCATTCCGGCCGAGTAACCAGTCGTGTGAGTGAAGAAGCCTTCAGAGGACTCTGGACCTAACCACCATCTGATTGCTGTGACATAAAAGACACTGAGCAAGAACTGTCCAGGCAATCCATAGAGCTGTGGCCAAGTATGAATGGTTGTTTAAAGACAGTTTTGAGGGCAGTTTGCAATACAATGATATATAAATCAGAACTGGGAGGTAGGGCCTTTTTTACATCCAGAAGACAATCTCTAAAAGTAAGATGATCTCTTTCCTTCATACCAGTTTGAGAACTAAAGAGTTTGGAATAAGCTAGGAGCTAGGGTATCATATAACATACAAGAAATTGGAGGACAAGGGTAGTTATCCATTTGGAAACATCTCCTTTGGGAGAGGCCAAGAAGTGACTCAGCTTGGGGAACCATCCTCAGGAACTCCCCAAAGTTCCTCTGGCCCCAATGCAGTGTTCAGTGGCGAGTCTTTGACCTGTGCTGGGTCCCCCCACCTCTGACGAGCCTGTAGGTTTGGGAGTGAACTTATGCCACATCCCTACGAATGCCTCATAAAAGACTATTTGCCAATAATGTCACCTTGTAATTACATTTGCTGAACTAGCTCTGCCAGTGTGTATGCTCTTTTTTCATTATGTAGCTTCAACCTTTATAATGTTACCAATTGACACCATAATTAGTATAGTTTACTGCAGCACTGATTATGAGGGCCTCCTTGTCAATCAGCCTCTGTTTCTGTCTGAGGAGCCGTTATTCCTCTACCTCTAAACCTTGGCTAATTCACAAGGCACAGGGCTGTATGTGTGTATGAGAAAGGGTGCCACCGGTTCCTACATGCACTTGACCGCCCAGCTCTTAAGTGGTCACTTGGCTTCCCTTTGGCCATAGCTCTCCAAGCAGGGGAAGCCTCGTGAGCATGTGGAAGGGGTCAGGCCACTGTGTGCCACTTCCAGCTTCTTCTCTGCCAGCCACATGGCCTTTGGCAAGTTGCCCAACCTCTCTGTGGCTAGGTTCCCCCACCCAGCTCTCCTTCCTGCCCTACCTGCCTCCAGGGGCTTCAAAGAGCTAACAGATGTGGAACAGCTTTTGAAATAAGCATGCCATATAAATTCAAGGTGTTTGGAAATGGTTTTCTCATAAACCTGCCAACACTATCTTTTTGGAAAAGACAGAAGTCACAAATTCACTCTCGTTTTAATTTACCTTGGTATTTCCTCAGCAGATGGCTAAAGAGCTGCTTGTCGGGTATCTGCTGCACTAGCACCTATGGGCCAGCACCTCCTCCATAATCCCCAGGGACCATGGCCACACTGGGGGAGCAGGTTTGACTTCCTGTGATTCCCTCAGAGGTCTTATTAGGGTCGGGGAGGCGCCCTTTCCTTTCCTTGAGTTTATGGTGCTCAGTGTGGGGAAGATAGCATCTGCCCTTTTCCCCACCTGTCCTGCTCACTCTCTCGCATGGGGCATGGAGGGACTACTCTGCAATCTGAGTGCTCTCTACCCCACAACCATGTGGTGAGCACACCCAAGCATGGCCCAGTCTGCTGGGAAACCCATCCCTGGGGTTCTTGGGTCTGTGTGCATGCAAGCCCCTGCTCTCCCTTCACTGGCTGTGTACGTATCTGCCCTGAGCACCCAGATTCTCCACACACATTGGGCTTGGAGCTGGAGAAAGAGTTAGGAAGTCCAATTTTAGTTGGAGGTTAAGCCTTATTTTCCAGTCCAGTTTTAGCAGCCATAAACACTCAGCATGCTTCTACCTGCCTCCCAGGTCCAGTTCTCACCTCATTCAGATCTCAAAGTGGGCGGAGCACACTGGAGATCCCAAGATGGCTAAAATTGAAAATAACTTAGACCCTTGTTTTCACCTACCTCCCGTGTTGGAATGCCCGTTGTAGCATTCTTGGGGACGATTTTCCTGCCTCTGCGCAACAAGCTCTGCAAACAGGAAGCTCAGTCCTCCATAGGCAGTGTCTTCACTGAGAGCCTAGTGCTTCTTAGAAAATGTCCTCATTTGCAGTGCAAACCAGTTTTACCCCTAGCATATGTCTGCAGGTCCCAGGTTTGCACCTGGACGCTGCACAGAGCAGGGCTCTTCTTCCATTTACTCAGAATCCTTTCTTTCTTTCCTTTAGCCCACCTGTCCCACTCCCAGGATACCCAGGGTACAAATTCCAAGGGTCAGCTTTCACACTTTCATAGCGTTGACCAATAATTAACCTAGAATTTCAGCCCGCCTCCCAGAAAGACGAGACAGCGACACTTGTTTTCTAGGTTCCAGCCCCACTTTGCTGTTCCTATGGTGGCCTAACACACACACTCTGACGTGTTTCTTGGGTGTTCAGCAAATGCCTACTGTGTGTCAGCTATGCTGTGGAGTACAAAGATGTTTATGAGTGAACCCTGCCTCTGCAGAGACTAGCTGAGGAAGGCAGAACTTGCACCCAGAAAAGTAAAGGGGTCAAGTTAGACATTTCACAGGGACTGCTGGAGTCCCTGAAGCCCTGGAGACACAGTGGTTAAGAGCTCAGCAGCTAACCAAAAGGTTGGCAGTTTGAATCCACCAGCTGCTCCTTGGAAACCCTATGGGGCAGTTCTACTCTGTCCTACAGGGTCTATATAAGTCGAAATTGATTCAATGGCAATGAGGTTTTTTTTTTTTTTTTTGGTTGGTTGGAGTCCCTGAGTAGTGCAAAAGGTTAATATGCTAAGCGGCTAACAGAAAGGTTGGAGGTTCAAGTCCACCCAGAGGCGCCTCTAAAGAAAGGCATGGTGATCTACTTCCAAAAAATCAGCCATCGAAAACTCTGTGGAGTACAGTTCTAATCTGACACACATGGGGTCTCCATGAGTTAAGATATAAGCCTGTACTGGCTCTAGAAGCTGAGAGTGGGGTGTCAGGGAGGACCAGTGGGGTGATGGCACGAGCAGAGCGTCATGGATCTCCTTGCCTGTACCAGGTGGACACGTGGGCTTGCCAACAACACTTCTGTTCCCTGTCTTCCTAGTCATATTTCTTCCCCAGTGTCTTCTGTCCTTATCCCTGGCTGCTTGTAACAAAGCCTTCTCCATCTGAAGAGGCCAGACTCCTCCTTTCAACATCTCAGGCCTCATCACCACTGCCTTTGACCTTACTCTGTTTCTAAGGCACCCCAATGCTCAGTCTGAGAGCTTGGCAGCTTCAAGATGCTGAGGTCTTAACAGGAAAGTCCACCTTCTTATAGAGATGGAAGAAGGCGTTTTGTAAACATCGGAGCAGATTCAAATCCCAGCGGATGCACATGTAATGTGGCTTATGCTATATTACTCTTGCTTAAGTTAAAGTCTATGATCTAGCATTCCTGTTTAGCTGCGGAATTCCATGGAGGATATTGCTGGATCCCAAATCTTTTGTCAGTGTAATTGAGCATAACATCTTTTCAGGTTTGTGTTTCAAAAGATGCATTATCTCCTCTCATCCATTTGTTCTATTTGAGCTAGTCAAAACTTTCAGCTTGCCCCATCCCTCTGAAGGAATTTGAGTTTTAGGCTGATAATTTATGTTTATGCTGAGAACGCGATTTCTTTTCTGCACCCGGAATGATTAATAGACTTCTCTCTGTAAATTAGTATGGGAGAGGATATAGGTAAATTGCTAACCAAACATGAGAATTTCACTTTTTCAAAAGATTTCTCACGGCTCTTTCTTAGCCATGTTCCTTAGACACATGGTTTTGCCTGGGCCGTGCACCCTTTGACAGTGTAAGAGGCTCTCAGGCTTGATCCTCCAACTCCTGACAGCCATCCTTTCAAAGCAAAGATAGTCACACCATGGCCGTGAGTCATGTCTGGCCTGCCTCCTGTTTTTGTATGGTCTATGAGCGAAGATGGAGACCCTGTGTGGTGCAAAGGCTTAAGCTCGCGACTATTAATCAAAAGGTTGGCGGATCGAACCCACCCAGAGGTGCCTCAGAAGAAAAGCCTGGTGATCTGCTTCTGTCTGAAAGATCACAGCCTTGAAAACCCTATGGAGCACAAGCACAACTCTACTCTGCAACACATAGGGTTGCCATGAGTTGGAATCAACTCGACAGCAACTGATTTGCCTTGCTTTTTTTTAAAATGAGCTAAACATGAGTTTTTGATGTTTAAATTCTCGAAAAAAATCAAAGAATAATACTTTGAGACGTGTGAAAATTACATGAGATTCAAATTTCAGTGACCCTAAATAAAGTTTTGTTGGAACACAGCCATGTTCGTTCATTTACGTATTGTCTGTGGCTGCTTTCGAGCTACTGCGGCAGGGCTGACTAGTTCTCACAGAGACTGTATGGCCTGCAAAGCCTAAAACATTTACTATCTGACTCTGCGCAGAAAAAGTTTGCCAACCCCCTGCTTTAGAGAAAGAATAGAGTTTTCTAGTGCCTGTAGGAGAAGTGGGCATCAAGCTTAGGTGGAAGTTGAAGCACATATGTATTATGGTGGATATTGGGGTTTTTAGCTTGGAGCCCTGGTGGTACAGTGGTTAAGAGCTTGGCTGCTAACCAAAAGGTCTGCAGTTCAAATCCAACAGCTGCTCCTTGGAAACCCTATGAGGCAGTTCTACTCTGTCCTATGGCATCGCTATGAGTCGGAATCAATTTGATGGCAATGGGTTTTGGTTTGGTTTGGCCTGCATTGACCCCTCCTTTAGTAACCACATCTCAGTTTTCCCTGGAAACACCTCCTTCCCCACTCTCAGTCAATATGGTTTGAAAGGCACTCATGACAGGCTGGAGCATCTCAGCACATTCCCCCAGCCAGAAGGACTGTTTCAGGATGGACTCTTGATTCAACGGGACTAAGTGAATCTGTGTCAGGGCTTCTGGGAGAGAAGCAGATGCCCCTTCTGTGAGATGTAAGCCAGAGCCCTTAGAGGTGGAACTAACACATACATTGTGTGACCATGAGGGATTGGCTCAGGGAACCAGAATTGGTAGCTTTATATCAGCCCTGAATCAAGCCAGACATGATGTCCCTACCCTTTGTGTGTTTGGGTGAGCCCATGAGTTTTTGCTTATGTCTATGTCTCCTAGTTATTGCATTGTATTTGTGTCATATGTGTCCCTTACATTAAAGAGCCTGACCCACACCAGCCTCCTGACCCTGAAAGCTGACTGGAAATGTCTGCTCATGGCCCTAGGGCAGGCCTGGGGGGGCCCTACCAACACTGAACTGGATACCACTTCCATTAAGTTCAAGATTCTAGTTGATCTCAAAACCTCAGATGGACTGCTAGTGCCTTTCCAGAAGTGACAGGGCAGAGATCTGGCCCCACAGGTCTGCTGCAGTGAAAGAGGGTGGGGTGACTGGGCACATGAAGCAGAGGGACCATCATCAGCACCACTTGGGCACCTACTTTCACCACTGTGACTGTGTGGAGACACATAGAAGAGATAGAATGGTAGAGTAGAAAGAGCAAGGGTTCCTGGGTTTGCAGTTGATACTGCTACTCACAGGCTATAAGATCTTTGTCACATTGTTGAATCTCCATGAAATCTTGAGTCCTCTTCAATGGGAGTAATAGTAACACCTGTCCTCCACTGAGTGTTGTAAAGAATAATTGAGACAATCCAGGTGAAAGCAGCACGTGAACTCTAAAGCCACCATGCATCTGTCACTGTGTTGTGATACGGTGGCTTGCCTGTTGCTGTGATACTGGAAGATATGCCACTGGTATCTCAAATATCAGCAGGGTCACCCATGGTTGACAGGTTTCAGCAGAGCTTCCAGACTAAGACAGACTTGGAAAAAGGACCTGGAAGTCTACTTCTGAAAAAATTGGCCAGTGAAAACCTTATGAATAGCAGTGCAAAATTGTCTGGTATAGTATTGGAAGATGAGCTCCTCAGGTTAGAAGCCACTCAAAATATGGCTGGGGAAGAGCTGCCTTCTCAAAGTAGAATCGACTGTAATGATGTGGATGGAGTAAAGCTTTTGGAACCTTCATTTCCTGACGTGGCAAGACTCAAAATGAGAAGAAACAGCTGAAAACATCCATTAATAATTAGAACGTGGAATGTAGAAAGTATGAATCTAGGAAAACTGGAAGCTGTCAGAAATCAAATAGGACACAGAAAGATCGATATCCTAGGCATTAGTGAGCTGAAATGGACTGGTATTGGCCATTTTGAATTGGACAATCATACAGTCTACTCTGCTGGGAATGACAAATTGAAGGCGAATGGTGTTCATTTATCGTCCAAAAGAACATTTCAAGACCGATCTAGAAGTACAGTGCAGTCAATGGTAGGATAATACCCATATGCCCAGAAAGAAGACCAGTTAACAGGACCATTATTCAAATTTATACATCAATTACTAATGTCAAACATGAGGAAATTGAAGATTTTTATGAACTTCTACTGTCTGAAGTTGATAAAACATGCAATCAAGATGCACTGATAATTAACGTGTTTGGAATGCGAAAGTTGGAAACAAAGAAGAAGGATCTGTAGTTGGAAAATATGGCCTTCGTGATAGAAATGAGGCAGAGATTGCACGATAGAATTTTGCAAGATCAACGACTGATTGATTGCGAATACCTTTTTTTCGAAAACAAACGGTGACTATACATGTGGACCTCACTGGATGGAAAACACAGGAATTAAATTGGCTACATCTGTGGAAAGAGATGATGGAGAAATTCAATATCATCAGTCAGAACAAGATCAGGGGCCGACTGTGGAACAGACCATCAATTGCTCATATGCAAGTTCAAGCGGAAGCTGAAGACAATTGAAACAATTCCACGAGCATATGCCAAGTGAATTTGGAGACCATCATAAGAATAGATTTGATGCATTGAACACTAATGACTTTAGACCAGACAAGTGGGATGATATCAAGGACATCATACATGAAGAAAGCAAAAAGTCATTAAAAAGACTGGAAAGAAAGAAAAGACCAAAATGGATGTCAAAAGAGACTCTGAAACTTGCTCTTGAGCATAGAGTAGCTAAAGCAAATGGAAGAAATGATGAAGTAAAGAGCTGATAAGAAGATTTCAAAGGGTGGCTCAGGAAGACAAAGTAAAGTGTTATAATGATACGTCCAGAGACCTGGAGTTACAGAACCAAAAGAGAAGAACACACTCTGCATTTATCAAGCTGAAAGAACTGAAGAAAATTCAAGCATTGAATTGCAATTTTGAAGGATTCTGTGGGCAAAATACTAAATGACATAGGAAGCATCAAAAGAAGATGGGAAGAATACACGGAGTCACTGTACCAAAAAGAACTGTTCAATGTTCAACCATTTCAGGTGGTAGAATATGGTCAAGAGCTGATGATATTGAAGGAAGAAGTCCAAGCTGCATTGAAGGCATTGGCTAAAAGCAAGGCTCCAGGAATTGATGGAATACCAATTGCGATGTTTCAACAAAAGGATACAATGCTGGAGGTGCTAACTTACCTATGCCAATATATTTGGAAGAGAGCTTCTTGGCCAACTGACTGGAAGAGATCCATATTTGTGCCTATTTCAAAGAAAGGTGATCAGACAATACGGAAGTATCGAACAATACCATTATTATCACAAACAAGTAAAATTTTGCTGAAGATAATTCAAGAATGATTGCAGTAGTACATCCTCAGGTAGCTTCCAGAAATTCAAGCCAGATTCAGAAGAGGATGTGGATCAAGGGATATCATTGCTAATGTCAAGTGGATCTTGGCTGAAAGCAGAGACTACCAGAAAGATGTTTACCTGTGCTTTATTGACTATGCAAAGGCATTTGACTGTGTGGATCATAACAAATTATGGATAACATTAAGAAGAATGGGAGTTCCAGAACCTTTAATTGTGTCCATGCAGAACCTGTACATGCAGTCATTTGAACATACCAAGGGGATACTTCTTGGTTTAAAATCGGGAAAGGTATGTGTCAGGGTTGTATCCTTTCACCATACTTATTCAATCTGTATGCTGAGCAATTAATGGAAGAAGCTGGACTATATGAAGAAGAATGTGGCATCAGTATTGGTGGGAGACTCATTAACAACCTGCAATATGCAGATGACACAACCTTGCTTGCTGAAAGTGAAGAGGACCTGAAGCACTTACTGATGAAGATCCAAGACTACATACAGCCTTCAGTATGGATTACACCTCAACATAGAGAAAACAAAAATCCTCACAACTGGACCAATAAGCAACATCATGATAAACAGAGAAAATATTGAAGCTGTCAAGGGTCTCTTTTTACTTGGATCTACAATCAACGCCCACGGAAGCAGCAGTCAAGATATCAAATGACATACTGCATTGGGCAAATCTGCTGAAAAAGACCTCTTCAAAGAGTCAAAAAGCAAAGATGTCACTTTGAGGGCTAAGGTGCGCCTGATCCAAGCCATGATATTTTCAACTGCCTCAAATGCATGCAAAAGCTGAGCAGTAAATAAGGAAAACCAAAGAAGAATTGATGCCTCTGAATTACGGTTTTGGCAAAGAGTATTGAATATACCATGGTCTGCTAGAAGAATGAACAAGTCCTTCTTGGAAGAAGTAAAGCCGGAGTGTTCCTTGGAAGCTTGGATCGCAAGACTTCTTCTCACATACTTCGGACATGTTATCAGGAGGGACCAGTCCTTGGAGAAGGACATCATGCTTTGTAAGCCAGTGGGTCAGCAAAAAAGAGGGAGACCCTCAATGAGATGGATTGACACCATGGCTGCAACAACGGGCTCAAGCATAGCAATGGTTGTGTGGATGGTAAAGGACTTAGCAGTGTTTCATTCTGTTGTACATAGGGTCGCTATGAGTTGGAACTAATTCGATGGCACCTAACAACAACCAACACAACAACAAACTCTTGGGAATGTTGATAATGGTTGTTATATTAAACAGCTAGTCTACTCTGCTGTCCAGTAGGTCTTAGGGAGGAAGGGAGCAGGGAACCCACCTGTCTTCCACCGTCAGTGGCATGTGTAGAAGTATACTTTCCTTACTCTTATCTTGCATTTTTACCGTGTGCTTTATACCTACAAGCCCCTTTCATAATCCTAATCATTAGCCGTATCTGAGGAAGGAAAAAGTTGAGATTTGGGATGCTGGTGGTTTGGCTAAGATCTCACAGCTAGGCTGCCATCAGGTCTTTGGACTTCCAATCCAGGCGTTTATAGCAACATTGCCTTCAGAAACAAAGCCTGGAAGAAGTACGAGCAGCCTGTGGTGGCCCTTCCTGTTCCTGACCAGTTGCCAGCAGGACACACATGTGGGCTGGCAATGCTAACTGCATGTCCTGGCCACCCATGGTGCCAAGGGAGGTGGCTGTCTTGGGCAGGGTGTGGTCTGCAGCAACAATGGTGATGGAGTTCTTCTGGGTGCCTTCCATGTTACAGACGACTCTGAGGTTTCACGGACAATTAAATAGGCCCAGAGAACATGTGGGTGCTTGGGGTTTAAAGGAATCAGTGCATATGGATCTAATTTCCTCTAGCACAAGTGTGTTTAAGCATAAAGGAAGAAGTGCTTGGGATGGATGCATTCAGAGTATCTGAAATCCCTAGCCACAGGTCACCTCTCTCTGATGCCCCATTGCTTTTACATATGATCCATTATGGGTTTTTAGTGGCCTCAGAGACAATCTTCCTGCATTATGCCATGACCTGACTGCTTTCCAGAAAGATGCTTCTCAAAAACCTGGTTGTGGGGTGTGATGGTTAATGTTGTGTCAACTTGGCTAGGCCATGATTCTCAGTATTATGTAATTATCCTCCATTTTGTGATCTGATGTAACTATCCTCCATTTTGTGATGTAGTATAATCACCTCCATAATGTGATATGATGTGATCAGTCAATCAGTTGTAAAATGGTTTTTCCCAGGGGTGCGGCCTGCACCCAATATATGTACAGACATTCGGCAAAGCTCACTTGTGTGCTCTGGATCCTGTTTCTGGCTTGTCATCATCTGACTTTTGAGACTTGGCAGCCTCCACAACCATTTGAGCTATTTCCTTGAGATAAGTCTCTCTCTCTCTGTATATATATATATAGTCTCTTCCCCTCTGCCAGGCACCAGAACATTTTGTGGAAGCATACTGTGGAAGAATGAATTGGAAGGAAGAGAGGTCTTCATAAAGGCCGTCAGTAGCCAGTATTCTCAGCCCCAAACAAGGAGCAGATTCATATCAGAGATCAGGCAAGAAGGTCACCAGGTCATGGAGAAAGACCTAAGACCCTGCTGCTGGAGTTAAGATGGGTAGCCCAAAGATGGGAAGACCCCAGAACTTGCCATCTCAGTCCAAAGATCAGGTGAATCCTGGCTGAGAGCCCTGAGTAAAGGAGAGTGAGTGAGGGCTGTGCAGCCTCAGAGCATCTCTAGGGAGGGAAGCTTCCCTGGTGGGCTCTACCTCTCATCCAGTTTTCTGGGAGGAGTAAGAAATTATAGCTAAAGCTCCATCAGGAGGAAAGGAAGGATGGGGCTGCCCTTGTTCTCTGCTGATGACAGAAAGAAGGGACCAGACTTTGCCTCCATGTAACAACAGAGATTTGTTTACTTGGGAACGCATTTTCCAGAGCCCCAGGTAGAAAAGTTAACCCATCTGTTTACTGCAAAGGAACTGAAATCTCCTTGCCAAGGTGTACTCCTTCACTTAATTCTTACTTTTTCTATTCTTAAGGAAAAGGCAGTAAGATGGTGTTTGTTTTTCTGGGCTTTGAAATTTAGAGACAACTTATGGTGAAAGATGAGGAGAGGAAACCTCTTAAAGAAAGTTCCAGATGCCTGGAGCAATGGCTGGGACTGACGGAGATGGTGGGGCTGGCCTGGGGGTCAATGCTGAGGTGGTAAACACAGTTCAGGACTCAGAAATGGAAGTTTTATTACTGGCTAGAATGGACAGCAATGGTAGTCTTTTCAAGATTGTTATGTTTTCTTTTTCCTCAGTCACTCCATGAGAATTATCTTCCTCAGAAATAATTCAGTAAGGCTGCTCTCCCCCTGGTGCATGACCATCGTTTGCTTCGGACCTGCTGCTATGTTGGTTCTCTTAAGCCTCAGGAGAAGAGAAGGCCAGGGCATTGCCCCTGTGGATTGACTTCTCAGGTGGAGGGCCAGAGCCAGGTGAGCATGCAAGAAGTAAAGAAAAATATAAACAATCCAGGAGGGGCTGCAGGTCAGAGCTTGAACAAAGAAGGTCCTTGGAGGAGGTGAGCCTCACGCAAGCTGAGGGATATGGAGGCAAGAGAGGATGAGGAGGCATGCCTGTCTGGGGGAGTGAGCCTTCCTCTCCAGCAGAGGCGGGCGAGAGGAAGGACTCAGAAAGGGCCAAGAAAATGAAGACGCCAGCTGAGTGCTTCCATCTGTGGCTCTGACTGAATTATGGGGAAAGAGGAGGTTTAGGAAAGCTGTTGTCAGATCCCAACCACATTGTGGCAAATGAGGCCCTTTGGCCTTTTGGAAAGCCCATGCTTTATTAAAATAAATTAAAAGAGATTGAGTCCTTCTGTTTCCTTCCCTCCCCTCTGTCCTTGAGGCAGGCACACCGCTGCTCACCATTGTTTTACCTTCAGATAGCTTGCGCTGTGGAAGGGTAAACCTGTAATTACCCTGCCTGCAGAAAATGATGGCTGTCACTTAAGAGAAAACCTGACTGCTTCCCATTCACGAGGTCTCTAAATCATGCCAGAACATCTGTCTGTAATCTCTGCAACTAGAACTCTGTCTGAGCCAGCCCAGTGGCAGGCAAATGACAGGGTTGCTGGTGGCCAGATGAGGCAGTGGGTGGAGGCACAAGTTGGTTCCCAGGATGCTGGGTGCGCCAACTCCAGGCCCCCTGCCCACCCAAAGGAAGGATTTTCTGGTGTGAAGCATGGGCTCTGCCACCAGGGAGAGCTCACATACTAGATCTATCTACTTGCTTTTCTCAGAAGAAGAGAGGGGGCTACCGATGAAACACTGGAGTAAATGTCTAGGAAATCATGTGATGACTTAGTACGGGAGCCATGGAATCAGAGAAAAGCTCATCAGTTACATGTGAGTTGTAAATGAGAAAATGTCATTGCCAGGGAGAGAAACCAAACTCACCCTGGCTTGAACAATGAAGGGACTTTATTGGTTCACTAATTTATTGGCTAACAAATGTCCAGAAATAGGGCCAAACTCAACAAAGGTTTGATCTCGAGGCTCAACAACATCACTAAGGTCTTCTGTAGATTTGTCTTTACCCTAAGTTGGGCCCCTCTCATGTCATGACTGCCAGCAGTTCCCAGGGAAGCTTTCTTCTTCTTTCACTCCCTTACTGGACAAGCTAAAGTTGGTTCCAGTCATTAAAACAATAACTCTGGTTAGGGCAATGGGATATTCTGGTTGTCTCAGCTCTATCCCTAGAGCTGAGAATGGAGTCGACTTTGCCATAACCACAAGGACCCCAATGGCAATTATGGGCTATTGGGAAAGAACATAGGGGAGATGGATGCTAAGGAGGCAACTAATGAATGGTCACCACAGACTCTGAAAGATTCCAACATAACCCTCTGTTTTGCTTATTAATAGAGAAACGGATGTTTTCTTATTCTGCTATCTGGGCCACCTTGGGCAGTCATTCCAGAATATTTGGGTCAGAAAGTGTGGATTAGAAAAATTGAGTCAGGGAACATCTTGTCCTCCTTTTTTAGCCAATCTGGGACTCTCCCAGAGAGAAAAATCTTCAGGTGGTCACCCATTGCCTTATGAAATGTCTTAATACACTGTTGGGTTGCTATTCCAACTTAAGTTTTTTTGTTCCTTACAAGTAAGAGAAGTGCCTCCTTTTAACTCCCACCCATAGGTTGATTCTGACTCATTCAAGTCCTCCTGTCTCAACTATGGGCATTCTTTTATGTGCATGGACTCTCATTCTATTTCCAAGAACTTGAATTCCTTATATTTCATGTTGATATATATTCCTTCACTAAGACACTCTGTCCTACCTCAGAGTAGAATGTCTGAAGCCCCAGAGAGTTTCTTCTACTTCTTCCCCTTCAAAATGTACTGGTCCTATGGTACCATGAATGTGGAACTTTGATAATCCAAGCTAAGATGTTGGAGGTTAACCACGGCTCACTGTGTCATGACAGCTAACACGCACATGATGACAGAAGTCTTCTGAGCCGTAAATCAGTGCCTTAGATAAAACGGTCAGGCCTGGATTTGACCTGTGGAGAAAAGAGAATTGGAGGTAAGAAAGTCTGTCAGAAATTCTCCCTACCACATAGGCAATTGTCTACTTGGCCTTTGCAAGTTCCGGGGGAAAGAAGATATGGCTTCAAGAGACAGTTTTGTGATGCTGTTTCTGTCTTTGATCCCATGGCCTTTACAAAGAATTCTGCTTGCTGGATCTGCCTCTAACCTTCCAAGAGAAAAGAAGGATATCCTTGAGTTTAAAGGTGAGCATACTGTCTGTCTTTCTGTATGTTTTACTGTCAGACAGACAAAATGTTAGCCAAGAAGTAATTATAGCAGAAATAGCTACAAATACCCAGGGAAGAAACAAAGGCCAACATCCTGACATTGCAACAAGAAGTAATAAACTTAGCTATAAGGAAGAACTCTTCTTTTAGAGAGCTTTGTGATAAGTAAGGAAAACTCAAAGAAACAAGGGGAGTCTGTTTTCCTGGAATTATTTGAACACAAATTAGATATTTAGATGTCTGAATTAGAATCAACTTATTCCTGTTGTAAGCTGAGGTCAGATAACATTTAGAGGCTACTCTCAGCTGTTGAGTCTTATTGTTTAAAGTAAAAAGATAAAAACTCTGTTTCCAAAAACCCCTGGAACAGATTGGAGTCATTGGAAAACGAAAAACTAATCAATCCTTTGTAGTTTCCTGAATGTGGTATTTTTTGAGAACCTGGCTCTGCATCCAGAACTCCACGGAGGGAAACAAGTCAAGACATAGCCATATCCCTGCCTTCCCGGGATCGGCTAACAAATATTTACTGAGATCCTAGGAAGGACCAAGAATAGGGTTATATGCTGGAGATGTGGTAGCAAACAAGAAAGATGGAGTACTAGAAATCATGAAGTTTACAATCTAGAGGGGAAGAAGACGATTAAATAATCATGTTGTTGTTGTTAGGTGCCATTGAGTTGTTCTGACTCATAGTGACACTACATACAATAGAAGGACACACTGCCCAGTCCTGCGCCATCACAATCGTTGCTACACTTGAGCCCATTGTTTCAGCCACTGTGTCAATCCATCTTATTGAAGGTCTTCCTCTTTTTCGATGACCCTCTACTTTACCAAGCATGATGTCTTTCTCCAGGGACTAGTTCTTCATGATAACGTATCTGAAGTACATGAGACCAAGTCTTGCCCTCCTGGCTTCTAAGGCGTATTCTGGCTGTACTTCTTCCAAGACAGATTTGTTTGTTCTTCTGGAAGTCCATTGTATATTCAATATTCTTCACCAACACCATAATTCAAAGGCATCAATTCTTATTCAGTCTTCCTTGTTCATTGTCCAGCTTTCTCATGTCTACGAGGAGATTGAAAATGTCATGGCTTGGGTGAGGTGAAATCTTTGCTTTTTAACACTTTAAAGGGGTCTTTTTCAGCAGATTTGCCCATTGCAATGTGTCATTTGATTTCATGACTGCTGCTTCTATGGGCAATGATTGTGGATACAGGTAAAATGAAATCCTTGACAACTTTAATCTTTTCTCCATTTATCATGATGTTGCTTATTGGTCCAGTTGTGAGGATTTTTGTTTTCTTTATGTTGAGGTGTAATCTATACTGAAGGAGGTAGTCTTTGATCTTCATCAGTAAGTGCTCCAAGTCCTATTAGTTTTCAGTCAGAAATGCTGTGTCATCTGCATATCACAGATTGTTAATGAGTCCTCCAGCAATCCTGATGCCACGTGCTTCTTCATATAGCCCAGTTTCGTGGATTATTTGCTCAGCATACAGATTGAATAAGTATGATGAAAGGATACAACCCTGACACACACCTTTTCTGATTTTAAACCATGCAGTTTCCCCTCTGTTCAAATGACTGCCTGTTGGTTTATATACAGGTTCCTCAAGAGCACAATTAAGTGTTCTGGAATTCCCATTCTTCACAATGTTATCCATAATTTGTTATGATCCACACATATGAATGTTTTTGTATAATCAATAAAACACAGGTAAACATCTTTCTGGTATCCTCTGCTTTCAGCCAAGATCCACCTGACATCAGCAGTGATATCACTTGTTCCACGTCCTCTTCTGAGTCTGGCTTAAATTTCTGGCAGTTCTCTGTAGATGTACTGCTGCCACCAGTTCTGAATTATCTTCAGAGAAATTTTACTTGTGTATGATATTAATGATATTGTCTGAAAATTTCTGCATTCTTTTGGATCACTTTTCTTTGGAATGGACACAAATATGGATTTCTTCCAGTCAGTTGGCCAGGTAGCTGTATTCCAAATTTCTTGGCATAGATGAGTGAGTGCCTCCAGTGCTGCATCTGTATGTTGAAACATCTCAATCGGTATTTCATCAATTCCTGAAGCCTTGTTTTTCACCAATGTCTTTAGTGCAGCTTGGACTTCTTCTTTCAATGCCGTCTGTTCATATGCTACCTACTGAAATGGTTGACCGTCTACCAGCTCTTTTTTCAATTTCTTCCATCTTCTTTTGATGCTTCCTGTGTTCAGTATTTTATCCACAGAATCCTTCAATATTGCAACTTGAGGCTTGAATTTTTTCTTCAGTTCTTTCAGTTTGATAAACGCAGAGCATGGTTTTTCCTTTTGGTTTTCTAACTCTAGGTCTTTACACATTTCGTTATAATACTTGTCTTCTCTAGCTGCCCTTGGAAATATTCTGTTCACCTCTTTTACATGATCATTTCTTCCATTTGCCTTAGCTACTCTAAGTACAACAGCAAGATTAGAATACTTTAAAACCACAATATTAAATTTATTCAAAGAACTAAAGGAAAACATGGACAATGAACTAAAGGATTCAGGAAAATGATACAGGAAGAAAATGAGAATTTCAACAAAGAGATAATGTGGGGTAAAGAACCTAGCTTTACTCAAAGAAAAGTGACCTTTGTCCTTGGCTCTGAAGAAATAAATCTTGGAGTAATTGAGGTCTGTGACTTTCTGGCCGCACATGAGAATTTTTGTAAGTGAGGCGGGACTGGCCAGACCAGAAAAAACTCACCTGGAAGATTGACATCAACTGGCCTCAACAGGCTTGATTTAGCCTATCAAGTAGGACTGGCCATTAAAAGCCCTAAACATAAAAGCTCACACAGCTTCCTGGTTGGTGAGAACATTTACTTTCCGGAGAGTAGTGCATTCTTTGGAGTAAGGAATCTTTGCGTTGGGAGCCCTCCCAGACCTTGCCCTATGTGTCTCTTTGTGTCCTTTTTGGCTATAATAAATCTGTAGTCATAAGTATGGTATACTCTCCATGAATTCTGTGAGTTTTTTCCAGTGAGTTATCGAACTCAAAGGGAAGTAGGAGCAAGCAGGTCAGAAAGTAAGAGTGTCGTGTGGATTCCTGAGCTTGTGGCTGGCATCGTGAAGGGGAAGTGGGAAACTATCCCCGAATTTGTGGCCAGCAAGTCAGAAGGTTGAAGTGTCTTGTAGACTCACCAAGCTTTTGACTGGTACCTATTTGGTAGTCTTATGGATGGTGCCTTTTTAATTTATGAGCTCTGACTTACCTCTGAGTGGGTAGGGTCAAAGAGACAGTGCTGCAGAGTGGGTAGTAATGAGGATGGAGAATTAGGAATGTGAGGACTAGGACGAACTCCACATTCAGGCTGATTCTTATCATGTAGCTAGAAAGTACAAAAAAGAAACAAACAGAGATATTGGAGCTGAAAAACATATAACTAAAAAAAAATTAGCAGAGTGACTCAATAGAAGAGTTGTGCAGGCAGGAGAAAGAATCAGCAAACCAGAAAATAAAGCAGTTAAAATTATTATGTCTGAAGAGCAACAGGAAAAATGGGTACAGAAAATGGTGCAAAGCATAATGGAATTGTGGACTCCACCAAGTGAACATACACATTAAGGGAATCCCAGAATGAGAAGCGAGAGAGAAAGGGACAAAAAAGAATATTTGATGAAATAATAGCAGAAAATTTTCCAGATTTAACAAAGGACATGAATCACAAAACAACTAAAATCACATAAATAACTAAAATTAGAAATAAAAGTGGAGACATTACAAATGACTCTACAGAAATAAAAAGAATCATAAGAGAATACTATGAATAATTGTATGCCTGCAAATTAGATAATGTAGATGAAATGGGCAAATTCCTAGAAATACATAAGTTTCCTAACTTGACTAAAGAAGAAATAGAAAATCTCAAAAGACCCATAACAAGTGAAGAGATTGAATCAGTAATCAAAATCTCCTAATTTAAAAAAGAAAAAAAGTCCTGGATCACATGGCTTCCCTGAGAAATTCTATCAAACACTTAAAGAAGAAGTGACACTTATCCTTCTTGAATGCTTTTTAAAAAATGGAAGAGGAGAGAATACTTCCTAACTCATTCTATGAATCCAAAATTACCCTGATGTCAAATCCAGACAAAGATAACACAAGGAAATAAAACTACAGACAAATATCCCTTATGATTATAGATGCAAAAATCCTCAACGAAACGCTAGCAAACTGAATTTGACACCTTATTAAAAGGGTTATATTGCATATCCAAGTGGGATTTATTACAGGAATGTAAGGATGGTTCAACATTAGAAATCAATCAACATAATACATTACATTAACAGAAAAAAGTAAAAGAACCACACAATCATCTCAATCCATGCATAAAAGGCATTCGACAAAATCCAACATGATAAAAACACTCAACAAACTAGTATTAGAAAAGAGATTCCTCACTATGATAAGGGGCATTTAAGAAAAACCAATAGCTAACATCATACAGAATGGAGAAAGAGAGTTTCCTCCTTAAGATCAAGAACAAGACAAGGATGCCCACTCTCATCACTGCTATTCAGTGTTGTGCTGAAAGACCTAGCCAGAACAACTAGACAAGAAAAAAAGAAAAGGTATCTAAATCAGGAAGGAAGAAGTAAATCTATGCCTATTCACAGATTACATGATCCTATACGGTAAATCCCCTGGTTAAGAACACCAATTTACGGACAACTCGTACTCAAAAACGAATTGCCATAAAGCCTATTGCATGAAAAATTTGAATTAAATACAATGATTTGTAATAATGAACACACACACTACTTTGTGATACTCAAGAAAATATTGCATGGCTTCAGCGGTTCGTGGACTGGAGGAAAGAGAACGCCGTCCACCTTTTTTAAGTTGGATCATGCTGCCCGTAACACTGTGTTGAGTGTGTAACTTTGTATTTGGCTTAAATTTTCCTCTTATTTACACTTGTAACCATGCCTCCAAAGCATAAATCCGATGCAAGTGCTGGTGATGCATCAAAGAAAAGGAAAACCATCACGATTGAAAATAAGGTGGAAATAAAAAGCGATCCGAAGAGGTTAGGCTACAGTTGGTCAACGATTGGAACGATTTAAAAGGATAAAGTGAGAATAATAGAGCATGTGAAAAGCTCTGTCATGATGAAAGGTACAAGTATTACTAAGCAACACAGTGGTTTAATTGTTGAAATGGAAAGGCTATTGATAATTTGGTTAGATGATCAAAATCAGCCTATTAATATGCCTATTAGCCTTACTTTAGTGCAAGAGAAGTCTTCAAGCCTTTTTGATGATTTAAAAGTGCAGGTAATTGTAATGAAGAATTTTTTGGGAGTAAGGGTTGGTCCAATCATTTCAGAGTGAGGGTGAATTTACATAGCAGTGATGCCAACAGATTCCTGTACACCAATGTTCATTGTAGCACTATCCATAATATCTAAAAAGTAGAAACAACCTAAATGCCCATCAGTGAATGAATGGATAAACAAGATATGGTCCCTACATACGACCGGGTACTACTCAGCCATAAAGAGAAATGAAGTCCTGATATGTGCTACAATATGGATGAACCTTGAAATCCTTATGCTAAGTGAAATAAGTCAATCACAAAAGGACAAACATTGTATGATCTCACTCATATGAAATAATAAGAACAGACAAATGTACAGAGACCAAAGTTGATTTGTAGTTATCAGGGATGGGAGGGAGGGGGAAAAGGGGAGCCAGTGTTTGGGAAGTAGTGAGTTTCTGTTTACCCATTACTGTCGAGTCGATTCTGACTCATAGGGAACCTAAAGGACAGAAGCAGTGACTGGTGGATTTGAATTGCAGACCTTTTGGTTAGCAGCCATAGCTACTAACCAGTACACCACCAGGGCTCCGAGTTTCTGTTTATGGTACAATTATGGGTGATGGTTACATAACAGATTAATACAATTTATCACTAAATTGCACACATGGAAAATGTTGAATTGGCAAATGTTTATATATATATATATAGGTATAAGGAGCCCTAGTGGCACAGTGGTTAAGAGCTCAGCTGCTAACCGAAAGATCGGAAGTTCGAATCCCCCAGCTGCTTCTTGGGATTAAAATAACTGGAAATTGCTCCAGTAAAGATTTCAGCACTGGAAATCCTATGGGGCAGTTCTACTCTGTCCTATAGGGTCCCTATGAGTCAGACTGATTTGACTTTATGCAACAACAATATGTTTATGTATGTATATAATTTTTAAAAAGTAAAAAAAAAAACCTATGGAGCACGTTCTACCCTGACAGACATGGCGTCACCTAGAGTTAGAATCAACTCTCCAGCAACCGGTTACCTGGTTATCCACAGGTTAGGAAGCTGTAATCTAACTTTATTGCTGTGTACAAACAGCAGCTGGGATCTGGGTAGGCTTCAGGTCCACAGTGAAGTCCCTCTTTCCCAAAGTTGTTCATTCATGTCTTCTTACTTTTTCTCTTGAGTCAGAGTGGCTGGAAGTTTATCAGTTTTATTCTAATTTTTTCGAAGGATCAGATTTTGGTTTTATTTATTTTTTTGTATTGTCTTCCTGGGTTTGTTTGCTTTGTCACTCTGATCTTTATTATTTTCTTCCCCCTGCTTGCTTTTGGCTTTATTTGCTCTTCTTTTCTGTTTTTAATGCGGAACCCTGGATTACTAGTTTGAGACATTTGTTCTTCTCTAATATAAGCATCTGATGAAGTGGTTTTTATTTTTTTTATTGTTGTAGTTTAGATGAAGTTTACATTCCAAGTTAATCTCCCATACAAAAATTTATACATACATTGTTATGTGACCCTAATTGCTCTCCCCGTACTGTGACAGCATACTCCTCCTTTCCACCCCGACTCCCCATGCCCATTCAACCAGCTCCTAACCCTCACTGCCTTCCCGTCTCACCTCCAGAAAGAAGCTGCCCATTTAGTCTCTTGTATCTACCTGAGCTAAAAGGCACACTCCTCACGAGTATCACTTTATGTCCCACAGTCCAGTCCAATCCCGTCTAAAGAATTGGCCTCAGAAATTGTTTTAGCTCTGGGCTGATAGAGAATCCAGAGGCCATGCTTTCCAGGGTTCCTCCAGTCTCAGTCAGACCGTTAAGTCTGGTCTTGTCATTAGAATTTGAGTTCTGCACCCCACCTTTCTTCTGTTCCACCCAGGACTCTCTGTTGTGTTCCCTGTCAGGGTGGTCATTGGTGGTAGCTGGGCACCATCTAGTTCTTCTGGTCTCAGGCTGATAAAGTCTCTGGTTTATGTGGCCCTTTCTGTATCTTGGGCTAATACTTTCCTCGTGTCTTTGGTGTTCCTCATTCTCCTTTACTCCAGGTGGTTGGGACCAACTGATGCAACTTAGACGGCCGCTCACAAACTTTTAAGACCCCAGACCACTCACTAACATAGGATGCAGAACATTTTCTTAATAAGCTTTGTTATGCCAATTGACCTAGATGTCCCCTGAAAGCATGGTCCCCAGATCCCAACCCCTGCTACTCTGTCCCTAAAAATGTTTGATTGTATTCAGGGAACTTCTTAGCTTTGGTTTAGTCCAGTTGTGCTGACTTCCCCTGTAGTGTGTGCTGTCCTTCCCTTCACCTAATTCTTAACTACTATCTAGTTAGTAAATAACCCTCACCCTCCCTCCCCACCCTCCTAACCATCAAAGAATGTTCTCTTCTGTGTTTAAATCTTTTCTTGAGTTCTTATAATAGTGATCTTATACAATATTTGTCCTTCTGTGACTGACTAAATTCACTCAGCATAATGCCTTCCAGATTCCTCCATGTTATGTTTCACGGCTTCATTGTTGTTCTTTATAGTTGCATAGTATTCCGTCGTGTGGATATACCATAATTTGTTTATCCATTCATCCTTTGATGGGCACCTAGGTTGTTTCCATCCTTTTGCTATTGTGAACAGTGCTGCAATGAACATGAATGTGCATATATCTATTCTTGTGATGGCTCTTATTTCTCTAGGATAGATTCCAAGGAACAGGACAGCTGGATGTATGGTACTTCTATTTCTAGCTTTTTAAGGACGTGCCAAATGGATTTCCAAAGTGGTTGAACCGTTTTACATTCCCATCAACAGTGTATAAGTGTTCCAGTCTCTCCACAACCTCTCCAGCATTTATTATTTTGTGTTTTTTGGATTAATGCTAGCCTCGTTGGGGTGAGATGATATCTCATTGTAGTTTTGATCTGATTTTCTCTAATGGCTAATGATTGTGAGCATTTCTTCCTGTGTCTGTTAGCCACCTGAATGTCTTTTTTGGTGAAGTGCCTGGTCATATCCTTTGCCCATTTTTTAATTGGGTTATTTGTCTTTTTGTTGTTGAGGTTTTGCAGTATCTTGTAGATTTTAGAGATTAGATGCTGACTGGATTTGTTGTAGCCAAATTTTTTTTCCTAGTCTATAGGTTGTCTTTTTACTCTTTTGGTGAAGTCTTTTGATGAGCGTAAGTGTTTGATTTTTAGACGCTCCCAGTTATCTAGTCTCTCTTCTAGTGCTTGTGCATTGTTACTTATGGTTCATATTCTGTTTATGCCATGTATTAGGGCTCCTACTGTTGTCCCTATTTTTCTATCAAGATCTTAATCGTTTTCAATTTTATATTTAAGCCTTTGATCCATTTTGAGTTAGTTTTTGTGCATGGGGTGAGGTATGGGTCTTGTTTCAGTTTTTTGCAGATGGATATCCTTATGCCTGCACCTTTTGTTAAAGAGACTGTCTTTTCCCCAATTAATGGACTTTGGGCCTTTGCCAAATATCAGCTGCTCATAGGTGGATGAATTTATGTCTGGATTCTCAATTCTGTCCCATTGGTCTATGTATCTGTTGTTGTACAAGTACCAGGCTGTTTTGACTACTGTGGCGGTATAATAGGTTCAAAAATCAGGTAGTGTGAGGCCTCCCATTTTGTTCTTCTTCTTGAGTAATGCTTTACTTATCCGGAGCCTCTTCCCTTTCCATATGAAGCTGGTGATTTGTTTCTCCATCTCATTAAAAAATGCCAGTGGAATTTGGATTGAGATTTCACTGTATCTGTAAACTGCTTTGGGTAGAATTGACATTTTCACAGTGTTGAGTTTTCTTATCCATGAGCAAGGTATGTTTTTCCACTTATGCGGTCTCTTTTGGTTTCTTGCAGTAGCGTCTTGTAGTTTTCATTGTATAGGTCTTTTACATCTCTGGTTAGATTTATTCCTAAGTATTTTATCTACTTGGGGGCTATTGTAAATGGTATTGATTTGGTGATTCCCTCTTAGAGGTTCTCTTGGTTGGTGTAAAGGAATCCAACTGATTTTTGTATGTTTACCTTGTATCCTGAAACTTTGCTGAAATCTTCTATTAGTTCCAATAGTTTTCTTGTAGATACTTTGTGGTTTTCTGTGTATAAGATCATATCATCTGCAAGTAGAGATACTTTGACTTCTTCCCTACCAATCTGGATGCCCTTTATTTCTTTTTCTAGCCTAATTGCTCTGGCTAGGATCTCCAGCACAATGTTGAATAAGAGTGGTGATAAAGGGCATCCTCGTCTGGTTCCCGTTCTCAAGGGGAATGCTTTCAAACTCTCTCCATTTAGGATGATGTTGGCCATTGGCTTTCTACAAATGCCCTTAATTATATTGAGGAATTTCCCTTCTGTTCGTATTTTGTTGAGAGTTTTTATCATGAATGGGTGTTGGACTTTGTCAAATGCCTTTTCTGCATCGATTGATAAGATCATGTGATTCTTGTCTTTTGTTTTATTTATGTGATGGATTATACTGATTGTTTTTCTAATGTTTAACCATCCCTGCATACCTGGTTTAAATCCCACTTGATCATGGTGGATTTTTTTTTAATATGTTGCTGAATTCTATTGGCTAAAATTTTGTTGAGGAGTTTTGCGTCAATGTTCATGAGGGATATTGGTCTGTAATTTTCTTTTTTTGTGGTGTCTTTACCTGCTTTTGGTATCCGGGTTCTGCTGGTTTCGTAGAATGAGTTTGGGAGTATTCCATCATTTGGTATGCTCTGAAATACCTTCCTTAGTAGTGGTGTTAACTCTTCTCTGAAAGTTTGGTAGAATTCTCCCGTGAAGCCATCCTGGCCAGGGCTTTTTTTTGTTGGGAGGTTTTTAATTACCTTTTCAATCTCTTCTTTTTTTATGGGTTTATTTAGTTGTTCTACTTCTGTTTGTGTTAGTTTAGGTAGGTAGTGAGTTTCTAGAAATTTTTCCATTTGCTCTAGGTTTTCAAATTTGTTAGAGTACAATTTTTCATATTATTCTGTTATGATTCTTTTAATTTCAGTTGGGTCTGTTGTGATATCACCTATCTCATTTCTTATATGGGTTACCTGCTTCCTCTTCTGTTTTTCTTTTGTCAGTTTGGCCAGTGGTTCATAAATTTTGTTGATCTTTTCAAAGAACCAGCTTTTGGTCTTGTTAACTCTTTCAAGTGTTTTTCTAGTCTCTGTTGCATTTAATTCTGCTCTAATTCTTATTATTTCCTTTCGTCTGGTGCCTGAGGGCTTCTTTTGCTGCTGTCTGTCTACTTATTCCAGTTGTAGGGTTTATGTTTTGATTATGGCCCTTTCTTCTTTTTGGATGTGTACATTTATTGCTATAAACTGACCTCTTTTGCTGTGTTACATAGGTTCTGGTAGGATGTGTTTTCATTCTCATTTGATTCTATGAATTTCTTTATTCCATCCTTAATTTCTTCTATAACCCAATAGTTTTTGAGCAAGGTGTTGTTGAGTTTCCATGTGTTTGATTTTTTTTTTCCTTGCTTTTTCTGTTGTTGATTTCTACTTTTATGGCTTTATGGTCAGAAAAGATGCTTTGTAATATTTCAATGCTTTGTATTTTGTTAAGGCTTCCTTTATGGCCTAATATGTGGTCTATTCTGGAGAACGTTCCATGTACATTGGAAAAGAAAGTATGCTTGGCTGCTGTTGGGTGGAGTGTTCAGTGTATGTCTATGAGATCAAGTTGGTTGATTGTAGCATTTAGATCTTCCGTGTCTTTGTTGAGCTTCTTTCTGGGTGTTCTGTCCTTCACCAAAAGTGGTGTGTTGAAGTCTCCTACTACTATTGTGGAGCTGTCTATCTCTCTTTTCAGTGCTGTTGGAGTTTATTTTATGTATTTTTGAGCCCTGTCATTAGGTGCATAAGCATTTATTATAGTTATGTCCTCCTGGCGTATTGACCCTTTAATCATTATATAGTGTCCTTCCTTATCCTTTGTGGTAGATTTTACTTTAAATTCTATTTTGTCAGAGATTACTATTGCCACTCCTGCTCTTTTTTGAGTGTTGTTTGCTTGATATATTTTTTTCCATCTTTTGAGTTTTACTTTGTTTGTGTCTTTAAGTCTGAGATGTGTCTCTTGTAGGCAGCATATAGAAATATCATGTTTTTTTTTATCCAATCTGCCACTCTCTGTCTCTTTATTGGTGCATTTAGTCCATTTACATTCAGCATAATTATTGATAGGTTTGAGTTTAGTGCTGTCATTTTGATGTCTTTTTTTGTGTGTTGTTCACAGTTGCTTTGTTCCACTTAATTTTCTGTGCTGAGTCGTTTTTCTTTATGTATTTTCTTTTCATCTTTTTCATTGTTGTGGATTTTGTGTTTGCTGAGTCTTTATATTTTTCAAGTTTTTAATTTTGAATTGTAGAATTGTTAGTCTGCTTAATATTCACCCTTCTGTTTCTAAGTTTATACCAGTCTTTTATTTTTTTATATCACCTTGACTTCCTCTCCATATGCAAAATCTATGTCTATATTTTTTAAATCCCTCTTTTTTGTTTTAATGTTATCATCTTTTACACATTGACATCTATTTCCCTATTTTCAGTGTTTTAGCTTTGATTTATTTTTGTGACTTCCCTATCTGGATTGATATCTGGTTGCTCTGTCCTGTGTTCCAGTCTTGGGTTCTTATCTGATGTTATTGATTTTCTAACCAGAGGACTCCCTTTAGTATTTCTTATAATTTTGGTTTGGTTTTTACAAATTCCCTAAACTTCTGTTTATCTGGAAATGCCCTAATTTTGCCATCATATTTGAAAGATAGTTTTACTGGATATATAATTCTTGGTGGGCAGTTTTTTCCTTCAAGGCTTTATATGTGTCATCCCATTCATTACCTTCTTGCCTGCATGGTTTCTGCTGAGTAGTCTGAGCTTATTCTTATCGACTCTCCTTTGTAGATGACTTTTTGTTTACCCCTAGCTGCTCTTAAAATTCTCTCTTTATCTTTGATTTTGGCAAGTTTGATCATAATATGTGTTGGTGACTTTCTTTTGGTTTCTACCTTATGTGGGGTTCCATGAGCATCTTGGATAGATATCTTGTCATCTTTCACGATATCAGGGAAGTTTTCTCCAAACAAATCTTCAACAATTCTCTCTGTATTTTCTGTTATCCCCTCCGTTCTGGTACTCCAATCACTCGTAGGTTATTCCTCTTGATAGAGTCCCACATAATTCTTAGGGTTTCTTCATTTTTTAAAATCCTTTTATCTGATTTTTCCTCAAATAAGTCGGTGTCAAGTGCTTTATCTTCAGTCTCACTAATTCTGACTTCCATTGCCTCAATTCTGCTCTTATGACTTTCTATTGAGTTGTCTAATTCTGAAATTTTATTGTTAATCTTCTGGATTTCTGATTGCTGTCTCTCTATGGATTCTTGTAGCCTGTTAGATTTGTCATTATGCTTTTCTCTAATCTTTTTGATTTCCTCTATTGTGTGTTCTGTGTTTTGCTTAATTTCCATCCTAATTTCTTGAACAGTTTCGTATATTAATCTTTTGTATTTTGCCTCCAGTAAGTCCAGGAAATTTTCCTCCTAACCAACCAGACGTAGACCAAACTTCATCCCTGGCCACCCTGAACCAGGCCAAAACATCCATGGTAACCCAGGATCAGGTTCTGAGGTACCAGCTCTACACCCAGGAGTCCACACACCTCTGCACTTCAGACCTGCCAGCACTGCTATCTCACTGTAGCCACCTGGGACTGGGACACAACCTAGAAGGACTCTGTCTTTCCTCATTGATTACTCAGGGAGCTTTCTCTGTCACCTAGCCGCTCAGAGCTAGGTCTTACAAACCGACTGCCTTCATAGCCTTTCTTTGAGTTAGCCAACCTAAGCTAACCCAGAGTCTTATTGCCCTTTGAGGGTTTATTAATTCTCTAGAACAGCTCACAAAATTCACGGAGACTATTACCTCTACTAACAGTTACCCATTTGTTATCACCAGCAAGGGTACAAGTGAAGAGACACACCAGGCAAGGTCTGGGAGAGGTTCCAGCAGGAGGCTTCTGTCTTAGCTAATTAGCAAGGAAAGAAAGGAGAAAATAAAGTTGAAAGAAAATTGTCTTTACTTGCAGATGATATGATTACCAAGTTAAAATCCAAAAAGATATATAAACAATCCAGGTAATGAATTAACAATCTATTAATGTTGATATAAGATTTCTGAGGAGAGTCTGGAAACAAGATTATCATGCAAAAGTCAAAAATGTTCCTGTACACGAGCAGTAACCCAATACCTTGCTCAAAACAGCAACAACAACAACTACAAAATGATAAGCTATTTTAGCTGGAAATCGATAAGCCTCTTGACAAATACGCTGGGTATTTATGGGAAAATATAAAATTTGATAAATTAAGGCATTAATGAATAAATGGAGAATTACTTTAGATTCATGGATAGAAGATCTATTTCGAAGATGTTGACTCTCCCCAGAATTATCTAAATTCTCTAATTTAAAGCAACTTCAATTAAAAACCCAATGAGATTTTCAAGAAAATTGACAAGTAGGGTCTAAACTTAAAATGGAAGATAAACGCTCATAAACAGCCATGGCGGGTGTGAAAAAGATGATAAAGAAATGGTCTTTCCCGATCTATATCAAATTTATGAAACTCTAATCTTCGAAGTGATGTCTTTGCACTTTCAGTAGCCAAGGTGTCACTTTAAGGACTAAGGTGCTCCTGCCCCAAGCCATGGTGTTTTCAGTCATCTCATATGAACGCGAAAGCTGGACAATGAATAAGGAAGACCGAAGAAGAACTGACGCCTTTGAATTGTGTCGCCGGCAAAGAATATTGGATATACCATAGACTGCCAGAAGAATGAACAAATCTGTCTTGGAAGAATACAGCCAGAATGCTCCTTAGAAATGAGGATGGTGAGGCTTCTTCTTACATACTTTAAACGTATTATCAGAAGAGACCAGTCCGTGGAGAAGAACATCGTGCTTGGTAAAGTAGAGCGTCAGTGAAAAAGAGGAAGACCCTCAATGAGATGGATTGACAGAGTGGCTGCAACGATGAGCTTAAGCATAGCGAGGATCATGAGGATGGCGCAGGATCGGGCAGTGTTTTGTTTGTTGTACGTGGGGTCATTATGAGTCAGGACTGACTTGATGGCACCGAACAACAACAAATCATTAAAGAGATGAGGTGTTGCAGAAGAATGTACAACCAGATTGATGAAATAGACCAAAAATACCAAAGATAAACCCTTGTTTCAAAATTCACAAAATGAATTTAGGATATATTAAAGACCTAACCATACACAGAAGAAGAGAGAGAGAGAATAACATTTTAAGAGTGTCAAAAATAATTATAGAATTTTTGTTAATAATCATAAAAAAACAGAAAAGATGGATAAATTTGTATCACAGGATAAGTCTCAAAAACACATATGAATTTTTATAACTCAATAAGAAAATTCAAGCAATCCAATAGAAAAAAATAATAAAGGATATCTATAAAGAGTTTAAAGAGAGTCAACCAAATTGGAGGGCAAAGAGATGACTTTGCCCATTATTGCACTTCTCAGGATTTACAATTCAGAAACATTAGCAAATCAGCATAAGGAGACATAAACATATTCACTGAAACATTATAAACAGGAAAAAAAAAGAACTTAGACAGATGAACACTATAGGGAAAAAATAATTAAATGAACCATATCATAGAATGCTACTCCACAGTTTTAAATGTCAGTAGAAGCCTGATATTGTTTTATGTAAGTGGTTTGTTAAACAAGCATGACGTGTGACATAATCAAAGGGCAACCTTATTTTTGCTAAGTACCATCCGGTTAAACTTTATTCAGTGCAGGTAATTTTCCCTACCCCTGGATGAGAACAACAGAGGGGCCCCTGCCTTGTCTGTACTTCTAGGCGAACGCAGTGGGGTAAGGCAATGTACGTGTGATGGGACTTATTATAGGGTAACAACTATTTTCAAAGAAAATATCTTTATAGATATTTTCACTCTCTTCTTCTTTAACTCTTTAATAGTATACTCCAAATGAGTGAGGGAACCCAGGAGTTGTGGACCACATTTTACTTTATGCCCATTGCAAAGTCTTTATACAGGGAAATCAGTCTTGCACTCATTATGGTATTCTGATAACTATCAAGCTGGTGCCTCAAGTTGACATGGAGTCCAGAAGAAACTCACTATGACAACCTGTTGCTTTTAAGAAATGTTGAGGATCATAACTTCCACTTACACCAGATCACTTGTCCATAGATTTGCCCACTCTACAAGTCTTCTCCAAATTCCCATCAGCATAAATCTCTTTTTGCCTCTTGCATTCCTTGATGTATTTGTTGTGCCTGTAATAATAAAATTTGGCATATTGTATTTAATTAGTTCTATGTGTCTTTTTCGACCCACTAGACTGTAAGCTTCTAGAGGGAAGAGATTGTGTCTGATATAGTTATGGTCTCCCTGAAATATTTCATAGCCTAATACCTGAGCACAGTAGGAATTTGAGGACTTATTTGTTCTTTTTACTCTCAACCTTGGCTCACAGAAAGGCTAAGGAAATCCGATTTCTTGGGCCTGAGTGTGAAATGAGATTGATCTTTTTTTAACATCCCATAGTCAGGAAATGGAACCCTTCATATTAGCATATACATTTAATAAATGGCAAATAACATCAAACACAACATATTACATGTGCAATGTAGCATGTGTGAAGCTGAAAATGATTTTCCTGAGTGCTGGGCTCTAATCAAGTTCTCTAATGTTGCATTAACATAGGTCCTTTAGTTTAATAGATCCTCTTGATATTTCTTAGACATTTAAGAAATGAAATAGACTCAGCCATATCCTAGCATAGAATGCATGCAACTAATTTCTCCCTGAAACTCAACGACATCTTCCAAAGCATGATATGGGTTCCTGGATTCACACTGACAAAAAAACAGCTCTTTTGAAGGTAAACAAGACGTGTTTTCCCAACCCAATATCAACAGTCCCAATTTCCAAGTGGATACCTTCTTTTTAACCTATTTCTGTAAAATAGTCCTGTAAGGTCCCTGGCATTTTGTGTCCTGTCTGATGGTGGCATTTTTTTATTCATGGAACTGCCAGAGACCAGTTCAGTTGAATAGTTAGTGGGGTACATCTTTCCTTGCTAATGTTGGCAAAACATTAGTGCACATGGGAAGTGCACAGGGAATCTTGTGTGGACAGAGTGTTCGGCTAAAAGCTTACAGAAAAAATGATGCATTTACCGGATTACTCTGCGTAGCCTCAGGCTTTCTGAGATTAATTTCAAATTCATAGACTGTGGCCAGACATTGACCATGCGATTCTGGCCTCTACACATCCAGCAAAATGTCCTTTCTCCAGGCAGGGTTTTGTTCTATCACATTATCCCCAAACTATTAGCTAAGAAAACAACTTCAGACAAATGCAATCCAAAGCAGTTTTTCCCCTTGCAGGAGATATGGTAGCTCCTGAAAGTGGAACTGTAGCCTGTGACTGCACCTTTCACCTCTCAGCTTTGGACGTGTGACTAGGTGTGCATGTGATGAGAATAGTCCTGGAAATTTGAAAATTATCTTCTGCATCCAAAAACTGAGTCTGGAGATTCATTCCACATTATCATCTCTGAAGAAGATTGATCCATATTAGGCATTCTCAAGTTTTTGTGATCTAGGGCACTAAAGGAACAGGCCCCATCTTTGGTGTCCCGAGACCTGGATTCCACCATTAGCTCTGATATACCCTTGCTCTCTGACCATCTACTAGTCACTCTTGTTCTTCAGGACTGAAAATAAGGCTAATAATACCCACCTCATTAGTGATTCTCTGAGCAAAAAAGATAAATGGATGAATGAAATTTGAAGGAAAAAAACCCTCAAAAAACACACTATTAATATCATCATCCACATTAGACTTCCCTACTGATACAGAAATCATTTAAATACTCAGTTATTTCTTGTACATTGGGTAGTTTTCACAATGCTTTCACAATTTTTACATTGTTTTTTGTTTGAGTGTTACTGAAGCACTCTCAGCCTGGAACTGGGAGGGAAGATAGCAGAGGAGGGACAGGACAAGTGACAGGGAAGTATGTCCTCAAAGCATGTGCATATTAGTGGGGGAGATAGAACTAACTATGTGAAACCACGTACAGCATTGGCATCTTATTTAGACTGATAAGATTTACCTGTGTCAGGAATGGATATATGCCTCTTTTTTGGGTGAACAGGTGGAGACTGACTTAACCATCCCTCTCTGGAATCACAAGCTTCTCTATCTCCACTCTTAATCCAAGACTACCAATCCAAAACCCAAACTCAAACCCATTGCCAGTGAGTGGATTCTGACAACATAGTAACCCTATAGGACACAGTAGAACAGCCCAATAGGGTTTCCAAGGCTGGAATCTTTACGGAAGCAGACTGCCACATCTTTCTGCCTGGGAGCAGCTGGTGGGTTCAAACCACTGACCCTTCAGTTAGCAGCTGAGCCCTTAACCACAGTCCCACCAGGGCTCCTTACTAACCCAAATGCCCTCTCGTAACTGCTAGGTTCCTCTACTAAGTTTCTTGGATTAACCTGCTTTCCTGCTCTTAGAGACTTATTTCAAAATACACCTGCTTCTTTCAGTTGATTCACTTATCCACCCTTCCTCCTCCTTTATGTAGCAGACATCATGCAGGACGGAAGTGTTCTGGTGCCAGCCCTGTATGTGTCTGCACTGATCCTCTCCTATCTCCCTCTTCTACTGTTGCGTACAGGATGCTCCTCCTCCTCGCTAACATGAATTTTCTCTCCCACCCACACCAGACCTTTAGATCCCACACACTCCTACCTTGTCTGGAACTCAACACTATCAATTGATTCCCTTCTCTTTCTTACTTATACAATAACCCTTTTCCCAGGACTCTCCCCAATGACTTGCAAATACACTTATATTCGCATCTTCAAACAAACAAGTAAGTAAGCAAATAAACTCACCTCTCCAGTGTCAACATCTCCCTCTAGCTGCTACCCTGTGGCTCCTTGACTTTTGTAAAGAATGGTCGTTACTTCTTTTTCCCATTTCCTCACCTCCCTTTCACAATAAAGTTTGTGTCATTGGCTTCTGCCCACATAACTCCACCAACACACCATCACTGGGTCATCAATGACCTCCTTGTCCCTAAACCCAATGGTTATTCTAAATTCCTCCATTTACTTTTATGGTGGTTTGACAAATGGGCATCTCCCCAACCAAATCGTATGCTCTTTATTTTCTGGTCAATCTTATGTTTATTCTTCACCCTATTTACTCTCTATATTAGTGCCTTCAGTCAAATCACAAAACTTTCCAAGAGACAGCCCCTAGAGAACAGTAGCAGAGTTTTATCCCATTTTGCAGATTTTGGGGGAAGATCAGATGAGCCAAGGAATGTGTAAATGCCTGTAAACTGTTAAATGCTAAGCAGATGCACAGGACTGTTGGCAACTCGGCTGTGCTTCCCACCCTATGAACCAAGATACTGAGGAGACGAGCTAGTCCTCCTCAGATCTCAACAGCTAATTTTCAGTCCCGCTCTCCAAGGCATTTCCCTTCCTCTCGCCCTTGTTTCTGAAGTCTGTTGTCTAGGGATATTAGGAATTCAGTCTTCAAACTCACTTGCCACATTTCTCCTTGCAGGCTAACTTTGGTTAATGTTTTTTGGTTTGATGTTTTGTTTTCCTGTAGAGCCCTGGAAGCCATGATTGCCTGAGCTTTGCTATGGGAGGTTTTATTGTATCGCATTGTTTACACCTTGCCTGTGACAGGTACTAGCAGCACTTACTACCCTGTGATTTTCCAGCAGTGAAAATAATAGAGGAATTTCATACAGGTAAAATAATTAGTGGTTTAGACCAAAAAAAAAAAAAAAAAAAAAGAGTAGAATTTGTTACACAGTGTATTAGCCTTTTTTTTTTTTTTTTTTAGTATAAGTGTCACGTTCTCGGGTTAGAAAGACAGATTACACAGAATTTTATCCTTTAAACTATGAATTAGTGTTTTTCCAGTTGCTTCCTGGCAACTTGATGATCCAGGTTTTGTGGTATCCAGGGGGTTGTGGTATCCGGACACAATGGGTCAGCAAGACTGCCAATGAACTGGCTGTTTTCCAACAAATCTTGGCATCCTTGGTGTTGTCTGCATTAGTAGCCCCTTCTTTCTCTATGTTTGCTGCCTCCAGCTTCCCCACAGGATGCAGCACTGATTCAAAAACTCCTTGCCTCTTGTGTGTGTCCACCCTCTTTCAAGACACTGTGACGCCACCCTTAGCGGTGGAAATACAAAACAGAGAATGTCTGAACTGAAAGAAGCCTCAGAAATTTTGTCTAACCTAGAGACGCCAGACTTAGGAAAAGAAGATAAAATGGAATGTTCAATTAAAATTAAATTTAAGATAAACAATGAATAGAGTTTTAGCTTGTGTATGTCCCAAGAAATATTTGGGGCGTACTAAAGAAGTAGTTGTTGTTTATGTGAAATTCCAATTTAACTGGGCATCCTGTGTTTTTTTGGTAACCCTAATCCATCTCCTTCATTTTTAAAAGGTGGTATATTAATTTTTTAGGGCTGCTGTAATAAATTGCCGCTACTGGGTGGTGTAAAACAACAGACACTTACTGTCTCACAGTTTTGGAGGCTAGAAGTCCAAAATTAAAGTGTAGGCAGAGCTACACGCTGTCTGAGTCTCTAGAAGGGGGATCTGTTCTATGCCTTTCTCTTAGCTTCCGGTGTTGCCAGCAACCCTTGGCATTTCTTGGCTTATAAAGGCATCATTCCAATCTTTGCCTCCATTACCACATGGTGTTTTCTCTGAGTGTCTTTGCCCGTGTTTCTTCTCCTCATCTTATAAAACCAAAACCCACTGCTGTTGAGTCTATTCTGACTCATAGCGACCCTACAGGACAGAATAAAACTGCCCCGTAGTGTTTCCAAGGAGTGACTGGTGGATTTGAACTGCTGATCTTTTGATCAGCAGCCATAGCTCTTAACCACTGAGCCACCAGGGCTCCATCTTATAAGGACATAGTCATATTGGATTATAGCCCACCCTGATGACCTTGATTACATCTGCAAAGACCCTATTTCTAAATAAGCTCACATTCAAAGATATTGGGGGTTAGAATTTTAACATGTCTTTTAACATGGAAGACACATTCAACCTATAATGAATGGGTAAGAACAAGGATACTCTGTTTTGGGGGTATATCAAAGCTCTCACTAATGCATCTGGGATGATTTTGTGATTTTTCCACTTGTTTTCTTCTTTCTATGCATACTACCATGCAGTATGCTTTTATCACAACTGGGATTCTCTGCTGTGGGCAGGAGAGTCAGTAGGGGACTGGGTAGTGGGTTACTCCTGTATCTGTGTTTCAAAATCTGTGAGTTGAGGAGTGAGACAGTGCCTTGCAGTTGTAACCTTGCCATGATTCTGATAACTGTTCTTCCCACCCGCAGCCATTCACATGGCTGACCCATCATCCCACAATGCCCTCATCAGTGTTCTCTGCCCCAGTCATTAACTGCCCCTCTCCCTCCCGCCTTCCTTTTCCTCCTCCTTTAGAACTTGGCACATGCCCTCAACTGGATCTTCGGTACTTTTGGAATCAGAAAATAGCAATGCTTTGCCTCCACTGTTTCCTTGAAGGGACTGGGTCCTCCATGCAAGGGGGTAGAGCACAGGGTGGGTGCCTTCAGGGTGAGATGGCACTTCAAGGAGAGGGGCCCTGGTGGTAATTATGTCACGAGAGCAAGTGTGGCTGCGGTCTCCTCAATGAAGTGGGACATGTGGCTGTCAGATTTGGGATCTTGTCCTCCCCTTGCACCTCAACAGCAGAAACCTCAGGGAGGGACTAGACTAGAAAAACCTCACCATCTGTGCTCCTCCCTCTGCAACTATCCTGTTAACAGTGCTCAGAAACCCAACCATGCAGTCCTGAGTCACCAAGGGGTGTGTGGAAATCTTAGTGGAGGAATATTTCAGAAGTTGGAAGAGGGCAGATGTGTGTCTTGTATTCTGTTTCAAAAAAGCAAAGAAAAGAAAAGACAAAGCTCTGCTTTTCACCACTCTATTTCTCTACAATAAATAACTCGAGATCTTCAGAGAAACTGCACTCGATATGGGGAAACTTGACAGAAAGCATCCACCGTGACAGACCAAAGCACAGGAGGCCAGGTAGTGTTTGTTTGAAGGACTAGCCAAGAGCGACCCCAGAGGCACAATTAGGAGATGAAGATTTATGAAGTGGAAAAGCAGGTATTTAGTGTTCTCTTTCCTGTGGGCCAAAAGGAGGAAGAAAAAGGAATTACATATATTTATACATATGAATTAAAACCAAATGTTTTCACACCATCGTAATAATGTCTTTTGTGTTCTTACTGCGGACTGTAATGGCGGCTAAAGCAATAGGTGAAGATGAATTATGATGGCTCAAAGATGGCCAAGGACTTGGTCCCTGGCTCCCTGTCCACTTCTATTTAACATTGTCTCAGAGTTGTGAGGCAGTGTAATAAGAAAATAAAACTAGATTAGCAACATAAAGATAAGAAGGCGGAAATACAACTATCTCCTTGGAATGTCACTGGGGCTGGTTTGGTGTGGGCGGTCACACAGGGCAGGTCACAAAGAAGAGAGACCCAGTGATGGCAGGAGAGGGAATGGCAGAATTTGTGAGAGTTTCTTGCCCTCTGTGGGAATGAGGAACAAGGATTTCTGAAGTGATTTGTGAGGTGTCTTTTTATTTCAACAAGTGCACTTTTGGCTTAAAAGACACCATGTAACCTAAGACTCTGGGAGAAAAGCTCTGGCGAGCTCATCTCTCAGCTCTGGCCTGGGTCCAGATGCCCAGGCCAGCCCCACCCTTACTCCTCCCTGCTTCCCTCAGCAGGAGAGAGCAGGCATTTGGAGGGTGCAATTGTGCTGTCCGAGTTTCGCACTGTGCTGTTTGAACAAGACATGGAATCAATGAATTAGCTCTTAGCTGGTGGTAGAGTGGGAGAAACTGAACCTCCTGCTACTGGTTCTTCTCTTCCTCTAAATCATATCTATCAGTCTCTTGGCTGAGAAACCCTGTCACCTAGGCCTGTTCCTGGAATGGTTAGTTACCGTGGTGCCATTGGATCAGATCTGTGAAAGTGTGTATGCATGAGTGTGCATGCAGGTGCGTACTCCATGCACATCGATATGCAGCGTGTGTGCATACATACATATACTTGGAGTCATGTATTTGCTCTACGGCGTTCAAGCAGGAGGATGTTGCAGAGTGTGCTGGCCATGAATTTTTGATCTGGAGCTCTATGCCATTACCCCCTAATGAATATTGGTGAATATCTCTTTAACTTAAGGATCATTCCAGGATAAAAATGCCGTCCATCAGAATTTTGGAGAGGAAAGTTCCCGGGGCAATCCATTCCTCGGGATGGAGATGTATGTGCATAAGCTGTGGAAATTGAAAAACTGTGTTAAGTGGTTGGAAAGCCTCCAGCAGGAGATGGAGACCAGACGCCTGGGCAGCATTGTCAGGTGGATGCTGCTGGGAGAATAAAAGCCTCGTTCCACAGCCATGGGGAGGGGGCCCTGACAACACAGACAAGCGTCTGCATCTCCCTTTGAGCTATCCAGGGCAGCACCTGCAGGCTCCTACCTTGACGACGTGAGACCTCAGGAAAGACAGCCATGGGGTGGAGGCAGCCTGTGGGGCCAGCTCTCCTTCCCTGTGAACTAAGGCGGGGCTGGAGAGGGTTTGGATGAGAGAGTGGACACAGCACCCAAGCTCCAGTGGCTATTAAATGTGTGTGTGGAAGAGATGGTGCCGCAGTGTTGAGGCAAGGAGAGGCACATGGGCCAGGCCCACAGGAGGAAGAGTTGATCTACCCAATATGGCAAGAGCACTGCAGTTAGGAGACCTGGATGACCGCAGGAGGTTGAATGTTGTCCGTAGGTGAGGAGGAACAGCAGGGCCACAGCAGGGCAGATATACCCAGTCCTCAGTGACTGGTGCCTTCCTGGTAGAGAGCGCTTCAAGTGTAGCATTCCAGTCATGGGGGGAGGTACAGAAGTTGGAGACAGGGAGAGTTGGGGTCCATTCAGCAGGACTCTTTTTGGGCAGGTAACAGAAACCTAGAATAAAAGATACTCATCAGCATTCATAACTAAAATGGCAGAAGTGGTATTGCCTCCTGGTCCACTGCCTCAGGGCTGAGACAATGTTCTCAGATCAGCCCCTATCTCTCTTTCAGCCTATTCACAAAAGAGCTGCAGCAGCTCCAGTCCTTAAGCGTAGGTTTGAAGAGAATGAAAGCCTATAACCCAGTATTCCCAGAAACAATTGTTTAGCATCTCATTGGCTCTGAGTGGGTCACATATCGAATTCTAAACTAATAACGGTGGACAGAGAACTGTGAAGAGCTGATTGGCTTAAATATTGTCCACACGACCCATCTCTGTGCCAAGTAGGGAACAGCCTAAAGACAAGTGCCAAGAGTGCTGGAAAAGGGAGTGTCCTAGAACCAACCTAGAAAACTGGGGTACTATTGCCAACTGAAGGGTGAATATGTAAAAGGCAGCAAAAACGAGGTGTTCCTTGCAATAGGATTCAAAGGAGGGAGAGCATGGAGTGGGAGTTCAGGGACCTGGCTGTGATCCCAGCTCCATCACGGAATATCTGCATGAACCTGGCTCACCCTCTGGATCTATTTCCCATCCTAGGACCAGCAACTGCTGAAGTCCCTTCCAGCTCTGTCTCTGATCTCCTGTCAGACCCAAGGTGAAAATTCACAAGAACATTAGATTTAGCAAAGGTGGCGACTTAACACTTCAAAGGCCTCTTAGAAAGTCATTCTTAAAATAAAACTTTCAAAAGAAAATACAAAGGCTATGGATCTCTCCCAGACTCTGGGAAGCATTGCCCTTTGTCCTTTGGAAAAAAAAGAAAAAAGGCTGATGGATTACTGATGAACTGTGGGGGTGATTGTGATGGCACTTTTTTAGCACCAAAAGTCGGCAAGTACTTCGGGTAAGACTTTGGAAATTTTGTAATTTCCAACCCTGTGGAGAGAAACAGTGTGCAGATCAGGGCAGGAATATAATGAAGGCTATTTTAATATAAGCTTTCTTGGACTTGCCTTTATTCTGAAGATTGTCATCTCAGGGAGCTCATCCAGTGGGCTCCTGGTGGCCCAAGGGGCTACTCTGCCGGATGCTGGAAACACCACAAAGGCCCCTGTCCTTTTGCAGCTTTGATTCAGACAGACATCAATCAGTAATCCCTCCCAAACACATTGTGATGGGTTGGATGAGTGGTGGTCTTGCATCAAACCCTTTGCCGTCGAGTCGATTCCTACTCATAGAGACCCTACAGGACAGAGTAGAACTGCCTCATAGGGTTTCCAAGGAGCACCTGGTAGATTCGAACTGCCAACCTTTTGGTCAGCAGCCAAACTCTTAACTGCTATGCCACCAGGGTTTCCAATTTAGACTGAAGTGTCAGTGAAGTTCAGTACAGGGAAGAGGCATTTAACATGATAAAGGTGAAAAGATTGGCTGGGGCAAGAGGAGTGAGAAAAGCCTGCTGGAAAGCAAAGGGCATAGGGTATGAAGGAACCTGGGGATTCTGAAGCCAGGTCAGTGTGGTTGGGACTGGTGACGACGCAGGGAATGAGGGGAAGGGAGGTGGAGAAGTAGGCAGAAGCCAAACCATTTAGGTCTTTACAGGTCAGGGGAGGGATCCTGGACTTCATCCAAATAGCCAGAAGACTTTCTTTTCTTTTCTTTTCTTTTTTTTTTAAGCTGGAGAGTGACTTGATCTGGGTAGCATTTTTAAAATATCATACCGTAGGGAGGAATTTAACCTTATTTGTGTTTTAAGAGATTGCTCCGGCTGAGTAGTAGGGGAACAAGAACAGAAGGAAGGTGTCATGGATTAAATTGTGTCCCCCAAAAATATCTGTTAACTTGGCTGGGTCATGATTCCCAGTATTGTATAATTGTGTACCATTTTGTAATCTGATATGGTTTCCTTATATGTTGTAAATTCAATTACTATGATCTAATAAGATGCATTGGCGGCAGTTATACTGATGAGGTCTACAAGATTGGATAGTGTCTTCAGCCAATCTCTTTTGAGATATAAAAGAGAAAAGAGAGCAGAGACACATGGGAACCTCATACCACCAAGAAAGCAGTGCCAGGAGCAGAGCACATCCTTTGGACCTGAGGTTCCTATGCAGAGAAGCTCCCAAACCAAAGGAAGATTGATGACATGGACCTTCCTCCAGAGCCAATGGAGAAAGTGTTCCCCTGGAGTTAATGCTCTGAATTTGGACTTGTAGCCTACTGGACTGTGAGAGAATAAAATTCTCTTAGTTAAAACCATCCACTTGTGGTAGTCCTGTTATAGCAGCACTAGATGACTAAGACAGAAGGCGACCAATGAGAGGCTGTTTGAGTAGTCAAGAAGAAAGCTGAATGGAATACAATATTTGTAAATCATTTATCTGATAAAGGGCTTATATTCAGAATATATAAAGAACTCTTACAGCTCAATAATAAAAACAGATTGTTGTTATTTTTGTTGTTGTTAGCTGCTGTCAAGACAGCCCCTGATTCATGGTGACCCCACACACAATAGAATAAAACACTGTCCGGTTCTGTGCCATCCCCATGATCAGTTTCAGATTGGACCATCATGATCCACAGGGTTTTCATTAGCTAATTTTTGGAAGAAATTTCTAGGCCTTTCTTCCTAGTCCATCTTAGTTGGGAAGTTCCAGTGAAACCTGTTCAGCATCATAGCAACACACAAGCAAGCCTCCACTGACAGACAGGTGCACCGGTGAGGAAATGTACCTGGATCTCCCACATGAAAGGTGAGAATGTGACAAATAATCCAATTTAAAAATGGGCAAAGGATCTGAATAGAACTCTCTCCAAAGAAAATATACAAATGGTTGATAAACACATGAAAAGATGCTCAACATCATTAGTCACTAAAAAAAAAAAAAAAACCAAAACAAAACCCACTGTCGTTGAGTCAATTCCGACTCATTGCAACCCTATAGGACAGAGTAGAACTGCCCCATAGGGTTTCCAAGGAGTGCCTGGTGGATTCCAGCTGCTGACCTTTGGGTTAGCAGCCATAGCTCTTAACCACTATGCCACCAGGATTTCCATTAGTCACCAAGAAAATTCATAACTAAACTAAAATGAAATATCACTTCACACTGACTAGGATGGCTAAACTAAAAAGGACAGATAGTAACAAGTGTTGATAAGAATATGGAGGAATTGGAACTCTCATCATTGCTGATGGGATTGTAAAATGGTGCAGCCACTTTGAAAAACAGTTTGGCAGTTCCTCAAAAATATTAAATACCGAGTAATTTCACTCCTAAGTATATACCCAAGAGAAATAAACATACTTTCACACAAAAACTTTTACATGAATGTTCATAGCGTCATTATTTATAATAGCCAAAAAAAATTGAGACAACCCAAATGTTGAACTGATGAATGAATAAATAAAATGTCATATATTCATACAGTGGAATATTATTCAGCAATAAAAAGGAATAAAGTATTGATAAATAGTACAACATCGATAAAGCCTGAAAACAATTCTAAGTGAAAGAAGCCAGTTACAAAAGACAATATATTGTATGATTAGTATGAAATGTCCCTTACAGGAAAATCTATAGAAACAGAAAACAGATAAGCAGTTTCCTGGGACTAGGTTGAGGGGTATGGGGGAAATAAGAGGGACTGCTAATGGGTATGGGATTTTTTTCTTGAGGTGATGAAAGTGTTCTAAATTGGGTTATGGTGATCGTAGTACAACTCTGAATATACTAGAAACCATTGAATTGTACACTTCAGTTGTGTGAATTTTATGGTGTATGATTTATTTCTTAATAAAGTTAAAAAAAAAAAGACCAGATGTTCACACTTGGAACACTTAGATAAATACCCAGGGCTGATGGGTGAAGTGAGGAACCCTGGTGGCACAGTGGTTAATTACTGAGCTGTTAACCAAAAGGTTGGCGATTTGAACCCACCAGCCGCACCATGGGAGAAAGATGTGGCAGTCTGCTTCTGTAAAGATATACGGCCTTGGAAACCCTATGGAGCAGTTGTACTCTGTCCTTCAGGGTCACTGTGAGTCAGAATCGACTTGTTGGCAGTGGGTGGGTTTTAAGGGGTAAACTATGAACTCAAACGTGCCAGTGATCATGAAGATGGCGCAGGACTGGGCAACGTTTCATTATGTTGTACATGGGGTTGCCATAAGTCAGAGCTGATTGGATGGCAATTAACAACTACGACAAAGGTAAAATGCCTTGTGTTCCGTGGTGGGGGTGGGAGTAGTTGAAAAGGGAAGGAGCCGGGTGTCCTCTGACTTTTAACGAATGTTTCCTGGAGGAGCTCAGCCTAAGACAGGACATCAGGGTTCCTGGGATCTCGGTGGTGGATGCGTAAGGAGTTCTGGACTCCTCGAGCTGAGGGGCCTGGTGTCCTTCCTTTAGCGTCTGTCTCCTGATAAACCTGGATGGATTATTAGCTCTTGTGTTGAACACGCAGAACCTGCTGCTTCTCATTGGAGAGCTGAGGATGAGTTCAGTGAGGGAAAACAGTGCAATGTGGTACCCACCACATCCTTCTCACTGGTCTCTTTACCTCCACCCATTTCCCAGCTCAACCAGGTTAGCTTTCCAAAGCCACAAACTGACTGCATACATAACCCTGCCTAAAATCCCACAGTGACTCCAGGTACCCAGAGAATTATTTATAGCCTCCCTAAACCATCTTATGCTGCATGGACCCACTCTGCCTTTCCAGTTCCATCTTCTGTCCCTATCCTATAACACCGTTTCATCAATTCTTTAGCGTCCTCAGATCTTTGCACTCTCTTCACCCTCTAGACTTGGCTTTGCACGTCCATTGTGGAGACCTAGCCCAGGTGTCCCTTCATCTAAGCATCTTTCTCTGGCTTTGACTTGGATGCTCTCCTGTATGCAGTCCAGCACCTGTCATGAGCCCATAGTGCTCTGGATTGTATCATTGTTGTCATTTCTTCTCTGTTTTCCACTCCATGAGGGCAGTGTCTGGTCTTGGAGTTGTATTCATCACAGAGGGCCAGTGATGAAGGTTGAGTCTAAAAACCACAAAACTACCTGCCCCTCTGTGGCACTATCCTCCCCGCCTCTGGTCTTCTCCCAGTGGGCAGCCAAGAGGCTCAGGTGTGGCCATAGGTGGGGTTGCCCCTAGTGTGGGAGGGTCAATTCCTGGAAGTCAGGAGGGAAAGCATGGATGGCAAATGCATGACCAGGGTTAGGCTATTTAGAGACAGGGGAACCTAGAGCCGAGGCACAACCAAAGGAACGGAAGCCACTGTACAAAGAAGGGTGATATTGAGGCTTTGAGGTTGTCTGCCGTGGGAGAGAAGGAGGCTGGGGACCGTTTAACAGCCATTTCCATGTCCACTTGGGGTTATTACAGGGTAGAAGATCACTCTGCTTTCTTTGAGGGCTGCATGAAAATTAACCAGAAAAGCTAAGCTCTCCAAGCTCTCCACCTTCTTTAGGGGTTACCTATCATGATTCATTTCTTAACCCTAACTTCCCCACACATCAAAATGTTTCATATGCATTTCCCTTCTCATCTTCTAAAACTTAGCTGTCCTGCAACTTCCTCCAGGAAATCTCCTCAGTATTCCCCAGCTGAAAACTAATGGATCTGTACTTCCATTGCTTGCGTCTCTTTTTTTGTCTTGAGTTATAGTTCATGCTTCATGCCAAGCTCCCAACTAGCTTGTGAGCCCCTAAGTGCAGAGATGATATCTCCTCCCACTGTGGCCACACCCCAGACTGGTGCAGCAGGTACTCAGCCAATGTCCCTCCATCTAAGGACATGCTTGCGCCTTGTCAACCTTGCAAGATAGATGATGCCAGTCTTACAGAGGGGGATTGAGGCTGTATGACTGTGTCAGGCAGAGCAGGGATCTGCCCTCTGGGCCTCTGCCTTGGCTTCCTCTGCACATACAGCACATTTTATAGACTTAATGTTTGGTGATGAGAAAACACCTCGTTAGAAAGTGGCCTTTGCGGTGTGCTCCTCTGGGCTACGGTGGAAGCTGTGACTTGCTCAGGTGAGAGGCAGCCAACATCAAGGTCCCATCAGAAAACTGAAGGGTGAAGCTGGTGCATCTGAGGCTCGAGAGAGGGAAGTGAGGCAAACCCGAGAACAGTCTACTTTTTCGGTTGTAGAAGAGCCAACACACACACACACACACACACACACACACACACACACACGCACACACACCCCTGCCCTTTTCTGGAACCACTCAGTTCTGACTGTCATCTGGAACTGCTCTGACTGCCTGTTGAGGCCTTTCTGCATCCTTTGCTGAGGGAGATTGGCTTCCTCATAGCTTGTCAATCAAATTATCAGTTGCAATTAATTGAGGACACGCAGGACAGAATCATAGACAGGTAAACGGGAAGCCATCACCAGAGGTCATCTTACTCACTTCCCTTTCTGCACGTCACAGAGCTGACCACCATACTTTACAGAACTGTACAGAAACCGACACTTGAAAACTTCAAGTTGAGAACCCTGCTCCATTAGGGATTTCTTGTTCTGATTTAAAGACTAGATGGAACACACTTTATAAACACATTGACTGTGGGATTGCTTTGGATAATGGATTCCTTTCATTATTCCTTTTATAATAATTTTTATCATTTCTTGGCAAATTTCTAAACTAAAGAAATTAATTTCAAATTTATGAATTTTTCCATGTACATTTTAGAAAAATTTGGATATGCTAATAGTAGTGAAAATAACTGGCCTCTAATCTTACTGACGAAAGATAATCACTCTTCATGTTTTTTCATGTAATATTTCAGGCTGAACTTTATGAATATGATACATGGTTCAAATCTGATAGACATCTATACAAGTTAGATTATACAGTATATTTATTTACTTGAGTTTAAAAACATCCCAATTCGCACTCAGCTCTTTAAGGCACAGGAGGCACTTTCTCCTCTATAACTGTCCCAAGAAAAATCTTTTGTCTCACTGACCTTATGTCTTATTTCTCCTTTGTCCCATCACCTCTGCACCGTGAGACTTCCTGATACATTGTCAAATCACCTATGCTTTTTTACTGTTGGAAGGAAAATGGGCAAAAGGAATGATGGTGCACATAATTAAGAAAATAAGGTGATTAACACCTTGATTTTTTTTTTTTTAATGATTGATGTGTAGTCCAGGGAAAATGCTCTTGTACGATTTTCTTTTCTTTTAAGAGTTGGCTAACAATTCACATACTTTCCCATTACCTTCGAGTTGATCTCGACTCATAGCGACCCTACAGGACAGAGTAGAACCGCCCCATAGTGTTTACAAGGCTGTAATCTTAATGGAAGCAGACTGCCGCATCTTTCTCCCACAGAGAGGCTGGTGGGTTTGAACTGCTGACCTTTCGGTTAGCAGCTCAGCGCTTTAGCCACTACACCACCAAGGCTCGTTGCCCATACTTTAGAGGATGCTTTAAAAAAAAAAAAAATCTAATTTAACCTCTGTTGATTTTCTTTGGTCTAAATACCTTGTCAATGAGAACAATGAAAAGTTTATACCTGCCTTTCAAAGACCTCCCTTTGCAAAGCTGTGGACCAGTGGCCTCCTGAATCTTTACTCTGAGATCGATTTTCAGACTAATACTCGAACTTGAGTACAGAGATGGTTCCCATCGTCTGTCCAAACAAAACGAAGTCAGCTTTGACTGCAAAACGTCGATGAATTCTTCAGAGTAAATCAGCCTTGGCAGGGTGATGCAGAGCCGTCAGCTCTTTGTGACATAATATAATATGAAATGATATTGAACAACATGCGTTTGGCACTAAATTGTTAGCGGGTTTTAGCTTTGACAGCAGCAAGTTTATTGCTTTAATCCCAAGGTCTTTTAACCCTCTTTGACATAAATCGAGGTTGGCTTTTGTAAAAAAAAAAACTCCACTTTACTTGTTCTTCCTTTACCTAAAACTGCTTTTAACAATTCATGCTAGCACATCAGACACTCATTTTGAGTGACAAAAAGAATAAAAAAAAAAAAAAAAGACCTATTAGAATTGAAGGGAAAAAAGGCCAACGTAGGCTAAGCAGTCTGTGTCTCTTTAGGTACTCACATCACAGCTTTCTTCAGGTGAATATGCAGTAACTATAATAACGTGTGGCTTCCACAAATTAGACAAGACTGGGCAGAAGGCTCAGACAAGGTGGAGGATGGCCACTGCCAGGAACAAAGCTCATAATAAGAAAGAGAAGCCACTTTGCCATTTTGTTCCAACTGAATGTATTTCTGTATATGGTTTCATTCCACCCTCTTCCACCCTCTACCTCTCGGTGTTGTTAGAGATCAAAGATGAATTCCGTCTTATGTAAATAGTTTTGAAACACTGATTTAATAAGTATGGCATATAAACAGATTCCCCAAATTTTGTGTCATAATTATAGCACCAGATATCTGGATGGGCTGGGCTATCACAGAACAGAATTGGCAAGGGCCCTGGGTCCTCTCCATCAGCTCCCTCCCAGCACTGGCATGACCTGACCATCTCTCAGCCAGGGACCCTCTCCAGATGCTGCTGGAATTCTTTTGGAGATAAGGCACTCACTACTTCACTGTTGGGATGGTTAGAACGTTCTTTCCCCTCCACGTTGCCGCCCTCGCTCAGCCTCTCAGCCCTAGCTGCCCAGAGGGAGTGAGGTCTGACAGACACCTGACCAGCCTGCAGCTCTCTAAACACAGTGGCCGTGTCTTCTGTTTCCCAGATTGAACATTTTGACTTTCTTTGTCCCAACAAGTATACTTTCAGGGATTCATGCTAAAGAAGTAGTCAGAAAAAATGCAATAGATGTGTGTAGTTAGCAGTAGATTCTTGTAATGGTGACTTTTGGCTACAGCATCAGACAGACCTGGGTTTAAATTCCATCTCTGCTCCTAGCCCAGAATATCACAGCTAGTTAGTTACTTACATCCTCTAAGTTCCTCTTTTCTCATATATACAATAGGGAAATTAACAGCATCTCCCTCCTAGGTTATGAGGATTAAAGGAGATAAAACCATAGAAAATGCTTCTTTAGTACAAGTTCTACCAAAAAAAAAAAAAAAAAAAAAAACCCAGACCAAAACAAACCCATTGCTGTTGAGTCGATTCTGACTCATAGCAACCCTATAGGACAGAGTAGAACTGCCCCATAAGGTCTCCAAGGAGCAGCCAGTGGCTTTGAACAGCAGACCTTTTGGTTAACAGCCAAGCTCTTAAACACTGTACCACCAGGGCTCCCAAGTCCCACCAATTATTATTATATCAGCATCATTACAGTATTGCTTACAGTCATGAAAATCAGGATCAACTTACACTTGTTAGTCAACAACATCATGCGGCCATTAAAACTCATCTTACATATGTAGTTTATGGATGTGATGGACATGCGTATTTGGAACATAGATGGTTATATATAGTAATGCTAACATGTATTGCTAACTGAAAGAAAAGCAGATTATGAAGCCATATGATCTCCATTTTACAAACCATGTATAATATAATGTGGTACGTTAAAGTTTGAAAGAGCATGCAGCTTTGGTTGTTGAAATTGTCTATGATTTCTGGTTTTTAAAAATTTTTTCACTTTTGCTTGTTTGTATTTTCCATAGTTTGTTAATACATGTATTTAAAATACTTGTACAACAAAGAAAGTATAAAATCAAGGGGAAAAAGTGTGCTTCTCAACTGATCTCCCTAGGACATGGTTGAAATTCCCTCTCCACCCTTAAAATTAATTATTGTATTCCTTAGTTTATCAAGGTTTCTCTTATCATATGGGTCCAGATATGCACACGATACCTCAGATGCTGTCTCATCAGGGTGCAAAGCCAAGTGGAGCCAATACATCCTTTCCCTGTACCAATGTTGCCAGTCTTATTTGTACCCAATCAAAAACCACCTCCAGATCATCTTCACCAGATCTTTAGATTCTACGTCTTTGTCAAGACGACTTATGCTATGGATGAGAGGCCTTCCTTGCTCCCCTAACTCAGCAAACTCTGGGATTGTTTCTCATTTTGGCAGTGACCCTCTTCCTCCACCATTTCAGCTTCCTTCCCTCTGTGGCAGGTCCCAGTTGGGGTGGCATGGGGATGCTGTGGAGTCATTGCCAAAGACAGTGACCAGTTAGAAACATTTTACATATGTGTGTCTTATGACAAAGACTGTCAGCTTCCTTACTGCTGTTTCTATTTCTAGAGGTTGAGATCTTGCTAATACATTTCTTTCCAGTTTAAAGCTGTTATGCAAAACTAGGCTTAAGCTTCATATTTTCACAAGCGGTTCAATAGTTCAATAAATTATTCAGGGTTACAGTTCGCGTTGCTTTAACCAAGTAAACGGATCTGGATATGTGAGATGACGGTAAGCAGACCACGGGTGGGCACATTACTCTCCCTTTGCAGTTTTTTATATTTAAAAAAAAATGCCAGAAGTCTTCCAGCAAAATGGCGCTCTAGGCAGAAGTACCATGCCATCCCTCCACAGAAAAGATCCGAAAAACTAAGCCGAACAGAGAAAACAACAATCCTGAAACCCTAAAACATCAAATGAAGAGATAAAGAACTCAGCCAAGCATCAAATGGAGTGAGAAAACTGACAGAGAATGGAGAGTGAGGAGAGATTCATGCAGAGGTCCCCTAACAGCTAATGCAATGCAGATCCGCCATCTTGGACTCCTATCAGAGACCAGTAAACAGGGCGTAAGAGAAAGCAGCTTCATGGAGCTTTCAGCGGAAGACCAAACAACCGTCTCTCATCTCTCCACTCCAATGGCAAGCTCCCGTAGCATTCTTTTTTGTTTGTATGTTTTTGGCTCCTGTTCCTCTCTCTTCTCTCCCATATCCATCTTAGCTTCACACATAATAATCTCCCCGCTACATCCTGCCTACCTGCAACCTACGCTTAACATCACACCACCAAGCAGCACAGGCACGGCCTACTGGGACCTGCCCTGCACTGATTACTGACCCACCCTGGGGACTGTGGTGGGTGCCACAAACAACCCATCCCAGTAACTCCTCTTCAGCTAGACCTATCCTGCTGTACCATATCTGAGTGACTGACCCTACCAATTAGAGAAGGAGGTGAAAAGCATTGTGCCCACAGATGAGCAAACAACAAAGAACACACAGCCCGCCTGCTCAGAGGTAGCCTAATTGAAAAAAACAGGACAAAACAAACAAATCTACAATCAATAAATGACAAAAATAACTACTAAATGCCCTGAAGACAGCAGACAATATCAAAACATTTACAAAAACAGGACAGGATGGTTCCAGTAGGCATCCAAAATAAAACACCACATGACTTTCCAGAGGAAGAAAAGGCACTAGAACTACCTGACAGGGAATTCAAATTGCTAATACTCAGAATTCTCCAAGAGCTGAAGGAAAAAGCAGACAAAAATGAGGAAAAAACAGACAAACTCATGGAGAATACAGACCAAAAATTGTAAGAATTCAGGAAAATAATGCAGGAACAAAATGCCAAAATAAATTCACAACTAGAAATTATACAAAAACAACAATTAGAAATCCAGAATATAAACAAGATTTCAGAAATGGACGGTGTCATTTGAAACGGTGGAAGACAGGATCAGTGGAATTGAAGACAAACATTGGATACAACTCAATATGAGGAAAACTCAGAAAAAAGAACAAAGAAAAATGAAGAGACCCTGAGAGTTATGTGGGGTACAGTCAAAAGCAAATATTTTTGAGTGATTGGAGTTCCAGAACAGGGGGAGAAAACAGAAAACACAGAGAGGATCACTGAAGAACCGCTGACAGAAAACTTCCCCAATATCATGAAAGATGAAAAGCTGGCCATTCAAGAAGCTCAATGAACACCATATAGGAGATACTCCAAAAGAAAATCACCAAGGCATATCATAATCACACTCGCCAAAACCAAAGACAAACAAAGAATCCTGAGAACAGCTCATGAAAAACAAGAAGTCACATACGGAAGAGAAACAATAAGACTAAGCTCAGATTATTCAGCAGAAACCATGCAGGCAAGAAGGCAATGGGATGACATATATAAAATCTTGAAAGAAAACAGTTGACAGCCAAGAATAATATATCCTGTAAAACTCTCGTTCAAATATGGTGGTGAAATTAGGTCATTTCCAGACAAACAGAAATTAAGGGAATATGTAAAAGCCAAACCAAACTTACAGGAATTATAAAAGGGAGTTCTTCAATCTGAGAACAACTTCAGCTCACAGGCAGAATCTAGGATGCAGGATCATGCCACCCAGATACCAGTCTAGGAAATGAACTCTCGAGGACTATCCAAAACCAAAAGAAATACAACAGGGAATCAGAGCAGTTAATCAGTAAATGACAACAACATTAAAACAATAAAAGAGGGAATAAACGGCATAGGTATAGAACCTTCTAATGGAGAGGAAGGCAAGGCTATACTAAGTAATGGTAGACAGCTTCAAACTTAGAAAGATAAGAGTAAAATTCATGGTAATGACAAAGAAAGTTAACAAACATACTCATAAAAATAAAGAGGAAAAACATAAAGTCTCGGCAAAAACAAAACGTACAAAAAATAAAGAAATGAAAAAAAAAAAAAAATCCACAAACAAAAGTCACTCAGAACAAGAGAGTAAGAAGAACAAAGAAAACTTCAGCACCACAAAAAAAAAAAGCACTACAAAATGACAGCAACAAACTCACATCTATGAATAATTACGCTGAAAGTAAATGGCCTCAATGCACCTATAAAGAGACAGAGAGTGAAGGAATGGATAAGAAAACAGGATCCATCAATATGCTGTCTACAAGAGACACACCTTAGAAACAAAGATGTGAATTTATTAAAAGTCAAAAGTTGGAAGAAATATATCAAGCTAACAACTACCAAAAAAGAGCAGGAGTGGCAATACTAATCTCAGATAAAATAGACTTTAAAACAAAATTCACCATAAAAGACAAAGGAGGACACTATATAATGATTAAGGGGATGATCCATCATGAAGACATAACCATAATAAACATCTACACACCCAATGACAGGGCTCCAAAATACATAAAACAAACTCTAACAACACTGAAAAGAGAAATGGACAGTTCCACAATAATAGTAGGAGACTTTAACACACCACTCTCAGTAAAGGAGAAAACAACTAAGAAGAAACTCAGCAAAGATACAGAAGACCTAAAGGGCACAATCAGCCAACTTGACCTCATAGACATATGTAGAACACTCCATCCAACTGCTGCAAAGTACACATTCTTTTCCAATGCACATGGAACATTCTCCAGAATAGACCACATCTTAGGCCACAGAGCCATCCTCAACAAGATCCAAAACGTTAAGATAATTCAAAGTATCTTCTCTGACCACAATGCCATCAAGGCAGAAATTAACAACAGAAAGAGCAAGGAAAAAAAATCAATTACATGGAAACTGAATAATACCCTGCTTACACATCACTGGGTAATAGAAGAAATCAGAGATGGAATCAAAAAATTCCTAGAAAAAAATGAGAATGAAAACACATCATACCAAAACCTTTGGGACATAGCAAAGGCAGTCCTCAGAGGACAATTTATAGCAGTAGATGCACATATCAAAAAAGAAGAAAGGGACAAAATCAAAACATTAACTACAGAACTCAAACAAATAGAAAGAGAATAGCAAAAAAAATCCCACAACCACCAGAAGAAAGGAAATAGTAAAGATCAGAGCAGAAATAAATGAAATAGAGAACAGAAAAACAATAGAAAGAATCAACAAAACCAAAAGTTGGTTCTTTGAGAGAATCAACAAACTCAACAAACCACTGGCCAGACTGACAAAAGAAAAACAAGAGAGGACACAAATAACCCAAATAAGAAATGAAATGGGGGACATTACAACAGACCCAACTGAAATAAAAAGGATTATAACGGAATATTATGAAAAACTGTACTCCAACAAATTTGAAAACCTAGAGGAAATGGATAAATTTCTAGAAACACATGGCCTACCCAAATTACAACAAAGTGATGTTGAAAATCTGAACAGACCCATAACAAGAGAAGAGATTGAAAAGGTAATAAAAAAACTCCCAACCAAAAAAAGCCCTGGCCCAGATGGTTTCACTAGAGAATTCTATGAAACATTTACAGAAGAGCTTGTACCAGTACTACTCAATCTATTTCAGAGCATAGAAAAGGAAACAACACACCCAAATTCAATCTATGAAGCCAGCATAATGCTGATACCAAAACCAGGCAAAGATGTCACAAAAAAAGAAAATTACAGACCAATATGGCCAAAAATTCTTAACAAACAATATGCAAATTCTTAAGAATATGCAAAAATTCTTAACAAAATTCTAGCTGATAGAATTCAGCATCATATCAAAAACCAAATAATATACCATGACCAAGTAGGATTCATACCAGGTGTACAAGGATGGTTCAACATTAGAAAATCAATCAACATAACCCACCACACAAATAAAAGGAAAGAAAAGAATCACATGATCATCTCAACTGATGCAGAAAAGGCATTTGACAAAGTCCAACACCCATTCCTGATAAAAACTCTCAATAAAATAGGTATAGAAGGGAAATTTCTCAACATAATAAAGGGCATCTATGCAAAATCAATGGCCAACATCATGCTTAATGGGGAGAGGCTGAAAACATTCCCCTTGGAAACAGAAACAAGACAAAGATGCCCTTTATCACCACTCCATTTTAACATTGTGCTGGACGTTCTAGCTAGAGCAAAAAGGCAAGAAAAAGAAATAAAGGGCATCCAAACTGGTAATGAAGAAGTTAAACTGTCCCTGTTTGCAGATGATATGATACTATAGATAGAAAACCCTAAAGACTCCATGAGAAATCTACTGGAACTAATAGAAAGATTCAGCAGAGTAGCAGGATACAAGATAAACATTCAAAAATCATTTGGATTCCTATACACCAATAAGGAGAACGATGAAAAGGCAATCAGGAAAACAATACCATTTTCAATAGCCCCTAAAAAGATAAAATACTTAGGAATAAATCTAACCATGGATGTAAAAGACCTATACAAAGAAAACTACAAAACACTACTGCAAGAAACCCAAAGGGATCTACATAAATGGAAAAACATACCATGCTCATGGATAAGTAGACTCAACATCGTGAAAATGACAATTCTACCCAAAGCAATTTATAAATACAAAGCAATCCTGATCCAAATACCAACAACATTCTTTAAAGAGATGGAAAAACTAATCATTACCTTTGTATGGAAAGGGAAGAAGCCTGAAATAAGTAAAGCACTACTGAAGAAGAAGAATAAAGTTGGAGGACTCACACTACCTGACTTGAGAACCTACTATACAACTACAGTAGTCAAAACAGCCTGGTACTGGTACAACAACAGATACATTGACCAATGGAACAGAATTGAGAACCCAGATGTAAATCCATCCACCTATGGTCACCTGATCTTCGACAAGGGCCCAAAGTCCATCAAATGGGGAAAAGACAGTCTTTTTAACAAATCGTGCTGGCAAAACTGGATATCCATCTGCAAAAAAATGAACAGGACCCATACCTCATGCCGTGAAGAAAAACTACTTCAAAATGGATCAAAGACCTGAATATAAAGCCTAAAACTATAAAGTTCATAGAAGAAAAAATAGGGCCAACCCTACAGGCCTTCATACACAGCATTAACAGGATACAAACCATAACCATCAACACACAAACCCCAACAGATAAGCTAGATAACTGGGATCTTCTAAAAATCAAACGCCTATGCTCTTCAAAAGACTTCACCAAAAGACTGAAAAGAGAACCTACAGACTGGGAAAAAATTTTTGGACAGTACAAGTCAGACAAAGGTCTGATCTCCATTATCTACAAGAAAATCCAACACCTCTACAACAAAAAGACAAATAACCCTATTAAAAAATGGGCAAAGGAAATGAACAGACACTTCACCAAAGAAGACATTCAAATGGCCAACAGACACATGAGGAAATGCTCACGATCACTAGCCATTAGAGAAATGCAAATTAAAACCACAATGAGATACCCTGTCACCCCGGCATTACTGGCACGAATCAAAAACACTGGAAATAACAAATGTTGGAGGGGCTGTGGGGAAATGGGAACTCTTATGCACTGCTGGTGGGAATGCAAAATGATACAACCATTTTGGAAAATGATATGGCACTTCCTCAGAAAGCTAGAAATAGACATACCATTCGATCTAGCAATTCCACTCCTAGGAATATATCCTAGAGAAATAAGAGTCATCACTCCAATAGACACATGCATACCTATGTTCATGGCAGCATTGTTCACAATAGCAAAACGATGGAAACAATCTAGATGCCCATCAACAGATGAATGAATAAACAAACTATGGTACGTACACACAATGGAGTACTACGCAATGAGAAAGAACAATGATGAATCTGTGAAGCATCTCATTAGAAGGATGAAACTAGAGGACATTATGCTGAGTGAAATAAGTCAATCACAAAAGGACAAATATTGTATGAGACCTCTATTGTCAAAACCCATGAAAAAGTTCACACACAAAATGTAACAATCTTTGTTGGTTACCAGGGATGGGAGGGGTGGGGGGGGGAAATACTAAAGAGGCAATCGATAAGTGGTATCTTGGGTGAAGGGTGAGACAGTACACAATACAGGGGAAACCAGCACAACTTGTACAAGGAAAGGTCATGGAAGCTCCACAGACACATCCAAACTCCCTGAGGGACTGAATTGCTGGGTGAAGGGCTGTTGGGATCATGGTCTCGGGGAACATCTAGCTCAGTTGGCATAACACAGTTTATAAAGACAATGTTCTACATTCTACCTTGGTGAGTAGTGTCTGGGGTCTTAAAAGCCTGTGAGCGGCCATCTAAGATACTCCACTGGTCTCATCCCTTCGGGAGCAAGGGAGAATGAAGAGAACAGGATACAAGGAAAAGATTAGTCTGAAGGACTAATTCTCCACAGCTACCAAGGCCTCCACCAGACTGAGTCCAGTACAGCTAGACGGTGCCCGGCTACCACCACTGACTGCTCTGATGAGGATCACAACAGAGGGTCCTGGACAGAGCTGGAGAAGGATGTAGAGCATAATTCTAACACACACACAAAAGACCAGATTTACCGGCCTAAAGGAGACTGGAGAAACCTCGAGAGTGTGGCCCCCAGCCACTCTTTCAGCTCAGTGGTGACAGTCATCTCCAAGGTTCACTGTTCAGCCTGGACATGGACAGCCCCATAAAACCAAATGGGACTAATGAGGCACAGCAGTCCAGGGACAAGGGCCAGAAGGCAGAAGGGGACAGGGAAGCTGGTGATAGGGAACCCAAGGATGAGTAAGGATAGTGTTGATGTGTTGTGAGGTTGTTAACCATTGTCATAGGGCAACGTGTGTACTAACTGTTAAATGAGAAACTATTTTGTTCTCTAAGCCTTCATCTAAAGTGAGAATAGCAGCACAATTGGAAGAGCGTAGTCGATGTCACTGAAGTGTGCATGTAGAAATTTTTGAAATGGCGTATTTTTGGCTATGTATATTTTCACCAAAAAAAAAAAAAAAAAAAAAAAGGTCGAGAAGGGAGAGGGTTGACATGCTGTGGGGTTTTAACCAATGTCATAAAACAATATGTTTACTACTGTTTCAGGAGAAACTATTTGTTCTGTAAGCCTTTGCCTGAAGTAAAATAATAAAAAAAAAAAAAAAAATGCCAACAATTCATACATTAATTATATCCAAGGAGGGAGGAAAACTCACCTCTCTAGGGAGACCAGTGTTGAGTGGCTCCGAAATCCACTAGAAGTTGACAAGACGCAAGGAGGCTCCTGTAAGGACCTATGAACAGGAACATTCTTAGGCCACCTTTGGAGATGCCACTTTCGTGCAGTCTGAGCTAAATGTCCCCAGCCTCTTACAGGCCGTGTCTGGGTAGGTTAAGGGGAGGGGAGGGTGAGGATAGTGTGTGAGTGGAAACAGTGTTCAGAGCAGAAGGACTGTTGCCAAAGGAAGCCATCAGGATTGTCCCATCTGCTCTTCTGACTGGCAAACATGTTACCTTCTTTATTGTCCGGGAACAGTCTGCGGAGGTCCTGAAGGCATCGCTATCTACTGGAGGCCACCTCCGCTGCTATCAAGACTGCGTGTGTGTGAAGCTGTGTCTGAGGCCCAGGGAAGGAGCAATTGCCCTTCCTGTAGCTACCCAAGCCTTTCTCTACGGCCACGAGGTGATACCCCACATGGCATCTTTGGAGAGACCCTCCCCCCAGCTCTGTGAGGTGAGTAGATCAGAAACAATCAGTTCCATATGGTGGTTGAGTGTGGAGGACTGAGAGCATTCTGGAATACCAACCATTAGCTGTGAATCCTACACTTACTTTCCCTTGGGCCTGATGTCCCTGGGAATCTTTGCAGGGAACGACCTCCTCGTCGACCACTGTGAAGCCACTTGCGGTGTGTGTTCTGATCTTTGGGGAATCACAGCTTATTGACTTCCCGGCTGAACACGTCTCTCAGTCCTCCAGGCTGCAGAGGTCGTGTTGACCTTTAAAATGAGCTTCTGTTAAGGGTGGTGGAAAAATTTGGGAACGGATAAGGGTAATGGTTGAACAGCATGATGAACATAAGTTAATGTCACTTAACTGTACATGTGAACAGTGTTGAAGTGGCCATTGTTTTGTTACATATATATTTACCACAAACAAAGAATTACAAGCCATTTGGAGAACTCAGTATTTTAGGGCTAGAGGAAAAAAAAAAATCATTGGACAATACAATCCCAAGTGTGAACCCTAATGTAGACCTGTAAACGCTAATTAATAATAACATATCAATAGCAGTTCATCAATTGTAACAAATGTACCACAGGAATGCAAAATGTGAATAAGGGGGAGACAGCATGTAGGAGCAAGTGGGAGTATGTGTATAGGAGCTATCTGTACTTTCTGCACAAGTTTGCTGTAAAACTGCTTTAAAAAATAGTCTATTAAAAACACATACATATTAAAAAAATTAAATAAAAATGTCTCGAACCCAGTCCCACCTACTGTAGGAAGAAGCCCAGAAACCTTCCCAACATCTCTGGAGATTTCTGTGTGACTTGAGTTTCTCTCATTTCCTTCTCATACACAATTCCTGACCCTTCTGGAGCCTTCCCTCTTAGGCTGTGCCTTCTCCGTTAATGACACGGACACCTCATGGAACACTCACTTTCTCCTGGATCCTCAAGCTCCCCTTACAAATGGTAGCTGGGTGTGCTAAATTTCACTGCAGGTGGGGAGATGGGCAGGGTTTTTTTTTTCCATTTGGAAAAATTCTTTCTTTTCTTTCATTTTTTTTAAATTGTGCTTTCAGTGAAAGTTTATAGCTCAAGTTAATTTCTTATTCAAAAATTTATGCACATATTGTTTTGTGACATTGGTTGCAATCCCCACAATGTGACAGCACACTCCCCTTTCCCACCCCAGGTTCCCTGTGTCCACTGGTCCAGTTCCCGTCCCTTTCTGCCTTCTGTTTTTTATTTGCAGCAGAGCACAGCAAGCACATACAGGCCTCCGAACCCCACATTCTGCTACCTTTCCTAAGCAGCGAAGATCTCCTCTCTCCTTTTGAACCATGTCTGGAGATTGGATGGGGGAGGTTCACAGACCAGGCCTATTAAGAGTGCTTTGCTAGAAAATATCCCAGGCTGGCCAGAAATGATACACCTCCCCTAGCAGGCAGATGTGGCTGCAGTCATTTGTGGTTTTAAATAGGAGTTATTTTTTTCTCTCTCCAAACATAGTTAACGGAGCCCTGGTGGTCCAGTGGTTAAAGCCTTCAGCTGCTACCCGAAAGGTTGACAATTCGAACCCACCAGCTGCTCTGCAGGAGAAAGATGTGGCAGTCTGCTCCCGTTAAGATTTACAACCTTGGAAACCCTGTGGGGCAGCTCTACTCTGTCCTTAAAGGTTGCTATGAGTCAGAATTGACTCAACGGCAGTGAGTTTGTTTGTTTTTTTTCCGGAAAACATGGATAAAAATTGGTATCAGCGGTGACATCTTAGGACTGTGGTTGCAAACTTGCCGCCTTGAGCAGTGTCTGGCTCACAGATGTGATGTGTTTGGTTTTCAATGAATTTTTTTAAAAACCATCTAAAAATCAGTAGATTTCATGCAAAAAAATTATATCTTCTCTTTAAACATCAGATTGCCTGTCAACACTGAGGTCGCATACCAGCTTGGCAATGATTGGCCAGGGATGGTGGTGCCCCAACAGCATTCATGCCAGGGCGCCCACTGGGCAGGAGAAAGTCCTACTGCACCCACCTGACTTTTGTAGGTGCATGTTGGCCTCTCCAATCCGGGAGCAGCCAGGAATGTCGGAGCTCTGCTTCGCAAATGCAGCCCTTACCCTTGAGTTTTGGCAATGACGTGTAGTGAAAAGAGACTAGGAGTCAGAAGATATTTAGCAGTTCATTCATTTTTTTCCTCTGTAAAATAAGGATAATGTCTGCCTATTGTAAAATTTTGCATAAAAAATGCCTAAGAAAAATGCTTTGAACTCTTCAGAGGTGGCTGATAAAGTACAAGTGATAGTTTTAGACTCCTGGTACTTCAAACTCCATGAAACATCTGCATTATACATTCTCTTCTTTTATTCTCGAAATTGGATACTGTTTTAAGAAAGAAATTTCAGTATCACAGAAGTGACAAGTTGAAAGAGTTGGCAGTTCTCTCTGATTTGATGCCCAGACACATGTTGACTTTAACGCTTAGAGAGTCAAAGCGGAGCCTTGGGTGCAAGTCTGGCATTTCGGGGTGTCACCATTTCTTTCAGGACACTTGCTAATTGTCGCATTTGTACTTGGGATGTGTTTGATATTCAGGGACGCTGAGTTATATACAACACTCAGAGAAAAGTGAGGATAGGAAGGTCATAGGCTAGGCCGCCACCTTCTGTATGCGTCGAATCAGACCCTGTGTCTCAACTGCACACCGTTGTTGTAGATGCACCTTAGGGCATGTTTACAAGACTTATTTTTCATTCATTCGTCTATGGAAGGGGGTGCCTCAGCCATTCCAAGCCCTCCACTGCAGTACTGTGGCGGTCACCCAGTGGCGTTTCATGGACCATCGAAGGCTTTCTGGGGAAAGGGGAGAGTCAGAAACCCCTGGTAGACACTTAACCTCTCCCTATCCCAGGAATACCCTGGCCCAGGCGGCCCAGGAAAACCAGGCAGAACTTCTCTTATGCTCTTTGAAAGCTTGGTAGCTGCTACTCAAGGGTGCCAGTTGTGGGCCTGGGACATCTAAAATAGATGTTCCTTCCATTCAGTGCTTGTGAGTGGGTTGGGGATTTGGGTTGCTTTCCAAGCTTTTGCATGAATCTGTGTCTAAATGCTTATGGAGGGTTATATTCAAAGAAGCCAAGAATTTCAGCCTCCACCAAACTGGTGATTTGTTCCTAAACTTGTCTCCTGGCACACAGTGTTCTTGTGTCAGAGCCCCCGCACTGCCGGCAGAAGTGAGCAGGAACCCCCATCTGGCAGGCCCACTCAACCCATCTCATTCCAGGTGGCCTTGCAGCTGGGAACAGCCAGTGTTGACCTTCACCGCTGAGTCACTGCCCAAGGATAACATCTAATCACAGCTTCAGCCACCAGATTTGCTCACCTCAGGCTCACCTAGATTCCCCTGGGACTTGCCTGGGAATAACTGAGCAAAAGAACTGCTCTAAACAATGATGTTGATCACTCCATGCTTCCCATTGTGTTTGTCAGTGTCAGCTGCCATCAAGTCAGCTCCTACTCATGGCGACGCCATGCACAACAGAAGGAAATGTTGTCCTGTCCTGCACCATCTTCACTACTGTTTGCATGCTCAAGTCCACTGTTGCAGCTGCTATGTATTTTGAGCGACTTCCAACCTCGGGGGTTCATCTTCCAGCACTGTATCAGACAATGTTCTGTCGTGATTTATAGAGTTTTCATTGGCTAATATTTGGAAGTAGATCACCAGACTTTTCTTCCTAGTCTGTCTTAGTCTGGAAGCTCTGTGGAATTCTGTCCACCATGGGTGACCCAGCTGGTATTTGGAATATTGGTGGCACGGCTTCCAGCATCATAGTGAGGAGAAAACCAGCACAGTACAACAGACAGACAGATGAGTTGTGGGCCACTGTGTTTAAACAGGCCTTATTCTGAGGTGGTGCAAACGGTTTGTACTCAACTGCTAATATCAAGGTTGATGGATCAAACCTACCAAGCAGTATCGTGGGAGAAAAAGTCTGGCCATCTGCTTCTGTTAAGATCACAACGAAGAAAACCCTGTAGAGCAGATCTACTCTGTAACACATGGGGTCTCCATGAGTTGGAATCGACTGGATGGCAATTAACAGCAACAACAACATTCTGAATTTGGGATCCCCTGATCCCAAACCCAGTGGGTAGGACCTACTCAAACCTACTCTCTGCAGTGGATACGTTTTCACCAAATTTATTTTTCTTTCTGGTTCCTGCTTATCAACTTGTCCAGAGACAGGTGGGGGAATCTCCCCAATCCTAAGACTATCATGAGACCAGCCTGGCTAACTTTCCAGTGAACCTTTATAACATGTAACACTCCATTAACAATCCATAGTGGAAGAGAATTAATTCAGGAAGTGTGACCCATACATAATCCCTACCAGTCTTCCAGTTGCACTTCAAGTTTTCTCGATGGACATTAATAAAAATGCTATTTCCATCAAAGCCTGGCTCCTGCTGCCCCCAGATTCCTAGAAGACCGCAGTTGACACCAGGGATGCAACCTCGATTCTGCTGCATTGTCAAATGATGGAGCCAAGAAAAGCTACATAGGCAAAGCTGGGTATGTTGGTTGCCTGACTAACGGGCTTCTGAAGACAGTGATTTATTTTCTGCATGTCAGAACTGTGTAAGGAATACAGGGTTGGGCTCTCCACTCCTCGGGTCTGCTCCTCCGTGTCTCTACACACCATGTGTGCAGCAGAGGTCTTGGAGTCTGGCCAGATCAGTAGACAAGGCCACCATCTTCTGATTCTCCTCTTCCTCATGCACAGACCGGCATGAGGGAGGTAGAGGACTAGCAGGCGGTGAAAAGGATGAGATGTTTCTCTTCCTCCTCCTCCCTGCTTGGTTGCCATCCTTTACTTTCTGTACAAGGGAGGAAGGAGAAAAAAAGGCTCATCTTTCTTCCTAATCTTGCCATTCCTTGGAGTTCACTATATCCCACAGTGAAGGGTAGTTAGTGTTCCTTCTTGTGGGCACCTTTGAGATGATGAACATTTCTGAATGGTGCTTTGGGTGAGCTAGGTGCCCCCATGACCCTCCTGAGACACCAGCTTGACTCTTATCTTTTCTTTCTAGAAGCTTTTGGTCTCTCAGCATCGCTTGTATTCTCTTTTTCTTCTTTTTCAGAAAAAAGCTCAGGTTCAAAGTTCATTGCGTTGTTCCAGCATGGAGCATTGCCATCTTTGCTCTGTGTGAGGGCCTGCTCTTGTTTTACTTATTCCTTTACTTCATCCCCATCCCTCCCCCATAGGCAACCATTTTGATGTGTTTGACATGTACTTGCTTTTGGTAATATGTGTTCTTGCAAAATGTATACTCTTGATTTATATGCATGCAGCTTAATTTTATGTACATAGAATCGTGTGATACATCTTTTTTTTTTTTTAAACTTCTCTCACTTAGCACTATGTTTTCAAGACCCATCCATGTTGATATGTGCACATTGAGACTGCTGCTTCCAATGGCTAACATGGTGTTCCTTTGTTTGCAGCCACCATATTTTATCTATCCACTCACCCAGTGACCAACAATCCAGGACTCAACACATCTCAAACAATGCTACCAAGAACATCCTGTACATGTCTATGTGTGGACATGTGTGGGAATTTGGGGGATACATGCCAAATTGATTAAGAACTGCCTGATTGCCCTCCAGAACTGCTGTACCAGTCACATTCCTTCAAGCAGTGGACGACATTCTTATACCGACACATGCCTTCCAACACTTGGCATTATCCAGCTTTCTAAGTCAGCCAGTCTAATATGTATAAAGTGATATCTTATTATTGTTTTAATTTGCATTTCTCTGATTATTAATTACTTTAAGTATCTCTTCAATGTGCTTGTTAGCTTTAGAGTTTTCTCATCTATGAATTACTATTCATATCCTTTGATCATTTTTCCATTTGGTTGACATTTTCTCCTTGTTCCTATGCCAAGTTTTCTTATGTAGTCTAGAAACAGTAATACCTTGTTGTTTTAGATAATGTAAATATATATTTCCTGTTCTATCATTTAGTAGCTGTGTTCATGGTTTCTTTGAACAGAAATCCTTTATTACAACATAATAAATTAATCCACTTTTTTGTTGCTTTATGGTATTTATTTTTGAAATTTTATCTAAGAGGTCATGGCCAAGGTTATGAGGGAACAAAAAGAAATCAGAGTTGTAAGAACTGGAAGGGAAGAGAGAAAACAGACATTATCTGCAAATGATATGATCATCCACCCAGAATAACCTAAGGAATCAACACACACACACTATTAGAACTAACAATAGAGTTCAGCAAGATTGCTGGATTCAAGATCAACATACAAAAATCAATAGTACTTCTTTACCTCTGCAATAACCAACTCAAAATAAAACATAAAAATGAGTAGCGATTTTCCACCTGAGGAATGTATTTCATAAAGTTTTTGTGCTTAATTTACTTAAGGGAATTGGTTCTCTAGTGTGAAACATTAATGGACACACAGTGAAAACTACTACAGAGAGTGGAGAGGAGGGCAGGGAGCCAGAGAGAAGGTGATCCACTAGACTAGAGTATGCTAGTGGTAGAAGGTAGTAGAAGGTACCTGGAGGTAAAGGGACTTGAAGGTGTTTCAGGATCTGAAGATTCAGTGTTTTGTGGTAAGTTTCTTTAGGTGAGGAAACCATGTGTATTTCTCACCTCTGTATCCCTAGCACCTGGTGTCTGCCACCTAGTAGGTCATCAATATTTATTGACAAATGAATGGTGTAGCATATTTACTAATGTCTTCCTGACCATTCATTTATAGCTTTTAATGAAGTCCCAGGAGAAAGCTTTCTAAGGGTAGAACTTGTCTTCTAAGGGTAGAACTTGTTTTGACAGATGAGCAGGGAAACAAAGAACAATATTTGTCATCTTAGGGGATAGGGTATGAAAGTGTTCTTGAGGGTAAAGACTTTCTACCATAAGGATTAGTTGGATCCCCCATTCAAGGCATATTATCCTGAGCACCGTGTGGGCCAGATAAGTCATGGGGATGCAAAGGTAAATGTAATACCTGGCTGCTACTCTAGGTTTCTCATGGTTTGGTGGGGGTGGGGGGTGGGGACAGTTATATATCTCAGCAAAGAATTTCATTACAATCTGACAAATTGTACAATAGAGGTATGTATGTGACCCCACAGAAGGGAGTCACTTTCTCCTTCTGTCTAGTGCAAAGGTATTATTAAAACTGGGTCTTGTTGAAGGATGAGCAGCTCACCAGCCAGAGAATGGGCATCTTGATGCTTTTGGCAAAGGAAAGAATGTATACACAAAGATGACCAACCAGTAAAACCAGTTGCCATCAAGTCCATTCCAATTCATGACAACCCCATGTGTGTCAGAGTAAAATTGTGATCCATGACATATTCACTAGCTGATTTTTCAAAAGTAGAGTCCATCTCTGGGTGGACTCGAACAGCCAACCTTTGAATTAGCAGCTGAGTGTGTTAACTGTTTGCACCACCCAGGTACTCCACAAGGAAAACCTGAGACTTACATGGCTCCATGTGGCTAAAGCATGAGCTGCATGTTGAGTGGATAAGAATGGTTGAAAAACAGGTCAGGGCCAACATTTGAAGAGTTATTTCTTAAAACTGTAGGGAACTACTTCCAGACAAACAAATGATGTCAGTTTTCAAAAGATCTGGGCCATACTGCAGAGGGTTGACAATTCAGAGAAGGGAGAGATTAGAGGCGGAAAGGCTAGCTCACTGGCAAATTGAAGTGATTTAAGCAAGAGACATTAGAGGGTTGTACCAAGGCCAGTGACACCAGAATAGAAAGAAAAGCCAAAATCCAAGGCATGTTAGGAGGTAGAATTGGTGGGACTTACATATTTACCCATCTTCCTATCTAAAATAATACGTTCGGATGATTTTACAAAAGTGAGCACGAAAAGCACTCAATGAGAATTCTCCCTCCTGTTCAAACTTCTACCTACCCAGCATACTCCCGAGCCTAAGAGTACTACCATTATCTATAGCTTCTGTATCCTTCTAGAATTTATTTATGTGCATGCAAGCGAACACAAATACGTATTCTTATTTTTCCTCTTTTTACACAAAAGGCAGCCTAATATACACAGTTTGCAAGTTTTTTTTTAATGATCTATCTTGACAATCTTTCTATATCTGTATATAAAAAGTATCTGCATTATGATTTTATAGCTTTGTGGTACTATATTGTATGGATGTACCATAATTTATTTAACCAGTTCCCTATAGATGGATATTTAGGTTGTTCACCATTTTTGCTCTTGCAAGCAATGCTAATGAATCACCCCGAGCAGACATCATTTCACACGCGTGCAAATGTGACTGGAGGATAAATTCCCCAATGCACAATTGATGGGTCAAAGGGTATATACATATGTAATTTTGATAGATGCTGCTGATTTGCCCTCCTCAGGGGTTATACCAATTCATATTCCCACCAGCACTATATGGTGCCTGCTTGCTTCCCCACAGCCCTTCTAACGGAGTATCTTAGCAAACTTTTGGATTTTTGCCAATCCAATAGGTGAAAAATGGTGTCTCGGGATAGCTTTAATTGGAAGATCTCACATTAGAGTGAAGTTGAGCTCCTTTTCTTATGTTTGAACCACTTATATTTCCTTTTATATGAACTCTCTCAGTCCCCACTTTCAACTAGGTCAGTGTTTTTCATATTAATTTCTAGGAAATTTTTGCTCATTAACCAGGCATAGCTGTTGAATTTTAATGATTACTTTTTCTTAGTGAATATAAGATGATCATATGATTTTTCTCCTTACCTCTAGTAACTGGGTGCCTTGTTTAGTGGATTTCCTGGTTTTTCACCATTTTTTGAATTATCTAAATAAAACTCACTTTGTCGTGGTGTATTATGTTTTAAGGTTCTAATGGGTGCTGTTTGCTAATATCTCGTATCTAGTTTTTGCATCCATATGCATAAATAAGATGAAGCTATAGTTATTTTTATTTTTGTCTTTTGTCCAGTCTTCACTAGGTTTGGGTATAATGTTATAGTTGCTCTAATAAAATATTTTGGCATTTTTCCTTTTTAAAAAAATGTTCTAGAACAGTGTAAACATTATTGGAGCATCTTATTTTTAAAGACCTGATAGAATTTCCCCAGACTGGCCTATTTTGGGGAATTTATATCAAAAGCTTTTTGACATTTTTCTGTATTTGTTTTGAAAGAAATTGGTCTGTGCCCATTTTCCAGCTTGTTCTTTACATTTTCTTCTTTCTTTTTCTTGGTTAGGTTAGTTAGTGGTACATGTATATTATCTTTTCTTCCCCACCTCATCTCACCAAAGAAACAGCTTTAGGATTTATTCTTCCATTTCTGTGGGTTTCCAGTTTTCTAACATTAATTTCTGCTTTTATCTTTATTAACTCTTTCCTTTTCAACTTTGCTTTATTTCTAACTTTTTGAGTATGGTGGTTGATCCATTTGTTTTTATTCTTTATAGTCTTATTTATATGCACTTTTGAGTTTATGACTTTTTGTCTGAGTTCGTTTTAGCTATGTCCGTAGGTTTTAGATTCATAGTGTTTTCATTATTGTCGTTTAGAAATTCTCAGATTTGGGGTTGTGTTTCCTCTTTGACCTAAGAATATGTTTGAGTAATTTTGTTGGTTTTAAATTTTCCCTTGGAAATGACTTTTTGGTTTTGCTTTTGTCATTTACTTCTATTTTTATTGTCATCAGAGAATATCGTCTCTACTGTTCCTATTCCTGTGGAATTTATTGGGGTTTCCTTTGTGGCCTAAAATGTGATCACCTCTTTTATAAATGTTTCATGGGCATTTGCAAAGAAAACAAATGATTGCTTTTCAAGGTATGCAATCTGTATGACTCAGTATGGTCTGTCTTATTAATTACATTATCTAGGGATGCAACATTCTCATTGTTTTGTCCACTTGTTCGTCATGGACTGTGAGTGGTGAATGGCCTCCTGCTACTGGTGTTACTGCTGTTTCTCTTTGAGCCTCTGGCAATTTCTGCCTGTGACGTTGCTGCGCTATGTAATCTGATACGCAGGTATTCAGAACCATTATAGCCTGTCTGTGAATTTCTGCCTTTAGCATTTTAAAGTGCTGTTTTTTTATGTGTAATTGTATGTTTTTATCTTGAATTCAGGAGCCCTGGCGGCGCAGTGTTCGCAGTGTTTAAGCGCGGCTACTAACTAGAAGGTCGGTGGTTTGAACGCATGAGATGCTCAGCTGGAGAAAGATGAGACAGTCTGATTCTGTAAGGCCGTGGACACCCTACAGGGCAGTTCCGCTCCGTCCCATAGGGTCTCTGTAAGTCTGAATCAACTCGATGGCAATGGGTTTTTGGTTTGGGATCCTGAATTCTGCCTTTTCAGATGTTAAGAGAATGGCCTCTGCTTCTTTTTGCTTCTGTTTTCTGGTGCATCTTTGAATATCTTTTCATCTTTTTTTGACTGGCTTGGTCTTATGTGTGTCTTGAATACAGCGTAGAGTTAGCTTTGCTTTGTAGGCCATCCTGAAAATCTTTCTGCTAATCAGTCGAGCCCACTTGACATGACACATATTTCCGGTTTTAGTTCTAGAATATCATTGTATATTAATTTTCTTTATTTTTATAAAAGTTCTCTCCTAAGTGATCTATTTTCTTTGCTTTGTTTATTGTGTGTACCAAAAAGGAAACCGGTTGTCATCGAGTGGATTCCGACTCATAGCGACCCTGTAGGATAGGGTAGAACTTCTCCATAGAGTTTCCAAGGAGCTGAAGATAGATTCAAACTGCCGACCTTTTGGTTAGCAGCCCAGCTCTTAACCACTGTGCCACCAGGGCTTCTTATTGTGTATGGTTCTCCTAATATTTAAGAACATTTGTGGCTTGTTCTAATCATGACTCCAATAATATAATTTTACACGACACCTTTAATTCTGGTTTCTGTAGGCAATATCTTTTTTGTTCCCTACCATGACCAATAGTACTGAGAACTTCAGCATCAGTAGGTAGAGCCTGGATCATCCCCACCAACTAAGGGTCTTACCACTGTGGATGTTGACATAAGGTTGTGGTGTGATTTTCTGCACTGGGTTGTCAATCTTACTGATTCTAGTTGGGTGATGTGAACATAGCCCTCAGCTCTATGTCCAATGTGGCTAATAGTAGTGCATAGCACTGCACTCACATGAATGCTGGGCATCTACACACTTGTACGAAACACACACCAATAACAGAGATGTGGGGTTTTGGACTATAGCTTTTACTTCCCCTGTTTATAAAATATATATATATATGTATATATATATAGAGAGAGAGAGAGAGAGAGACTACTTTGAGTTAGACCTAACAGGGAATGATAAATGTTAAAAAGAGATCTGTCCAATTAAGATGGCATTTGTCTTTGAAATACAGTGTCCCTCTGATGTTCCCAGTGATACCAGGAGAAATGGATAGAAATGGGCATTGTAGAAAAGGCAACGATACATTGATTTTCAGGAACGGTGCTCTTTCACCGTGTATGTGTGTGCTTGAAAGAAATAGGTCACAGAGTAAAAATGTAAAAATATTTTTTAGAGTAGAGTCACCTGGATGTGTGAGAAATGTTATAATAATGAATTTTGTGCTCAGTCTATTCATTAAGCCTTTTGATATGTTGATTTCCCAGTGAAAGAGGGTACCGCCATTGCAGTGTTTAATATGTACCATGCTTTGGGATAAGTGAATTCCTTAGGTAATATGATTAAACATGTTAAGAAATGAAAAATACTAAGAACAGGATCGGAAACACAGCACTATAAAAGTACGTGTTGTTTTTATTGTTGTTAGTTGCTGTCAAGTCAGCAACCGTCCCTCCCATGGCACTCTCTACTTCTCTGCTGTGTTTAATAATTTGTTGCAATGGCCACACAGAACTTAGAGACAATACTTATGATTATGGGGTTTATTGGGGGAAAATAACAGGTTATAATTCAGGTTCAGGAATGCTCAGGATACAGTTCTTCAATCAGGACAACCTCTTCTCTGTCATGCCTACAGGCACAACTCTCCCTGGCCTCTAGGCCTCTTAGCCCCTTGGCCTGGCCTTTGCCCTGCTCAGACAAGTATTACAACGCTCTTTTAGCTCTGCCAATAAGTGCCTGGAGGCACCCAACTCCACCATTAAACCTGTGCCCGAAGGCGCTCAGCTTTCTCGCTCCATGGGCCAGGAAGCCCCATCCCAGCCATCTCTCACTGCCATCTCTCATTGTCTTCTGGGTACAACTCCTCTCTCTATCTCCTGGCTCTTCTGTTTTGGTGGTGTTGACATTCTCCTCTGTTTTGGGATTAAATGCTCTTTTGTGCCTCCCAGGATGGCAAAACTGATCGATCCCCTCATTAGGGTTCCATACAAATTATTTGTGTGGCCCCACCCCAACAAGGGTGCCATGTACCTTATTTACGTCGTTAGCAAGCTATCCAATCCCTTGGTGAGCCACAAGCACCTCATTTGCGTCGTTCCTACCCAGTCATTTGGTGGGAGTTTAGAAACACTACAGCTAGGAGGGCCATAGTGAGTGATTCACTGCACTGTAAACGAGGCTACTTCCCAAAGAAACAGAAAGAGTGCACCTGAGTTTTCAGGCACCAAAGTCTTGTAACCACTGCATAGGTCTCTCTGTTGCCATTTTGATTTTAGGAATGCTAAGAAGCCCCTTGTCAAGTGAGAATTAACATCTCCCCTAGCTCCTTCTCTTTGGCTACTTTGGATAGGCAAGTAACAACCAGTACGTACAGAGATGTTACATTTAAGGGTTATTACCTGTAGACTCTTTATATATTCAGGTGGAAACTTCCTTCCATTCTACATTTATTACATCCTTAAGCAAAAGAATGAATTCTCTGCATGGAGATTGCAATAGCATCTGCTTCCATTTATGCAAATGCCACAGTAACAAGCAAGAGTAGCTGGAATGAAGATTCTTGAGCTTAAGTTAAATAGGGTCAGTTAATCCACATTTTCAGAAATCTGAAACTAGTAGGAAGAATTAGGAAAGTGTCTACCAAAATGCTTTTGACAGAAAATAACAGAAAATCCAACTCAAACTGGCATAAACAATAAACTTTATTGACATATATAAATGAAAAGTCCAGAGGTATTTAAGCATCAGGTGAAGGTTGATCCAGCAACTTAATTTGTCTTTTTGTCTTAGCATTGACTCCTATTTTAGTTATGTAGTGCTGTGTAACAACTTCCCAAAAAGCTTAGTGGCTTTTTGGGAAACCATTTATTATCTTACAGTTGCTGTGGGCCAGGAATTCAGAAGCAGCTTAGCTGCATGGTTCTGGTTGGGCTCTCTCATGTGGTTACAGTGAAGATGTCAGTTAGTACTGTTGGCTGAAGGCAGGCTTGACTGGACCTGGGCCGTCTGCTGCCAAGGTGGCTCCCTCACATGGTGAGCAACTTGGTGCTGATTGTTGGTGGAAGGCCGCAGTTTTTCCCTACATGGGCTTCCTCACAACGTGGCAGCTGGTTTCCCCCAGTGCAAAGACTCCAAGAGCTATGGAGAGCCATGTGGAAGATACTCTGTTTTATGACCCAGCCTTGGAAGTTACATAGCATGTCTTTTACCACATACTACCCCTAAGAGGCAGGTCACTAAGTCTAGCCCATTCCAGGAGAATGGAATTAGGTGCCATCCTTTGAAAGGAGGCATGTCACAAACTGAGTGGACTTATTTGAAAACCAAAACCCTGGTGGCACAATGGTTAAGAGCTCAGCTGTTAACCAACAGGCCGGCAGTTCAAATCCACCAGCCACTCCTTGGAAACCCTATGGGGCAGTTCTACTCTGTCCTATAGAGTCACTATGAGTCTGAACCCACTCAACAGCACATGACAACAACAACAACATTTGAAAACCACTAGTGCTTCGATTCAATCTCCGCAGCTCCACTCACAGCTTCTTGTGAGTCTAGCATGGCTCCAGCAACTCTCAGGTCTCAGGGTCCTCATTCTGGCTAGCAGAGAAGGGTGTGCCCCCAGAGTCTGATTGGACCAGCTGGGGTCAGTACTTACTCCTGAAAAGAATCTGTGTGGTCAGGTGGGTGAGATAATTTTGATTTGTTTAGGCCAGAGCCACATGCCCCACAATCAGCTCTGGGGGAGAGTCAAATTCCCTTGAAGCTCATGGGCTCCATGGGGAAAGGCAGAAAGCACAAACACAATCCTGGTTATTTTACCAAGAGAAGAGTGGAGTGGATCCGAGTCAAAATGACATTTTTGTGCATGCACCTGTGCACGTGCCACTGTGCTTGTGTATGCAGTGGGGGTTGGGTAGGGGTGGGGAAAGGTCAGCCAGAAATTGTTTAAAAGCCAGTTCTGCTGGGCAATCTGTTATGCATTCCTTTTCACGCAGTTTCGAATCAGCTGGTTAAGAAAGAACAAAGAAAAAAATCCACAAAATTATTTTACGATGATGGAGAACTGACAGAGCCGTCAGCTTTCTTGCTCCATTTCTTACATACTGACTTTTTTTCTTTTTAGGAAATGGCCTATTCTAATTAGGCTGCTTGGTTCCTGAAGCTTACCATGGTGTTTGGGAAGATGCACTGAGCAGCAAGTGCCAGGTGTTTTGGTGAGTGAGTACAAGGCACATGCAAAATTCCTGTTGAAAGCAGGTGGCTCAAGAAATGAGCCTATGAGTGAAGCTCTTCCTTGTACCCATTCACTTCCTCAACAATCTTCTTCTCTTATGGATCACAACAGAACTCGTCCAACTCGCTTGCTTTGGACATGTCATCAGGAGAGATTAATCACTGGAGAAGGACATCATGTTTGGTGAAGCAGAAGGCCAGCGAGGTTGAGGGAGACCTTCAGTGAGATGAGGGACTGGCACAATAGCCACGACATGGACTTGAACATGCCAGAGAACATGAGGATGATTAGGACTTGGCAACGTTTTGTTCTATTGTACATGAGGTCACCGTGCGTCAAAGTCAACTTTATCAAAGCTATCTATCTCTGTCTATCTATGGTATAATTACTGGCATCTGGAGCCTCCAGGAGAGATGGGGAGTTATGGAATACAGCAGCTCTGAACCTCAGTGCTCAAGTTCAGATATGCAGGAAAAAAGTTTCAATTTCTTTTCCTATATCTCAATTGAATTTCTAATATGTCTTAGTTATCTGGTGCTGCTATAACAGAAATACCACAAGTTTTAACAAAGAGAAATTTCTTTCTTCATAGTAAGGTAGGCTAAAAGTCCAAATTCAGGACGTCAGGTCCAGGGGAAGGCTTTCTCTCTCTGCTGGCCTTCTCATCAGTGTTCCCCTGGACTAGAAGCTTCTCCGAGCAGAGACCCCGGGTCCAAAAGACACGTTCTGCTCCTGGCACTGTTTTCTTGGTTGAATGAGGTCCCCCCACTCTCTGCTTGTTCCCTTTCCTTTTATCTCTTGTAAGATAAAAGATGGTGCAAGCCACACCCCAGGGAAACTCCCTTTACATTGGATCAGTGATGTGACCTTAGTAAAGGTGTTACAATCCCACTGTAATCCTTTTTAACATAAAATTACAATCACAAAATGGAGGACAACCACACAATACTGGGACTCATGGCCTAACAAAGCTGACACATATTTTTGGGGGACACAATTCAATTCATGATAAGATACAAGCCCTCATTTTGTTTGGTTGAGGAAAATAATCTTAACCGAGTTGGGGCCTTCCAGGTTTCCCTGAAGTGTTAGGTAGTGGCAAGGTGTCTTTAGGGACTGAAGCAGTTGTGGTACCCATTTGTTATTTCCCTATTCCGTGTTTGACCATTTCTGGGTCATGGCGTATTCCTGTCCAAGGTGCCTGTGGGAGCTCATATCATCTTGTTAGGGCTCAACCTCGGGGATGGCAGGGACCAGGCCCTTCTTGGGGACCTACCAGTGACTAAGCTCTTTCCTCCCTTCTCGTTTTCTCCCCCTCTAACCTCTGGACCACTTATTTAGTTGCTGGGGCAGAAAGCCGATTCATCTTATATTCTTTCTAATCTATTGTTCATGCCTGAAGTCTGTTCTTGTTCTCTTCTCTGCATTTGGATTTTGAGACTAGAAAGTCCTAGGAGAATTATGTTTCTCTATTTTCTGTTAGCTCATCTTTTCCCCTGAGGCAATGTGGCTTGAACAGGAGTGGAGGAGGTCAAGGGGTAATAGGAAATAAAGGAGGAAAAACTTTGGTTATTGTGTTAAAAACGACGTCATTGGGAAACGCAACTACAAGCCAGGCAGTGGGGAACTTGGAGCAGGAGGGTCACTAGGGCTCACGCCCTTTGGGAGAGCTCGGTGGAGGAAGGGACAGAGTGCGACTGAAAGGGCGAGTAGAAGCATTTGGAGGAAGGGCAGGGAGAAGAGAATGAGTGGATGTGAGTGTGCGTGTGTTTGTGTGTGCACGTGTGCGTGCACGTGTGTGTGTGTGTGTGTGTGTGTGTGTGTGTGGTGGAACTAGGGTGAGGATAGGGGTGGGTGGGGCTGTGATTAAGATTCAAAGTAAGGAAATAGTATGGGAGATAGCACTGGAAAGGTATTTACTTCGTTTTTAGAGAAAGGACTGATGGAGAAGTAGTTTTTTGTCAGACAAAGTCCTGCCAATCAGACAGTGGGTCCCGGCATGAAGAGGAGCAGACAATGGGCCATTACCCAGCTGGCTAAATTAAAACAGGCCACCAGTCACAATAGGCCATGACCTCTGTACAGCCCCCACTGTCCCTGTGCAGAGCAGGGGCTGCAGCAGCCCCGCCGACTGACCCTATCCCCAGTATCTGCCTCCCTTAACTCCCAATGAAATCCCGTTCTCATGAACCTCCAAGACCTGTGTGTGTGTGTGTGTGTGTGTGTGTGTGTGTGTGTGTGTGTGTGTTCCGGCTACTTCAGAACATGTTTTCACACTCACTGTTGTTGTTGGTAGTTGCTGTCAAGTCAGCTGTGACTCATGGTGACCCCATGTACAACAGAACAAAACATTGTCTGGTCCTGCGCCGTCTTCAAGATTGCTGATACGCTCGAGTCCACTGTTGCAGCCACTGTGTATTTTGAGTGCCTCCCAACCTCGAGGGCTCGTCTTCCAGCACTATATCAGACACTAATATTCAGTTGTGATACATAAGGTTTTCATTGGTTAATTTTTGGAAGTAGGTCCATAGGCCTTTCTTCCTAGTCTTAAACTACAAACTCTGCTGAAATCTGTCCACCATGGGTGACCCTGCTGGTATTTGAAATACAGTTAGCATAGCTTCTAGTATCATAGCATCACACAAGCCATCACAGTACGACAAACTGACAGACGCTGGAGGTCAGACTGATGAACGCTCAGCAGTACTGTTACTTTTCTCCTTTATGTGTCTAGTGAGCTGATAGTACTTTTGCTAAAATATTCAAATATAAATTCTGTGTTCCCCCTTCATCTGGACTCAAACCAGAAAAGGATTACAGGCTGATTTTTTACTACAGGACCTCTGTAAGGCTTATCTGTTTGTTGCCCTCAATAGACGGAAAACACATGTGAAATATTCCTTTGTGTTAAGACAGAGCGACCATAAAATGATTACAAATGATAGGTTTACAAAGCTGATGGAGGTCTAGGGAGCCAGCCTATTGATCAGAGCAAGACGGTGGGGAAGGGGTGGCTCATGGAGACCTGGTCTGATGGATGCACCAAAACAGGGGTGCTCCTCTCTCCAAGGATGTGGCTAGAAACCGGCCGAGGTGAACCAACAAGGAGCTGGATGAAATCCAAAGGAATCTTGAACATTTCTAATGGAAACTGGATTTCCTTATCTTCTCTTCCACAGAGAGTGTCTGATTAGTAGTTTAGAGCTTGGTGGAATTAACCATATATCACTTTAAATGTTTATTTTATGTCCAGCTTATTCTAACATTTTTATTCGTCTTAATGAGAAGTAATTGGGCTTCCTATTGCAGTGCTTCATTTAAAAAATGGGGAATATTAATAAGGAAGGATAGCATACTAAAATCCATAACTATCTTCCAGGCTTTTACCATGCTTATATCTATCCCAGAAGTCACAATTTTAGATTGAAAAGAGTATTCGGTATACATCTGAGCCACATCCTTCCTGGAGCTGGCAATGCCTTCATTGTATGTCATTATGTCTTCTGGGAATCCTGACATTAAAACATATCCTTGCTTCTCACTTAAGCCAATTTTATAGGGCAGGGAAAGAAAAGACAACATTTTGCAATGAAAGCACCTTCTCCCATCTGGCAAAATGGCTTTCTGGACTCTATTGTGGCTCATTGTCTAAAAATAGGATGAAGACAAATTGTTATCATTTGCGAAAGCCCATGACAATAATGATAAATGAACAAATTTTTTTGCCCTCTGAAGTCATTGTTTAAGGCTTTCTCTGGGATCAACAATGTTAAACTGGTAAACTTGCCTCATCTGCATCCACAGAAGGTTTACAAATGGCTTCGTAAACAATTTTAGCCAGAGCGTTAATCTCCCCTACAGAACTAGGGCTGCGAGATATATGATTGATTTGCAATTTAAAATGACACTGAAACCTCTGAAACAGATATGAAAGAAACTTTCAGTGAATAATGTTTTAGTTGACAAGAAAAGATAAGGCACATCTTTCATCTGATAGTGGGCTGTTTTTGATAAATATTGTTCATAATGGAGAATTTTGGAATCATTAATGTGTGGATAGAACATTACTACTTTTTGACTGGGACTTCAGAAACCAGGTTTTTGGGCAGAAGTTTTGTCACACGGAAAAAAAAAAAAAAACTTGGGGAGATGCTTAAAAAGCACCCACAAAACGACTCTATGATGTGACTTGAGTCCAAACTGGCAAATGATGAGGGTGACCCTTCAGAATGGGCATTCCTTTGTTGTCTCCTTCACTGGCTCAGTACCAGCTTCCCACCATGTCAAAATGTGGGGTTAGGACCATGTTGCTTTTGAATTCCCTCGTGGTGGCATGGCAGGTCAAATAAACAGGGGGAGGAGTGCCACCGAATTGGATGTTTTGTTCCTCTGTTCTTCACTCCTTTATTCTGGTGGCTCTGTGGCCACTCAGACTGGAGACGTGCTCCCAGCACAGTCCCCATGGTGCCTGGGACAAGACTCAGACCTTGGGGCTCTTGACTCCCAGTGTCCCCTGAGGAGCTGTGCTGATTGGCACAGATGGGTCATGACAGGTCAGATCCTTGAGAGGGCCTGCCTGTCCTGTCAGTCACTGAACCCCATCTAGTGTTGGACGTCCTATTCCCAGATCCCTCTTTTCTTCACTGACCCCATTATCTCTTCCTCTTCCTGCCTCTTAACACTTGTAAACATGGTGGGGCGGGGGTGTCTGACCTCCTAGGCTAACCTCACAAGGGGGATGGAGAATCATTATTAAGCATCAACAGCCCAAGGCTGATTCCTATGAAGTCCAGGTCATACATACCTCCTCTCTCCAACCTTTTTACCAATTCTGACACCAGTCGTCCCTCCCAGGGCACTGTCTACGTCTCCTGGGTTCGTTCATTCATTGCAGAGGCCACACAGAACTCGAAGACAATACTCATGATTATAGGGTTTATTAGGGAAGTAACAGGTTACAATTCAGGATCAGGAATGAGTTAGGATACAGTTCTTCAGTCAGTACAGCCTCTTCTCAGGTGTGCCCAGAGACAGGCCTCTCTCTGGCATCCTATCCCTTGGCCCCTCGGCCTGGCCTCTGCCCTGCTGAGACAAGTGTTACAAAGCTCTTTAGTTCCACTGATAAGTGCCCAGAGGCACCTTACTCTGCCAGCAAGCCTTCTGCCCGAAGGTGCTCATCTCTGTCGCTCCATGGGTCAGCAAGCCTAGCTCTGTTGACAAGTGCTCAGAGACAACACCCTCTACCAGCAAGCCTCCTTCCTGAAGGCACTCAGCTTTCTCATTCCATGGGCCAGGAAGCCCACCGCTCTATCTCCTGCTAGTCTCCTGGTTCTGCTGCCTCTACTGCCACCGTTTCTCTGCCACTGCTTCTCATCACCTCACACCATCTCTAGTGTTACAGCTCTCTCTCTCTGTCTTCTGAGTCTAGGAGGCTCTCAGTGCAAGGATACCAGATCCAAAGGATACACTCCACTCCAACCTTTTCTTTCTTGAGGGTAGTGAGGTCCCCTCTGTCCACTTCTAGGATGGCTCATATTAAGCCTAGTGGGATGGCAAAACTGACCAATCCCCTTGTTAGGGTTCCATATACCTTATTTTTGTGGTCTCAACCCTACAAGGGTTCCATGCATTTGCACTAGCAGCAAGCTGTCCGATCCACTTGGTAGACCACGAGCACCTTATTGGCATAGACCCACCCACTCGTTGTGTGGAAGCCGCACAGATTATGGCTAAAAGGGCCATATTAAGTAGTTCACTGCACTACAACACTAATACTACCTTGTTGTTGTTGTTAGTTGCCTTCGTGTCAGCCCTCAGTTCGTGATGACCCCATGCACAATGGAACAGAACGCTGCCTGGTCCTGCGCCATCCCTATGATCAGTCATGGGTTGGATCATTGTGATCCGTAGGGCTTTTATTAGTTGATTTTCAGAAGTAGATCACCAGGCCTTTCGTCCTAGTCTATCTTAGTCTGGAAGCTCCACCGAAACTTGTTCAGCATCATAGCAACATGCAGGTCTCCACTGACAGATGGGTGGTGTCTGTGCATAAGGTGCATTGGCCAAGAATCGAACCAGGGTCTCCTCTTACCTTCCGGTAAGACTTCTACCACTGAATCACCAATCTCCCATCTACCATACTACCTTAAAGAGTCTGATTTGTAGAACACTGAAACACCCCATATTTGTAGAACATTGAAAATTCCCAGATTAGGCTGGGCCGGTGCTATCGTCCCATAGCACACTTCAGGAGAAGACAGCAGTGGCCCTCACATTCTCATGCCCTGCTTGTCAGCCAGTGCCCAGCCTCACTCCACTCTGTTTGAATGACGCCCCCTTGGCAACTCCACGTCAGCTGGACCAACATCCTTCAGTCCTCCTCCATCATGATTGACAGATGGAACCATCCCTTTCCAGCAGGGCTTGGGCTTTGTCTCATAGAGCACTTGGCATATCAGAGTGCTCTGAAACATGATACGAGTAAAATAATAAAGCTTACGGCCCACAGAGCACCAGAGAGCCACCAGGCTACTTGTTCCTGCGCTCTTCTGCCTGTCGATGATGTTGGGATTCAAAGCACTCAGTGTGGGTCAGCTGAACATGCTTAGTGATGTTGAAGCCATTCAGTTGTACTTAGTTTTGTTTATTGTCACATTGGTGGTTAGTTATTCATGAAGACCTACTACGTGCCAGGCACAGTTGTAGGTGCTGGGGACACAGCAGTGATCAGGCCCCGTCCTCACAGAGTTGGCTTTATACCAGTAACAGCCTTGCTGAGGACTGGAAGGCAGGCACCATGTTTTGGTGTACTGATTAAAAGCCTTGGAACATCCGTGCTCTGCATGTCACTTTTCTTCTGCTCTAAAACGTTTCATGGCTTCCCTGGCCTTGCAAAAGAAATTTAAAACATTGTAGTCAGATTTTCAAAGTTCTCTCTCACTTACCTCCTAACTACTCTACTCCTCTTAAATCCACTATTCAGAATATACTGGTGCCCTTGGAACCCATCATGCCCCAAACTGACCTCCAGACATATCTGCCAAAGAGTGGCCGCCAAAGTGTGGCGTTATTAGTGCCATCTGGTTTTCTGCTCATTGCCTCACCTTCTTTTTAGCTATGCACCTGTGCCAGGGACTCAGCCTTCCTCCTCCTGAAGATGTCCATTCGACCCTCAGTCCACCAAAGAGCCCATGTCCTGGCCACAGTCTGACGTTGCTCCCCACCACCTAACAAAGTGCAAATCCTTGAGGGAGACAACCCTTGTATGTCTTGTGGGCCCTGGGCAGTTCAGCCCTAGATTCTCCCACAGGTTTGTGCAGCTGTACACGCCTCACCCAGACACGCTCCCTCACCCACAGTGGGCTCACCAAGGAGAGCGCGAACAGTGGGTGAGCTCTGGGATGAGGCCCAGCCATGCTGGCTCAGAATCTCTGCTTGTTTCTGGTGCTGTGGACCCTCTGTGTGTAGGGGTGTGAGGGCAGAGGGGAGGGCAGCAGCTATTCCTTCTCTCCTTTGCTGGTCTGGAAAGCAACCTCTTGGTGTCTGTCCCCACCTGTGCCCTGGGAAGCGGACATTGCACAGAATGGCCCAGAGCCCAAAGAAGGCCCATGTTGCAGAAGATGTAACCTGGGCATTACAGGGCAAGGAGGTGCCGGTGCTCATGAGTGAACTCCCTGTGACCCCCAAGGAAACTTGAGCAACAGCACTGAGTGTAGGGGATCAACCCTTTAGAGAGGCACCCTAAGTGTTCTTGGGGGCTGTGCTTCTCCAGGCCAGTCTGCAGTCACCAGTGGAGTTAACCTAGTCTGGAGATATGCACGGATTTTACTAGACTCTGCTGACATGCCTTTGACTGTCCAGAGAGCAATGCTTCTCCTGGGATCAGCTTAGATGTGAGCTCTCATCTCCAGAACAGTGAGAAGGGGTGTCTGTTGCAATAAAAGCCTAGCTCCTCCTTATAATTCTGTACACAATAAGCAACAGCTCCACCAACCCCACTGGAACACTAAGTGCACGATGTATAAATTGCTTTGATAACCATATTCCTCCCCTACCTTATGCTTTGAAGTATTCCAACTTGCTTTTGTTGTATTAATGCATTTCTTTTATCTTTCATCTGAAAATTGTTCTGTATGTAAAGTGACCAAAAGTGATTAATGATGAATAGATTAAGATAGGACAGGGTGTTTGAAAAATTACTTAAGGACTGCATGTAAGTCACTGGCTAGAGTCCCAAAATGCAAATTCTGGTTAAGTTAATGACTGGAAAATCATGATGGCCCTACCGTATAAGCTCTTGCATTATTTACAATTGCTTTATGAACAATAAATAATTAGCATTTTATGTTAGACGAATTAATTATTTCTTAATTGTTTCTATATGCATTACTGTTCCAGAGTCAAAAGTTTCCACGCAAATAGGTGGTGTTCTGACGCCTGGCCGTCCGGCATCAGTAAGTTACCGCTTCACTTTGCAAATGGCACAGAAGCGTTCATGTCCCACTATGGGTCGGCACTTTATTAAAATGTCTGGAATAATCTAGTTTACAGGAAGCTTCTTCCCCTAAGAAGAGCCTGTGCATTCTCCTGGATGGGGTTTTAGGAAGGAAAATTGTTTTTATGCCTGTGCCCGCCTTCTGCTGACAAACGAGCCTTATCATCTGGGCGGCTCTAAGCTCTCACCTTCTCAGGAGCTGGGAGCTTTATGAAAAATAAATTAATAATGCATACTAAATTACATCTGCAAGAGACATTTAGGTGTGTATTGCAGTCTTCAAAGATGATTAGATTTACGTTTTGTTAAAGAGGACTTGTCGCCCATCTTCCAGGCATGTCTTGAACCACAGGTTTGCAAGCGCAGCCCGTATGCTGCTGGCTGCCCTGCATGGGGCCATCACGGCTCCAGAGCCCCAGACCCAGGCTGCAATGGACAGCATTCACGTCAGCAGCCCCGGGAGCCTAAGGTTTAAGGGGACCTGCCTAGAGCATCCAAGGAGAGAACCAGAAGCATCTGCAGGCAGGGGCCATCCAGTGTGGCCTGGAAAGGGACCCCTTGTCGCTCAGCCTGCGGTGTGTGGTGCAGACTTACAAGGCACCGCCACCTCCGGTACTTAACGTTGAGGGAAAAAGCCACCCTTCAAAGCTGCATTTTGTTTTGCTTCGTTTTGTTGTTCAACAGCAAAGAAGAAAGAAATATAGTAGCATCGATTGTTAAATCCTCATGCCTGGTCCTCGGCGTCCGTGCACGGAACACGCTCCTTTTGTAGTGGGAGAAGAGTCGGTATTTATCAGGGTTCAGAGCCAGTTCAGCCACACACTTGACAAATTATTTGTGGAATTGTTGTATTCATAGTCACTTAAATAAGAATCTGTCAACACGAAGGCTGAGCTTTGTTGCAGCTGGTCCCCTGGTTTTTCCTGCACACCCAGAGAATGATGGATTGGAAGCAATGCAAATTCACTACCATTTTATACGCTGGTGCCTTCCTCAGAGACAGGGAACATAGCTCAGGATCATCTTGAAAAAGGCCGTAACTGTAAAGGCCAGGTTCTGTGTTGGAAGTCTTGCTTTTTCTCCTCTTTTCTTTGTTTTCTTTCCCCCCCTTCTTTTTTTTCAAATGGGATGTTAGAACAGGAAAATGGAATTCAAATATTTTTCTCACGTCTAATCTTGGAAAGCACGCCCCACAGCAGGTGTGCATGCTGGCTTTTTAGGCTAACTCATGCGTATGCTTAGCCATGCTCTGTAATTAAAACAAATTGATAAATACAATTATTTGGTTTTATGGCAACTTAAAAGTTAATACCCCTTAGCAGGATGTTAGGTCTTAACTCTCGAAGAGACAGTGGAAAACACGGCCGTCAGAGAGGCCACCGGCAGTGATGTGTGGCCAGAGTTTTAGTCAGTTGCCAGTATCCTCTGGGTTCCTTATGCTTGGGCTTCTGGAATTTTCTCTCCCCTCTGTGAGGGGCCCAGAGCTGGGCTCTCACTGCCCCTCTGTAACATGAAAAGGATGGGGCTTTCCAGGCCTGCCTTCCCATGATACTAAATCTTGAAGGAACATTGCCAACTCGGGGTACTCAGGTTTGGGGCACTGTTTCCTATCTGGTTGGAGACTCTGGGGTTAGCTCAAGGAGCAGAGTCTGTGAGGTATCCCTCTGTTGCCAGAGCGAGGGCTCTTCTTACACATGGCAGGAGCCCTCAGGATTGATTTGCTCCACTGAGCTCTCTTCAGAAAGAGGTGTCCTCAGAAAGGCCACAAGAGCCCTCTGGTTCCTGGTATCTTTTGACTGAAGAAAGCACCTGGAAGTCGGAGGCCTGGCTTCTGGCCTTAGTTCTGGTATGAATTCTTTGTGAGCTTGGGTGTGTCTTCCACCTCTGTGCAAAAAAAAAAAAAGAAAAACAAACCCATTGCCTTGAGTCGATTCCAACTCACAGTAACCGTAGAGGACAGAGTAGAACTGCCTCATAGGGCTCCCAAAGAGCAGCTGGTGCGTTCAAACTGCCCACTTTTTGGCTAGCAGCTGAGCTCTTAACCATTGTGCCACCAGGACTCCCAAAAAGGAACAAAGCTTTCTCTGTCATTTTCCTTCTATTAGAAGCTTTGCAAAGGAATCCCATTGCCTAGAACATATTTTTTAAGCCACAGTGATTTGCATGGTAGAATATTACATCTGTGGCCCCCACTTCGAAAAAACTGCTGGAGAGCAGTAAGAAAAAATAGAGAAAGCCAATGTAAAAACAAAATCCCACGTTATATAACACGTCCCCTCAATACCACTGAAAAATATATGTAATATTTTGAAATCACTGACTAATTATTTCTAATCATTCCATAATAATTTATGGAGACACTCACTCCTTTGGACGAGTTCCTGTTTTGATTTAAATGTATTCCCGAGCACGCTGTCAAACCTCCCAGTTTGGCAACTGATTTGGTTTTGCTGAAATTCTTTCGTGTGTCCAGATCTCTTGCCAATGAGTCTGTGGAACATATTTTGACAGCTTTGTCGCTAAGTTTGTTGCTACTTGTGTCTGGAACGGGTATCAAATTTCAGAGATTAATCTGTTTGTTTCTTCCTTGTTCGCGCTGTTTGGAGAATGCCGCTGGTTTGCCTGGAGCTGCTCCCGTCGGCGAGGAGGGGTCAGTCTCTGGATTGCCAGCCAGTCAACTCGTGGTGAGGGGAGAGTGGGGCATGTAAGAGGCTGCTCTGTGCCTGGATGCTGGGTCTGGAGCTGCGTGCTGAATGTGGCAGGTCTGTCCCACTGTGTCCGGGGGAAGCCAGGATGTAGCAGTGAAAGGCTGGGTTCACATGAGTGTTCGTTTCAGACTGCGTGCGGCTGCCCCCTCCCAAATGATTATTGTTCAGAGAGCAGACTTTACACTTGGGTCTGGTGAATGCAAACTTGGGACAGAACAGCAACCTGTGTTCTCACTTCGTTTTTTGCATTCATCCTAGTTTTACTGGACGCTATTATTGCTTTTTGTTTCAGTGTGCATAGGATCACCACGAACTGGGGACAAACGTGGTCACTATAGGGTCACTATGAGTCAGAATCTACTCGATGGCAACAGGTTTTGGTTTTTGGAGCCCTGGTAGTGAAGTGGTTGAGAGCTCAGGTTGCTAACCAAAACGTTGGCCGTTCGAATCCACCAGCTGCTCCTTGGAAACCCTGTGGGGAAGTTCTACCCTGTCCTACAGGGTCGCTATGAGTCAGAATCAACTTGACAGCACACAACAGCAGTGACAGGAACAACAACAGTTCTTTGGTAAACCCTTTCAGAATCTTCCAGAACAATGCCTTTCAAAGTATGGCTCCTGGCCCAGCAACATCAACATTACCCTGGAACTTATTCAAAATACAAGTTTTCAGATCCTCCCCACCACCACCACCCCAGATCTACTGAATCACAAACTCTGGGGATAGGGCCCAGCAATCTATGTCTTAGTCAGTCCACCAGATAATTCTGATGTGCACCGAGGTTGGAAATCACCAATCTACAGTATCAGTCATATTGTCTCGTTAGCTGTCATGAGTTTTTTTTTTGATCTTTGATTCCTGCAGGCCACTTAGGTTGTGTGTGATCTGTCTTTGTTCACTAATAACTTTATTGGATCAACTCATCAAGACCTAGGGGCACTGCTGCCAGGCACTGCCAAATATCTGTAAGCCACTGGGCTAGGCAGTGGGAAGCTGAGGGTGAGTGGGGTGCCCACTGTACCTCAAGGAGCTGGCAGTTTAACAGAGCAGAGAGGCAAAAGTAAAAACAAAAAGTAGCCCAAGCTGGTTACTGTTATGGTCTGAACTGTATCCACCAAAAGGATATGTTGAAGTCCTAACCCCTGTACCTGTAAACATGACCCTGTTTAGAAATAGGGTCTTTGAAGATGTTATCAGTTAGGTTAAAATGAGGTCATACTGGAGTAAGGTGGGCCCTAATCCTATACGACTGGTGTCTTTATGACAGAGGAGGAGATAGAGACTGGGAGACGGAGGAAGGATGCTGTATGATACAGCAGCTGCAAGCCAAGGAATGCCTGGAGCTACTAGAAAACAAACAAACAAAATAACTCCAAACCCGCTGCTGTCGAGTGGATTACCGACCCTACATGACAGAGCAGAATGGTCCCGTAGGGTTTCCAAGGAGCAGCTGTGTGAGAAAATGCAATGCTGTTCTTCTAAGGCACCAAGTGTGTAGTATTTTGCTATGGCAGCCCTAGGAAAGGAATTCAATCTGCCATTACAGTCCTGTTGGACATTTACAGCATAAAGTGGGGACACGGAAAATGGGTACCTCCACTAGGCTTATAGGATCAGACAAGAGGAAGTACATCTAGGTTAAGAGCTTTGGGTCTGGTGAAGCAGAGGAAGGAGTTCTGGGTGGAGGACTGGCATTGCAATGTCCTGAGACATTAAATAAGCTGGAGCATTATTCTGAGAACATCAAGTAGTTCAGTATGGCTGAAGGGAGAATGAGGAAGGAGAGGGAAGCTAGATCTTTGTGAGCCAGGCTCACTGCTGGATTTTACTCCAAGAGTGGTACAGGCCATTGAATGATTTAACTAGGGGAGATAAAAACAGATTTGTGCCTGTGGACCTTCCATGGTGGCTACGGCATGGAGGAGATTTGGGAAGGAGCACATCTCAAGCAAAGAGAGTAACTAGAAGTTGCAGTGCTCCATTCCTTTATTCAACAAGTGTTCATTAAGCTCCATTGACACAACACAGCCCAGTGATTAAGAAACCAGTCTGCTTTGGGGTTAGATAGAGCAGACCTAGTTTCAATTTGTGACTCCGGGATTTACTAGCTGTGGGACCTTGAGCAAGGTTCCTTTGAGCCTCGTTTTCCTCCTGTGTAAAAGGGTGATAATAATAATACCCACCACAGAGAATTATGTGAGATTATGCACATAAAACATTTATCAAAAATGCCAGCATACGAAAGTCCAATATAAGGATCTATACTATTATTATTGTGTTGTTGTTATTATTTTTATTATGTATCAGGCATTCTATTGGATGCTGAGGCCACAGTGGTGAATAAGACAGCTGCCTCCACCTGCATGCATGTTGCTTATGAATAACAGATGATGGTGGCCTGAACTAAGTCAATGGCAGTGGAGAAGAGAGAAGTAGACTAATTCAGTGAATCCTGAGGGTTTTATGAAGGATAGGATATGGGGGCGGGAGGCAGTAATGACAGACAGGAGGAAGTCGGAAGCGTCTCTTTTGAAGTGAGCGGTTGGAATACATATGATTGAGTCTCCCTGGGACCAAGAACACAAGAAAAGGAGAGGTTTGGGGGCAGGGGGTGGTGAACCATATTTTGTACTTGTTCATGTGGAATTTGCAGGTGGAGATGTCTGTTGGATTCAAGGTATTAAAATATAAAGAGCGATTTGGACTAGAGCTACAGGGTGGTGGTGGGGGGGACATGTTTACACAGACTGCAGAGGCATTCAAGGTTCTTTCCCAGGGGTTGGCATGCTTCCATGCTCATCCCAGCATTCCCAGCAGAGTGGGCCTCCTCACTTGGAGACTCAGGGCCCTCATCACACTCTCCTTAAATTGACTTTGGTTGTGCATGTGGTATCTTGTGTCTGGGAGCTCCCGGGGGTGGATTCTGAGCTCCTCTCAGCCCCTGGGATGTTGCCTTGCCAGTCCCATCTTGCATGGGTCCTCCACTGTGATGAGCTCTGCTCCTCCCACACCTCTCAGAACCCCAGAATCCCAGGGCCAGAGGAGAAGGGACTTTGAGGCATGTTTGAATCCCCCCTGCAGCATTTCTTCATAGATGATGCCAAACTTGCACAAACCCCCCAGCAATAGAAAACTTACATTCTCTACCTTAACATAGTTCTGACTCTGGGAAAGTTCTTTCTCCCTCTTATTGAACCCCAGTCTATTTCCCCATACCTTTCATCAGGTGGTCCAATCCTGTCTGTCAGAACTACCTGGGACAAGACTGATTGTCTTTGTGACCATCCTTCTAATAATAGTTGGAGGAAGAGCTGAGGGAGATGAAGGGGCACGGGAGTACCGGGAGGGTCGGCAGGGGGTCTAGTCTCGCTTGTCTTTTAAGGTCCAGCTAAAGTCTCATCTCTTCCAGGGACTGTCTTTCATCACTCCAACCTTCACTAACCTTCCCCTCCTCTGAGCTCCTTTATCATTGCATGAAACAATTTCACACTTAATTTATTGCCAATATTGCGACTTATCTGCCTCAATAGATTATAAGTTCTTGAAGGACAGGGATAGTGTCTTATATAAATTTTCTACCTGTCACTGTGCCCAGGACAGTATTGCACATTAGGCAATCAATAAGTATTTGTTGATGGATTATCATTTTCTCCTCAACTAAGATTAGGGCAAGATGGAAGCAGATGGAGGGGCATGGCCCCTAAGGGATGGTGATAATAGGACTAGCTTCAAAGAAGGTGGTGGAGGAGATTGAACCTAATAATACATGAACAATGCTTGGCACAGGGCCTGACCACGATAAGCCCTTGATACTGATTGTTGTTGTTTGCTGTCGAGTTGACTCTAACTCATAGTGGCCCATGTACAACAGAATGAAACAATGCCCAGTCATGCACCATCTTCATGGTCATTGATATGCTCAAGTACATTGCTGAAGCAACTGTGTATTTTGAGTGCCTTCCGACCCAGGGGGTGCATCTTCCAGCTCCGTATCAGACCATATTCTTTTGTGATCCATAAGGTTTTCATTGACTAATTTTCAGAAGTAGATCACCACGCCTTTATTCCTGGTTTGTCTTAGCCTGGAAGCTCCACAGAAACATGTCCACAATGTGAGACCATGCTGCTATTTGAAATACCAGTAACATAGCTTCCAGTAACATAGCAACACACAAGCCATCATAGTACGACAAACTGAAAGACAGGTGGTGGTGATACTGATTATCTGCTCTTATTATGGGGGAGCTGGGAACAAGTGCAGGATCACAGGGACATCACCACTTGCACGAATCAGAGGCATGCACATCCTGACAAGCTTCCCTGACCAATGACCAGGCCACTGGCCCTGGCAGTTTCTAGGAGAGGTGTCTCTGGAGTCCCCAAAGGATGTGGGGTCCTGAGAAAATAACTCTCCACTGAGAGGGATAAGGAACAAACAGGGATGGTTAGGAAGGTAGTCAAAGGATCCAAGTCCAAAATCATTTATTGAGCACCTAGGAGGTTCCAGGGTCTCTTCTTGGTGCTGAGGCTCTGATTGGAGAGGTTTGGTAAAGGTCTTCCTGTTAAAAATAGCTTTCACTCTGTCCTGGTCAGTGTACTGCTCTGGGGGGAGATTCTGGGGAGTCAGGAGTTGGGAAGACCTTTCTCCATCTTCCTGACCTTGAAAAAGAGTCGATATGCATAACCCATAGCCTGGAGAGTAAGACCCTGAGTGCATTTGACAGAGGGTGGAGGATGTTCTGGAGGACAAAATGGTCATCACCTTGGATAGGAAACCAGAAAAGGAGGGTGAGAGCCCCCAGCACAGGATGTATGTATCAGCTTAAGATGAGAAAAAACCAATGGGGAGTGCAGTGGACAAATCTCACTGTCTTTAGGGTGTTGCTACGGGTTTGTCTTGTCAAGAGCTAATACAGTCTAGGCCAGCATGCACAGCGACTTTGAGACAACTGAGGAACTACAGAAGGTGGGAAGCCCAATCACAAAGTTAGATATTTTCAGGGTCAGGCTAGTGAAAAACAACATTAATGAAAAACAATGAAGGGAGTCAAATGCAATACAACTGGGAGTGGGGACACTGGTGAACAGAACACACGTCTACCCAAAGCTTGCAGCTATGACTCCTCTCTACGTAAAAATGGGTCAAGAGTGATCAGATATCCCTTTTCTCCAAGAGAAATCTGGAAACCAGGGCTTTATGTGAGATGTCCAAATTTTTAAATATTGGCAATTAATCCATATACATTTTCTCAATCCTGTGTTGGCCAAATAGAACTTATCATGGAGCTGGATATAGCATTCTGTGTTACCAGTTTGTAATATCTGAGACATTGGGGAGGGCAGATCCTCAATGGAGACTTTCCTACATTGAGGGGACAGTTGGACTCAGAATCTCCCCCGGCTCTGATGCTCTAGGATGGGTAGCCTGGAGCAGGTAAGCTCTTAGGGGTCATGTTGTGGCTTTGTCCTCTCTCTGGGAAGCCTCCCTTCTCTTATCTGGTTGGGGTGGGATAGGTGCAGGTGACGGGTGTTGTTGCCAGCCCCAAGTTCCTGGAGGTCACCATGGATCAGAGTCATTAATGGCTGAAAGTTTGGCAGAGGACAGTTATGGGCCTAGGAGAGCAGGGATGGCTCGAGCCCAGGCCAGCTGCATCAGAAGAGGTGGTTTTGCAACACTTGCTGACATATGTAAAAACCAGAACATGAATGAGGCTACCCCTTGATGGTGTGCCACCCACTCAGGGACCTTCTGATGGCCTCCTCATCACCAGAGTGGAGGGGCCACTTACGCATTAAGTGAAATATAATAATGTCATTGGCTTTCCCCTGGTTTCCTGTTGATTGACTTTTATAGCTTGCAAACATTATGCTGGATTGGTAAATTGCAATAAATTTAATCAAGAATTATTTTATTCAGCCTACTAATGAGGAATAATAGCGTATGTATCAATTAGACCTGTCAATTTGTGTGAAGAAGTAGATTTACAAAGGGATAGTAAGCAAAAAAAAAAAAAAAATCATTGGTATCAATTCACTTCATTATTTTTAATTTGCTGTGAATATTGAGTGTTTCTAACATAAAATCATTCCTCAATTAAAATAAAGCAGCTGTACTGCTGTCGGCTCCTCGTCCCTTGTTTTTGCTTACAGATTAGCAGCTGTCATTGGTTTCAGTCTGTTGTCATCTCATTCATTTGCACCCATAAATGGGGAAAGAAAGTATTTTCAACTGTCAGTGAAAAATGTGGCAGAGCAAAATGCTTCTCTCATGTTTGGGGAAACAGCAGGGTTACAGCAGCGACACAGGGTGGAGGGGGTGGGAAAGCCCAGCGCTGGCCTCCTCAATCTGGACTCCCTCCCAGTAACACTCCAAATCCAGCCTTTCCCAAGACCCTTCACTATCTACCCTGTAATTAATTATTTGCCAAAATGGGACCATATGTATTGTCTTCTCTACTCATGCCCCTTTTCCAATGTGACTTTGTTATTCTTTCCATGAAGAAGTGGAGGAGGCAACCCTGAGAGTATGGCCCCCGGACACCCTTTTATCTCAGTGGTGAAGTCACTCCCAAAGTTCACTGTTCAGCCTAGGATTGGACAGCCTCATAAAACAAAATGGTACTAATGAGGCACAGCAGTCCAGGGACAAGGACTAGTAGGCAGGAGGGGACAAGAAAGCTGGTGATAGGGAACCCAAGGTTGAGAAGGGACAGTGTTGACATGTCTTGGGGTTGTTAACCATTGTCATAAGGCAATATGTGTACTAACTGTTTAATGAGAAACTATTTGTTTGCAAACACTCATCTAAGGTACAAAAAAAAAAAAAAGAATTATCTGTGTGAGATCAAACTGACAACAGCAACTCAAAAGGTTTGATGGGAAGCCTAGGGGACAGTGAGTTAAAGATAATGGTGATGGAATAATTTGGAAAAGGATAGTGAGAATAGCAGCACAACTGGAAAAATGTAATCGATGTCACTAATTGTACATGTAGAAACTTTTGAAATGATGTGACTTTGGCTATGTATATTTTCACCAAAAAAAAACCCCAAAAAACAAAAAGCGTCCTCCAAGATCGAGAAGGGAGCATTGTTAACCAATGTCATAAAACAATATTTGTACTGACTTTTTAATGAGAAACTATTTGTTCTGTAAACCTTCATCTAAATTACGATTAAAAAAAAGGGAAAAAAAGAAGTGGCAGAGGCTTTCTCCACGCTATGTATCTAGGTTACTCATGTGGCTTCCTTTGCCCAATAGAAGGCAGCAGAGGAACAATGTCTCAGTTATGTGCTGAGGCCTCAAGAGGCCTCACTTGCCTCTGCACTGTTTCCCTTAGAACCCTGCAAACCCCCTATCAACAAGCCCAGGCCCACCTGCTAGAAGATAAGAGAAAATGTAGAGTGAGACACAGAGTCCCTGGGTAGAAAAAAACAGTTAAGTGCTAGGCTGCTAACCGAAAGGTTGGTGGTTCAAGTCCACCAAAGGCACCTCAGAAGAAAGCTCTGGCAATCTACTTCTGAAAAATCAGCCATAGAAACTCTACGGAGCACAGTTCTACTCTGTATCACGTGGGTTCGCCATGAGTTGGCATGAACTCAATGGCAATTGGTGTTTTTTTTTTTTTTAGAGTGAGATGTGCCATCCCAGCTAAGTCCATCTTAGACCAGCCAGCCTCCAGATGACCTGGAAGCTGATTGCAGACACATGAGTGAGCCTAGAAAAGTCCAGAAGAACTGTTCAGTTAAGCCCAGCACAAATTACCATCTCACAGAATGGTGAGCTACAATCAGTTGTTGTTTAAGCCACTATATTTTGGGGTAGTTTGTTATGCAGCAAGAACTCACTGATGCATAGCCACTATTTAAGAGATGCCCGGAAATGTGAATTGATGCTAGAGGTGGGGAAGTGTTAGCAGAGAGATGCTCAGAGTCCATGTAGGAAAGAGATCCAAGGAGGAATTGGGAACACTCAAAGTCACTGTATTTCCATAGCAGGGCTCCCATTAAGCCTAGGAGAATGGGAGAATGTGTGCGTTTGTGCATACCTATATATACGTGTGTGTCCATATGTGTTTGTGTGAAAATGTGTATGTGTCCTTGCATACATGCACAGAAGTGCCCAAGTACAGGTTTACATGTGGGGCTGATGATGTACAGTAAGTGTCCCTCTGTGAAACCCAAAGGAAGAATTAATTATATATAGACAAGGTGGTCGCTCCCTCTCTCTGCCCTCAGTTCTGCTGCAGGCCTGTGACCTGTCTACTGGTCAGATGGAAACAATTTCACCATCTGTACCTGAGTGGATGGCACAGCATCCACATTTCAGCAAACTCCTGGATTAATACCAAATGCTGATAAATGAACTGCTCAGGAGTTAACCTTGGAAGCAAACTGTGGAAAAGTGGCAGTGCTGAGGATCCATGTATGGCAGCCAAGGTCTGGACCTGCGGCCGTCCTGATCTGAGTATGGCGGGAGCTATGCAGTTTATGAAACACCCCAGGACCGTCATACAGCCAGGCGAAGGGCAGGTGAGCTAGAAAAAAGAATGCCAAGAGCAGGGTCATCCAGAGAGCCAGAGGCACAGGCAGGAGATGGCCCAGGGCTCCAGATCCCCACTCCAGTGCTCCTTCACTGCACCAGGTTGTCTTCGCTGCCATCTTGCCTTCAGAGCCAAGGCACCCTCCCTTGGCTTCCAGGTGCTGGCTCAAGTGCTATCCTCTCCACTGATTAGAAAGTCTGAGAGACTCTCAATGGAGTGAGATAACACTGACTCCCATGCACAGAGAGAGCAGGTAGCAGGGAGTCTGGTGAGGGTCCTGGGTGACCCTGGCAAGAGCAAAGCTGACCTGCCTAGAGACAGCTATGATGGGCAGGCATCGCTGCAGACACCAAGTACTCCTGAATCTATGAAGGTCTCCTCCTGCACACCCTAACCCAGGTGATATATTGGCCTGTGTTAAAAGCTGCATATTGGGTGCTACCATGTACCAGCCTTTGTGCTAAGCTCTTACAAATATGATATCATATAAATTATAGGATGGAAGAGGTCAATATCACCAACCTCATTTTGCAAGAGAGTGTTGTTTGTTGCCATTGAGTCAGTTCTGACTCACGGTGACCCTGTGTATAACAGAATGAAAGGTTACCTGGCTAGACCTGTGCCATTTTCATGATTGTTGTCATGTATGAGTCCAATCAGACAACATTCTGTTGTACTCCATAGGGTTTTTAGTAGATTTCCAGGTCTTTCTTCCTAGCCTGTCTTAGTCTGAAAGCCCCACTGAAACTTGTCCACCATGGATGACCCTGCTAGTAATTTTTTTTTAACATTTTATTGTGTTTTAGGTAGACGTTTACAAAGCAAATTAGTTTCCTGTTAAACAATTCATACACAGATTGTTCCATGACATTGATAGCTATTCCCACAATGTGTCAGCACTCTCCCTGTTTCCACCCTGTCTTCCCGGTTTCCATCCCTCCAGTTTCCCTGCCCCTCCTTGCCTTCTCATCTTTGCTTTTGGGCAAATGTTCCCCGTTTGGTCTCCTATAGTTGATTGTTCTAAGGAGTACATTCCTCATGGGTGTTATTGTTTATTTTATAGGCCAGTCTATCATTTGGCTGAAAGGTGACCTCTGGGAGAGGCTTCAGTTCCAGATTAAAAAGGTGTCTGAGGGCAATGGTCTCGGGAGTGCCTTTAGTCTCTATCAGTCCAGTAAGTCTGGTCTTTTTTATGAATTTGAGTTTTATTATACATCTTTCTCTCATTCTAACTCGGACCTTCTATTGTGTTCCTCGTCAGAGTGGTTGGTAGTGGTAGCTGGGCACCATCTAGTTCTTCTGGTCTCAGGCTAGAGGAGGCTGTGTTAGTATGGGCCATTAGTCCTGAGGACTAATTGTTTCCTTGAGTCTTTGGTTTCCTTCACTCTCCTTTGCTCCATATGGGAGGAGACCGATAGTTGTATCTTAGATGGACTCTGACGAGTTTTAAGACCCCAGATTGTTGTTAGTTATTAGGTGCCGTCAAGTCACTTCCAACTCATAGTGACCCTATGTACAACAGAACAAAACACTGCCTGGTCCTGCGCCATCCTCGTAATTGTTTATGTTTGCAACTGTTTCTTCTCATTTTAAGTCATCCGAAATCAGCAAATGTAAGTCCTGAAAGCTTGACTCCATCCACGTCATTAAGATTGACTCACTCTGAGGAGGCAGCTCTTCCTCAGTTATATCTTTGGTGCCTTCCAACCTGAGGGGCTTATCTTCCGGCACTGTATCAGACAATGTTCCGCTGCTATTCATAAGGTTTTCAATGGCCAGTTTTTTCAGAAGTAGACTGCCAGGTCCTTCTTAGTCTGTTTTAGTCTGGAAGCTCCACTGAAACCTGTCCACCACGAGGGACCCTGCTGGTATTTGAAATACCGGTGGCATAGCTTCCAGTATCATAACAGTACCCAAGCTACCAGAGTACAACAAACTGACAGACAAGTTGTGGACCCCAGATACTATTTACCAAACTATAATGTAGACTATTATCTTTATGAACTATGTTATGCCAGTTGAAGTAGATGTTCCCTGAGATTACGACCCTGAGCCTTCAAACCCACTCAGTCCCCCAAGGTATTTGGATATGTCTAAGAAGTTTCTACAACTGTGGTCCCTATGTGCTCTATTATACAAATGAATATATATGCAGCACATTCAAATATGTGTATACAAATGCTCACAACTATACCTATATATGTACACACATGCAATCCCATATGCTCTTCCACATCTATATAGCATATGTATCTATCTATGTAACCACTCACAAAGTTTTGGTTGTTATTGTTGCTGCATAACTGTGTATGTTACAGCATTTGCCATATTTGTCTTTGTTCTTGTGTACCTCTCAGTGTCTTCATTTACCTTGGCCACATTGTGCTGTCTTCCCCTATATTGTGTATTGCTTTTCCTTCACCAGAATTAACACTTGTCTACTATCTAGCAAGTGATTCTCCCTCCCTCCCCCTTCCATCCCTGGTAACCATCAAATAATGTTTCTTTCTATGTGTAAACCTATTCTTGACTTTTTATAAAAGTGGTATGATAATATTTGTCCTTTTGTGATTGACTTACTTCACTCAGCATAATGTCCTCCAGATTCATCCATGTTATAAGATGTTTCCCAGACACATTATTATTTTTTATCTTTGCATAGTATTCCATTGTGTGTGTGTGTTTATCCATTCACCCATTGATGGACACTTGGGTTGCTCCATCTTTTTGCTGTTGGGAACAATGCTGCGATGAACATAGTTGTGCATATGTCTATTTGTGTCACCGCTCTTATTTCTCTAGGATATATTCCTAGGAGTGGGGTTGCTGGATCATATGGTATTTCTATTTCTAGCTTTTTAAGGAAGCGCCATACTGTTTTCCACAGCGGTTGTATAGTTTTACAATTTCACCAGCAGTGTATAAGAGTTTTAATCTCCCTACAACCTCACCAACATTTGTTATTTTCTCTCTCTCTCTTTTTTTTTTTTTTTTGATCAGTGTCATTTTTGCAGAGGTGAGATGATATTTCATTGTAGTTTTGGTTGCATCTCTGTAATGGCTAACGATTGCGAGCATCTCCTTGTGTATTTGTTAGCTGTCTCCATGGCATAGTGTCTGTTCATGTCCTTTGCCCATTTTTTGACTGCATTGCTTGTCTTTTTGTTGTTGGTGTGCTGAAGTTTTCTAGGTATTTTGGAGATCATACCCTTGTCAGATACGTATGTCATTGCCAAAATTTTTTTTCCTAGTCTGTAGGTTCTCCTCTTTTTCTCTGTTGGTTAAGTCTTTGGATGAGCATAAGTATTTAATTTTTAGGAGATCCCAGTTATCTAGTTTATCTTCTGTTGCTTGTGCATTTTTAGTTATGTTTGGTGGTGTATTTATGCCATAAATTAGGACCCTCAGCTTTGTCCCTATGTTATCTTCCAGGAACTTTATAGTTTTAGGTTTAATATTTAGGTCTTTGATCCATTTTGAGTTCAGTTTTTATATATAGTGTGAGGTATGGATATTGTTTCATTTTTCTGCAAATGGATATCCATTTGTGCTAGCACAATTTTTTAAAGAGACAGACTATCTCTTCCCCCACTGAATGGACTTCAACCTTTTGTTGAAGATCAGCTGTACATAGCTGGATGGATTTACTTCTGGGTTCTCCATTCTGTTCCATTGTTCTATGTGTCTGTCATCATACCAGTACCAAGCTGTTTCGATTACAGTGGCTGTATAGTAGGCTCTGAAATTGGGAAGTGTGCGATCTCCTACTTTGTTCTTCCTCCTCAAGATCCTGCTGATATTTGAAATGCCAGTGGCATGTCTTCCAGAATCATAGCAACATGCAAGCCACCACAGTACAACCGACAGATTGGTGGTGGAAGGAAGGAGTAAACTATGGTAAAAAGGGTTAAGCAATTTGTTGAAAGTCACACACCCACCAAGAAATGAAGCTGGGATAGAATCTGATGGCAAAGTTAATGCACTTTCAAATACTCCATGGCTATTAAATGCTTTCTGAGGTGTAACTTGTAACTCAGTCTTCAGTCATTAACACTTTAGTGTAAATTAACGCGTCCTACTCCTCTGGGATTGTTGACTGAGAACAGGGCACTAAAAGGAAAGCTCTTGGAGGTGGAAACACTCCCTGTGTCTGTGACTTGGGAGTGCAAGTATGATGCTGTCAATGGCTCCCCTTGAGTCTGAGTGGACATAGCTCATCCAAACCTCAAGAACCAAGAGAAAGATAGAGGTGTTTTCTTGAGGAGCATATATGTATTGTGTGACTAGGAAAAAGGAAAGCGAATGCTGGGCAGACCAGACAACACATGCTGCCTGACCCTTGCCCAACCCTCTAGTAAGTTTTAGAATGTTTTTTGCAAAACTTCCCAGGCAGGAGTCATTGGACTGCCTCTTGATCATGCTCTCTGATGCTCCTTGATGGTCTCCTGCTAAGACCATCAAGAAGGTTCTGTGCATGGCTGTCCCACAGGTCCTCCTCCTGAGTGTGAAGATCAATGAGCCAGTTTGGAACCCATCCCTCCTCTGAGAGTGCTCCCTCACATCACATAATGGAGATCGATGTGACTGATGGATGTTTACAGATATTTTGGTCTTGATGTATCCCAGGATGCCTTATAAATTATTAGTCATATATCCTAAAATCAATCCTTGCATCTTTGGAATGAAATCAGCAGCTGTTTAACTATACAGGATGGCCATGCTGGACAGGTTAGTAGGTGGGCAGAGATACATCCTCTCCCCATGAATACTGCCCAGGCATACAATTGTCCACTTGGATATTTGATCCAAAGGATGGTCATTTTTTCCCTGGGATGGTAGAAAACACACAGACCTTGGAGTTAGGGCCTTTATACCCGATGCTACTTTGAATCAGAGTCTGATGCACAAAAAGCTTTTGGCCCAGCTTCCAAATGAGTGATACATAATAGGTGGATGTGCACGTGATTTTGCACTAATTTCAACTAAGTGCCCTGTCACCAGTTCACACTCTCTGTAATGTATTATGAATTAATATGTGAATATATCTTATAGTTGACAATAATATTGCATTGCATTTTTTGTCTTAAAGATGTTAATTTAGAAAAAGTAAATATTTGAAATATACCATACTTTGCAAGCCTTGCCTTGTCATTTCTTCATTTTTTGACTACATCCAAAGTTCTAAAACAATGGGAATGTCTCAGTGTTATGGATTGAACTGTGTCCCCCAAAAAATGTGTGTCAACTTGGCTAGGCCATGATTCCCAGTATTGTGTGATCGTCCACCATTTTGTGGTCTGATGCAATTTTCCTGTGTGTTGTAAATCCTGCCTCTATGATGTTAATGAGGCAGGATTAGCGGTAGTTATGTTAATGAGGCAGGACTCAATCTACAAGACTAGGTTGTCTTTTAAGCCAATCTCTTTTGAGATATAAAAGAGAGAAGCAAGCAGAGACATGGGGATCTTCTAACACCAAGAAAGCAGCACCAGGAGCACAGTGTGTCCTGCGCAGAGAAGCTCCTAGACCAAAGAAAGACTGATGACAAGCATCTTCTCCCAGAATTGACAGAGAGAGAAAGCCTTCCCCTGAAGCTGGTGCCCTGAATTCAGACTTCTAGCCTACTAGACTGTGAGAGAATAAATTTCTGTTTGTTAAAGCCATCCACTTGTGGTATTTCTGTTACAACAGCACTAGATAACTAAGACACTCAGTAAGGACTTAAACAGGAGACATAAACTTGGGTCTCCACTTAGTCATCAGAAATGAGGCTGACCCTTACCTGCCAGCTTTGCAGGGCTGCTGCATGAAGAGTGGGAAAGTGTTTTGAGGGTATGACATGCTCTGCTCCTGCATGATGCTCTGGTTCCTACATGGGTTTCTATCTGGGCCATCTGCACAGCCAGGAGGACAGGGTGAGAGGATACTTGCAGAGCCCATAGCACAGAGCTTGGCACATGGGACACACTTGGTAAATGGTGATGACCGTTACGCCAAGGTTCCTTCCTCGCTGAACTTCCATGCATCTAGGTTCTCACAACCCAACCCCACGTAGTGAAAATTGTCATGGATTGGGGCAATGGCTACAAAGACTCCTGTCCCCTGGATTGCCCAGCAGGCTGTGTCATTCCAGCATCCCTGGTGCTCTCTGCACCAGGAGCTGCTCTCTGCTTGGCTTGGAGGTTTGAATGAGATCATCGCCCATGTTGTCATGGATGCAGATCTTTTATATTCTAGTTTGTTTCCATATGTGAATATCTGACATTATCTGTGTCCGTCATCTTCTCAGGGAGGTGAAAGGTTTTGTGTGAGTAAGAACTGATCAATACCTGAACCAGTCACCTCCTGTCTGCCTTAGGGAGCCATGTCGCCACTGGTGGGGGTGTTGGTTGCCCACAAGGCCAGGAAGAAGATAGATGCAGGGGGAGAGAACAGCAAGAAATATACCTGCCTCAGCTCCCTTCAGAGCAGAAAGGAAGCCGCTGATTTCAAAAGGAGCCACCTCATTTGGGGGCCATGCAGCTATTTGTTGGGCTGGAAGTGGGTTAGGAACATTTTAGAGATGAGATGAAAATATAAGTCTGAACCTATATGATGTCAAACCTCAGGATAAAGCCTTAAATTTCAGCAGAATAGATCCATTTGTGGGATTTGTGACATTTACCAGTGGCCTGGATGTTTGGTTGATTTCTCCTTGCTTACCTAGGAAGTCTGATCTGGGTTTGGCATCTCTGGCATTCAAGTGGGAAGTGAGAAATAGAAGGCTGGGTGAGTTTAGACTTGGTACACAGCCAATCCTGGTAATTTAAGAACCAAAACTCTACTCTGCATGGAGCTATTAGCTCTCAATATTATCGAAGAAGCTTTTCTAGCCCAGACAAATGAGAAATGAACACTCCTTCCTAATAGTGGGTAATAACTCAACATCATTCTCCGAAGATCTATGGGCCAGCCCCCTGCCAGTCTCCTTTAGAAAACGGCTGACATGTGGATGTTTTATCCTCTGCCCCTCCTTCTTCAGCACATGTTAATAAAAGTTCTATATAAAACAGAGTGATAAAGGAGATTAATACTTTTATTTCTCACATGTGCTCAACTCCATCTTTTCATCTTGAATTACCCAATTGGAATTTCTACACCACCTGAATTCATTAACTTGGTCCTTGCTGACCCCCCAATCCATCCAGATCTTCATAGACAAGACCCCTGCTTCCTAAATAGGAAATCCTCTCTACAAACAAATGCAAGGGTACTTACTACCTGGAAAACTGAGTAGGTTTGTGCCAGTGTAGCCATGTTCCTGAAATTCTTTTCAATATTCGCCCCAAAGAAAATTACTTGTATCTCCCTGAGAAACAAATCTGAATCTTGAAGGTCTGGGATTGTCGTCCTGGCACTTAGCTCAGCAATACCTTATCTGAATTTGAAATATCTCCTTCTAAGAGGCGGAGAAATTAACATAAATTATTTCTGGATCCTTTAGCTGGATGGAATGAATATTGCTTACGGTCTAGCACAGTGTGTGTTCACATCTTGTTTGTCAGATCATCACTCCACTTTCTTCACTTGGGAAATTTCAAAGCCCTTCTCGAAAGGTCTTCTTCAAGGTGGGGAGCTGGGGCTGTGCATCAGGTGAGATGAGGGGACATTTCCACAGCTTAAGCTCTGATCATCAGCCTGTGTTCAGGTGTGGGCAAGGTATGGCACACTGTAGAGATTTGACACTAACTAGCTATGCACTTAGAAGGAAACTTGGTTACTGAGCCTCAGTGGAATAAGAACTGAAATTCCCAGGTGACCCATAAGAGGGGAAGTCCCTTTAGAACACCTCCCACTGTGGGGCAGTGGGAGCTGCTAGTCACTGGTGGGCAGAGGGGCTCTGGACTGACCCAAGCTATGACCCCAGACCATGTCTTCTCTTGCATTACTAGGAAGATCAGCACCTTTACGAGTTAGCTTCTGCCGAGCATCTTCTAGATGCCAGCACTCTGCTAGATGCTTTACACAGGCATTTACAAACCCTATGAAGTTAACGGAGCCCTGGTGGTGCAGTGGTTAAGCACTCAGCTGCTAATCAAAAGGTCAGCAGTTTGAACCCACCAGCCGCTCCACAGGAGAAGGATGTGGCCATCTGCTTCTGTAAAGATTATAGCCTTGGAAATCCTATGGGGCAGTTCCACTCTGTCTTATAGGGTCGCTGTGAGTTGGAATCAACTCGACAGCAACAGGTTTTGGTTTTGTATGAGGTTAATATTTTAGAAATTCCCGTTTTTATAGAGAAGGAAACAGAGAAGCTGAGCCACTTAGCCTAGGACTCACAGCAACAACTGAGTATGGCTGAGAAATCGGCAACTCGTTTCTGAAGCCCCAGTCCGTGGTGGGTGATATATTCTGACCAAATGATCAGAGCCAGGATGTCCAAAATGCCACAGTTAACTGAGTGGAAAGAGAGAAATCAGATCATTAAAGCCATAGATTTGCAGTTGTTTCTGTGTTCAGGGGTATTAAAATGAAAATATTGTTTTCTTGGATAAGTTTCCTCTGTGTTTCCAGAAGGGATGTGGTCACAGTGATCACCATTTACTACACGCGTCCTGTTGAGGTGTGTTCAATAGTGGGTGCCAACGTCCATGCAAACTGGGATCCCAAGGGGTGTGGACAAGTCTGGCAAATGGATAAGCAGACCCATAAGAATGTACCTGAGTCAACTTATGTGAAGATTCTTTTGTCTGGGCTGAGGACGGAGGCTGAGGAGGGGAGAGGAGAGTCCTTCGGGGCAGAGGCGTGTTCTGCTCCCCCGCCCTGGTCTTTGGAGCTGTTTCCAGGAAAAACCCTGAGCACTGGCAGAGCCCAGATGGCACTGCCCCAGGACCCCATTGAACAAAAGAGCCACAGAGCTGGGTGAGGCGCCTCATCCTCATTGCACCCAGAGCCCAGGACTGCTCCAACCTTGTGGGCCCTTTAGACAGGCAGAGCAGCCTTGAAGTGGCAACATTTGGTGAACATGGGAAGGCACAAGACTGACCTTCACAATCTGACACATTTGTGAGCTCCCGCGAGGCCCCACCAGGGGACATCCAGAGACACTGGGGGAGGTCGCAGGGGGCTAGAGTCCTGGGTGTCCAGATCGGGGCCAGCATCAGCAAAGATGCAGTTATTCCTCCTGTAAGGCAGCCTGCAGCCTGGAACGGAGCAGGCCTGGGAAACTGACATTGCACGTGAACTCTAGAGGCCAAACTTGGCCTTCAGGAGGACATGACATGAGACTCACAGAGCTGCCTAAGAAAGAAAGAAGAGTATGATGGAGTGGCCAAGAACAGGGACTCTGTAGCCAGACAGACTGGGTTGGAATCCTATCTCTGTCAGTTATTAATTGGGTGACCCTTGGGCAAGCTATGTAATCTTTCTGTGCCTGCATTTCCTCACCAGCCTGGATGTACGGCTGATGCTCTTCCTAGCAGGGTTGCTGTGGAAAAGGAATGCGTTTATACGGGTAAAACCCTCGAAGGGGGCATGGCACATCATGAGCACCACGTGTGCTGGCCGTTTGTATTATTATTTTGTTATAAAGGACAAAATCCTAATTTGAGAGACTGAGAAAAACACGCGCCAAAACACACGCCCACACACACCCAGACAGTTAAAGAGGATGGCTCTCTGTTCTAATTAAGTTAATGTAACCTCAATTAAAACATTACATCCATGAGCCCAGCTAACCCTGTGGTCACCCCAACTGACTGTGCCTGACTTAGAGTATCCGTAACAAAACCAGTTGAGACTATATAGCAAATAACTGCTTTGTAAAATAATTACTTATATGAAAATACTTTAATTGCTAAAGAATTGTTACTGCTTCATAAATTTGTTCTAAAGGGTCATTATTTTTTAGTTTTAATGAACTAGTCAATTTGTTTATCATCAGTCTGTAAATATATAACATTTCTTTTGTTTATAAATGCAAGTTGTTTTCCATCTGATCTATGTAGCCTTTTATGAACTGCATTCATACACGATTCTTCTCCCCAAATTGCTGTGTTCTGTTCTTCTCAGCTGGTGATGGCGACTGAAGGATCTTCTAAAAGTCTAGTTGAAATTGTGAAGAATGTATTCAATCTGCACTCTGCCCACCTCTCTGCCTCATGAATTGCAGCCATGTGAGAGAAAGACAATAAAAGTAAGCAGGCTATTGACGGAAGGAAAACTTGAAGTCTCTGGGAATTCTACTCTGTGGCTTCTTGGGGCCAAGCTGGCAAGGGTGGGAGCGTGACTTTTGGTGGCTGCTGGTGAACATTTAGTTCCTTCTCTGCACATGCATTTGTGTAGCTCCATCTCCACGATTAAGAAGCGTTCAGATTCATCATGAAGTCAGTGCTAAAAGGACCATGTGAAACTGCCTTTGTGGAGGGAATTCTGCTTTATTTAGCAACTGCCCAAGTTATGGTGTGAATTCCTGAGCTGGAAATAAAATGCATTTCCTTCCTTGGCAAGTAGCTCACCTCGTGAATAACCAACTGGCCTAAGGAACGCTGGAGCAGGGAGTGGGCGAGGGACTGACCGGGAGCTCCCAGGATGCTCTGGCAGGCACGGCTGTGATTTGTGGACTGGAAATCCAAGGTCCAGCTTCCTGCTCGCCCCTGACAACCCCCCCTTGTCAAATGCAGCTGCGAGTGGGCTTCCGGCACACCTCTGGCTCCCCGAGAGGCCTCTCCAGATTGCCTTGTTCCCGGGTTCTCTTCCTTCTCAATATTTCTGGAAGCGTATGCTGGAGCCTTTGTCACGTGGTGATGAATAGAGGCGGCGGGAATGGGGGCACAGCGCCCCACTCTCAACATCTCTTTTCTGTCTTGGTGGTGAGGAGGCTGCGGGGGTATAGAGAATATCCCAGAGCCCACTCCCCATGAAGCCTGGGGCATGTTTATCACGGTGCCAATAAAACCAGCGCGATTTATGGCTCTGCTTTTTAATTCATTCAATTCTCTGTTCATTGGGAGGTTACTGTTGTTGATCTATTTTCTCTTGAAACAAATAAAAACAATATGTGCTGACACTGGCTCAGACTTTCGACATGGACCATGGAGGTCAGCATTTAATTTTATATTGATAGACCACATGGACAATGTTATCTGTATTAAAAACTGCTCCCTCGACCCTTGTCATTTTACAGCTTGGGCCAGGGGCTCCGGTCTCGAATCTGGTTTCTCCCCTCCAGCTTCCTCCTTTCCCTCGCCTCCCCCTCTCCACCTCTTTTCATTTGATTCTCTCTCTCTTTTTCCATCTTTTTCTTTCAAAGATCAGCGTCCTTTGGTATTTTCTTTGTTTTGCTTTTGCTTTCTCTGTGGTATACGGTCATCCATTCTCTATCCCTGTCTCTCCGTTCCTCTGTCTGTCTGTCTGTCCCGTTCTTTCCTTCTCTCCCACCTCTCTTCCTCCGTCATGTCTTCTGCTGTCCTCTCTGTTCTTTCTTTCTCCCTTTTCTCTTCCCCTTCATCCCTGTTGTGTTCCTCTGGAAGCACCATCACCTGTGCCGAAAGCGAGAACCTTGTTGATCTGAAGATGGTGGGGCAGCGTTTGGGCTTTCGCTTTGGGGTTGCGGCTCTGGATTTGGGGAAGAGGTAAGAAAAGGGGGAGTAACACTGAGCAGTATTGTGTTCGTCAGTGAGAGAGCTGTTTTCCTCTGAGACAGCCTTCCAGTAATTTCTGAGTTTAAACTGCTCCTTCTGAAAGGCCGACGTACCGGCCAGCCCCCCAGCAGCCAGCCAGCAGTGGTGATGACTCTGGCGGACAGTTATAATCAGTGTGAGTGTCTCTTGCTGAGCTTCTATCTTCTGGGTTTATCCAGCAGAAGTCACCAGAAATGATGGGCCATACTGCTTAACGCTGGATCTAAACAATCAAAATGTTTTGAAAAATGAAGCAGTGAGGAAGCAGGAAAGCTGTCTTGGAAAGAATCCTGGCCCCACCCTCAACTCGCTCTTCAGTTTGAACAAAGTAGTTAAGCTGGTTTAGGCTCAGTCTTGCTTCTATAAAGTGGGACTAGTCCAAGACGCATTTCAGGGCCGGGCAATCAGAGACTGTGTGTGGTTGGTGCCTGGCATGCTGCCTGGTACTGGATAGGTGTGCCATAAATGGAAGCAAGCAATGATCTGCACTATTAGCTGGTGATTTGAGGGGATATACCATTTTAGTCCAGGAATTGTGTTAATAAAATGGTTGTTTTCAAAATAATCAGTCTGTTTGTGAAGATGCAAAGGGCCGTGATTCATTAGAGATGAGGTCACCTTGATCTCGACTTGGAACTTGTTGGTAAGGTGAGTCACTTGCTCTCAGAGGCAGAGATATCCCACCCCTCCTGTGGTATCTTTTTGGTGACTGTGCTGGCTGTAGTCTGGTTGCTCTGTGGTGTAAGGGTGAGGAATGGCATCTTTCTAATGAGTTTGCCCGAGGATGCCCCCATTGGGTCTGGCCACCATTGTGTGCCCGGAGACTCTATCGATTGGAATCGGGTGGCTGCTTCCCGTGGACACCCCTCCCTTAGCTACTGTGTCCTCACCTGTGAAATCAGGGTAATGAAGCTGCTCCATCCAAAGATGACAGGAGGATTAATTAGATGCTATATTTAAAAGACTTTAGATCCTTGGAGGAAAGTGCAGTGTAACTGATATCTAAGAAGATAAAATATTTAAGCCATAGCCTCCAGGGGTCGTTCATCTTATTGTATTTTCAGCATTTTAGAAATTTTGTATGAAAACATTCTTTTAGAAAGCTTCTCTTCCCTGACAGCTGAGGAAGAAACACTTCCTAAGAGAGTACGATAGCTTGGCATCATTCTCCAAAGATCTGCCTCCTCTCTCTCCTTGTCAGGCCTACACCTACCAAGATGGTGGAAATGAATGGCTGCCCTGAACCTTGTGGCCCCTCTCTCCAGCTAGTATTAACGAAGCAGGGAAGTGGTCTACAGAACTGATGTATGAAAGAGTTACCCAGAGGTCCAGAGCCATCGGAACACCCAAGCAGGCCCTGGACAGGACGCAGAGATTTTCATCCAAGTAGATATTGAAAAATGTAATTTTAAGCAATGCTATTTCTTCCACAAAGGAGATTGTAGAGATATGGTGTGTTTGAGCTGGATAAGATTTAACTTAGATCAGCCATCTTTCTTTAAATGATGTAACTGAGGCCTAAAGATATTAAATGACTTTACCAAGGACCTAGGAGGAGGTGGAGAATATCCCCTGAGCCTTCCAACTACAATAAAGCCAAAGAAGCTTAGCTTTTGGTGCCCCCGTTTGCATGGGCCCTTTACTAAGCTCTGCACCTATTTTTGTAGTTGTTGTTGTTGCTAGGTGCCGTTGAGTCAGTTCTGACTCATAGCAACCCTATGTAGAACAGAACGAAACACTGCCCGGTCCTGCATCATCCTCATAATCGTTATGCTTGAGCCCATTGTTGCAGCCACTGTGCCAATCCATCTCATTGATGGTCTTCTTCTTTTTCTCTGACCCTGTACTTTACTAAGCATGATGTCCTTCTCCAGGGACTGATGTCTCCTGATAACGTGTCCAAAGTATGTGAGATGCAGTCTCGCCATCTTTGCTTCTAAGGAGCATTCTGGTTGTACTTCTTCCAAGCTATTATTTTTGGAGGGCTGCATGAAGGTGGCCTTGCTCTTAGGTCTCTTGGGTTGGGATGACTTTCAGTTTTAATCCATTGTATGCTACTGAGATTTTTCTGGTTGCAGATGTTAGAAGCTCAGCTCAAACTACCCTAAACAGGAGAGGGAAATCACCGATTCTGCTAGTGGAAAAATGTAGGGGTACAGATGGCTCCAAGCATAGCTGGACCAGAAACTCAGCAATCTCATTTGAACTTAGTTTCTTTCCATCCTTCAGCTCTGCAGTCTTCCATATTGCCTTCCTTCTCATGCAAGTTCTCTCCAGGTGATAGCAAAGATTGCCACCAGCAATTCCTAGCTTAGCAAGCTCCCCTAGAAAACAGTACTTCTTTTCCAGTAATTCTGGCAAAGTGCTCAGGGGAAGACCCTCAGTGGACAATCCTGAAGGGTCCATCCCTGAACCAATCAGTCTAGCTAGGGTGATAAAATGGGCTGGTTGGGTAAGTCACGTGTCCTCTTCTGGAGCTGAAATGGGAAGTCAGCTTTAAGCAAATCATTTGGACCAAGATACGAGGAAGGGTGGTTTTCCCCAAACAAAATCAATGTGGTGTTACTAGAAGTAGGGGCAATGGATGCAGGGAAGGCTAAGTTAAAAAATACTTGCTGCTCATGATCTTGTATTATTTTCTTTCTTTTAGAGACACCTGTCTCTTGACTTGTCCCAGATTCTATTTCCTGTTTAGATGAGTTAGATGCTGTGAGTTGTGACCTGCTGATATGGATAACCAGTGATCACTCAAAACTGTGCTCTCTGTGATTGATGCTAGCATGGACTAAGGACCAAGGGCTAGACCGTCTTTCTCCCCCCAGGTACTGAGTTTGCTCTTCGTGTTTTCCTGGAACTTAGACCCATCTTAGTGGAGAGCCCTGAATTGCCTGAAGTTAATTTTCACGACAGAATGGAGACTCAAATTAAATGAGAAGTATCTGTAGGAAAATGAAGAAGGTTGCATTCATGCACACCTGATTTTATGGTCTGAGATTCATACTCTCTATGTATTCTTTGCAGATTACATCACCCACAGGAAGCATCTGCTATCGGGGCAGTTCAGATGAGACACCAGAAACAGAAATCTGTGATACGGAGATTATTTGCCCTTTCCTGAAATGGGCACAGGTCTTAAATCAAGACAACAGGAAAGACAAATCCCATGAGCAGGAGACCTCTGAACTGGACATCTGTCCTTCCCTCCCCTGAGTCAGACTCTAAGCTCTGAGACACTCTGAGCACCTTGAGGGGTGGAGTAGGGGACCAAGCTGCAACACACTGAGCGTAGTCAATATAATTGCACCATGGGTTTCCCGAGTGTTACACATCTTGCCTGATTACACTGCATGTTCAGGGAAGCAAGAGGTGGATGGGGGAGGCTCCTGTCTGGTGACCTTTATTTTGGCGGAAAGCTAATAGAGGATGTTCTCTCGGGGAATTTGCACACTAATACAGACTTTGCCTCCATCATTGTGCTTAATTGAAAGGAGAGTTACATCAAATTTTTACCTAATGATTTGTACAACATTCTTACATAATTAAAGGGAAGTGATGCAAGTCACTCTTTGGTAATTTGCTAATAGGGCCATTTCCCTCCCCCACCCCTTCTTATCTGGGAGCTGAGGGTAATTGTCTTGTTGTGACAGCGCAAGGAGTGGACCACAGAAAGCTGCTGCTGGTGAGGGATGCAGGACAGTGGAGGGATGCAGAGCGGTCCCACTGTGCTGGTCGTGAGCTGGTTGATGCCCAGCCACCCTACAGCTATCAGCACACAGAGAGTGTGGAGCATCTAAGAGATCTTGAGCCTTTCCTGGCACTTTCTTCCCCATATATGATCACCTTATGCAAGTCATACCCCACACCATTTCCCGCTGCAAGGAGAGGAGAGAACAAGATGGAGGACATAAGAGTAGGAGGGTGGTACCTCCTACCAAAGGGTCACTCAATCCAGTGCCCAAAAAAACACCCGGAGAGATGCCTTGTCTGGATGACACAGTGTTTTAATATTTTGGAATCAGAGTACTTCTTGGCACGTGTTCTCCAGTTTGCCATAGGTCCCTCCATTCCCTAATGCCTTCTACACAGACTGACTCCCACACTTAGGTTACCAGGTTGGTCCCTGAAGTTTGTAATTCCTTTATTTGAGCAGAGTTGTATCTCTCCTACCAAGCAAGATCTCCATGAAACCATAAACGCTGAAACATTTCCAAGTGGACGTTTCTTGGTTTTTATTTTAAAAAGATGACAAACTTTACCTCTTATTTTGAACTGTTATAACTGTTCTTAACCAGTCTCTCTCCATTCTACTGCTGTAAAAACAGCATGGAGCCAGCATCTGATGCCCTCTAACTTCACAAGAGGGAAGGAGAATCAAGATCAACAGCCCAAGGCTGATTCCTATAAGGCAGAGATCAGACATGCCTCCTCTCTCCGCCATTTTTACCAACTCTGACACCAACCGTCTCTCCCACAGCACTCTCTACTTCTCTGCTGGGTTTGCTAATTCATTGCAAGGGCCACACAGAACTCATAGACCATACTCATGATTCTGGGGTTTATTAGGGAATTAACAGTTACAATTTAGGCTCAGGAACACTCAGGATACAGTTCTTCCATCAGGACAGCCTCTTCTCAGCCATGCTTGCAGGCACGCCTCTCTCTGGCCTCTCTGGCCCTGGGCCTCTGCCCAAAGGTACTCAGCTTTCTCTCTTCATGGGCTGGGAAGCCCACTATGCTATCTTCTGCTGCCAGGTCTCTGCTGCCAGGTCTCGTTGCCTTCAGTGATACATCTCTCTCTGTCTATCTCTTTCCTGGTTCCAGGAGCCTCTCAGCACAAGGATTCCTAATCCAAAGGACATGCTGGCTCCTGGCTGTTGTTCTTCCTTGGTGGTGGTGGGAGGTTCTCTTTCCCACCTCTGGGGTAGCTTATTTCAGACTTAGCAGGATGCCAAAACTGATTAATCCTTTTGGTGGGCCACAATTGCCCTATTACACAGTTCTAAGGCCACACGGAAGTGATCCTTCACACTGAAACTGCTTCATCCTCAGATCACATCACCACAAATTAATCTTCATAAACTTCCCTAATGCTCCCCACTTATAAATGCTGTGTTCCAAATCCTTCAAAGATACCCTATTTGCTTATGAATATTAAATATACCATGGACTACCAGAAGAAGGAACAAATCTGTCTTGGAAGAAGTGCAGCCAGAATGCTCCTTAGAAGCGAGGATGGCGAGACTTCATCTCACATACTTTGGACATGTTATCAGGAGGGACGAGTCCCTGGAGAAGGACATCATGCTTGGTTAAGTAGAGGGTCAGCAAAAAAGAGGTAGACCCTCAATGAGATGGATTGACACAGTGGCTGCAACAATGGGCTCAAGCATAGCAAAGATGGTAAGGATGGTGCAGGACTGGGCAGTGTGTCTTTCTGTTGTGTATAGGGTTGCTATGAGTTGGAACCGACTCGACACCTAACAACAGCAACAACATCTCATTTCACTTTTATGACTACCTTTAGAGGTAGGCATGTTTTTATTACTATTTAGGGATAAATAACTAAGACCAAAAGAGTGGCAAGTGGTGGTTTGTCCAAGCACCCATATATTGACTATAGTGGAGTTTGAATAGCATCTCTCATGTGCAAGGGCCTGCCACTTGTCCTGAGCATCCTGGCCTCTGCTCTGCTGGGGGTGCTGGTGTGAGGTCTTTAGGAGGGCAGGTGGGGGGATAGGTTAAGCTGCTATGACTTTTGGCTGGAATTATAATTCCTCCCTTGAATCCAACAATAAAAGACTCCTGTTATATTAGATAGAATCGTAGTTACCATGATTGTTGTTGTTAGCTGCCATTGAGTCTACTTGGACTCATGGTGACCTTAAGTACAACAGAATGAAACATTGCTTGGTACTATGACATTGTGACAGTTAAGATTGTGTGTCAACTTGGCTGGGCCATGATTCTCAGTGTTTTGGCAGTTGTATAATGTTGTGATCACTTCCCTGTTGAGATTTGATACGTGATCACCCCGATGATGGGATCTGCTGTGAGTTGGGACTTGTGGGGATGGGGCCTGTGGCAGCTTACCACCCCCCTCAGCTTTCGTCTCTCTGCCCTCTGTCACCTTGTCCTTCCTGCTCTCCTTGCCAGGGCTTTTGCTTGTTCTGGATCCTGCAGCTGGCTTCTGTTCTTCTGACCTTCGGTTCTTGGGACTTGAGCTAGCAGCCTACCTGCCATCTTGCCTGCTGATCTTGGGATTTGTTGATCTTCACAGCCTGTGAACATCAGCCCTGCTCTCCCACCTGCTGATCTTGGGTTTGCCAGTCCCTGTGGCTATGTGAATCAGGAGAAGCCTCTTTTCTGATCCATGGACTTGGGACATTACAGCCTCTACAACCACGGGAGCCATTTCTTTGATATAACTCTCTGTCTATATATACATATTTATATGCTTTACTGGTTTTCCTTCTCTAGAGAAACCCACCTAAGAAAGTCATCCTCACAGTAGCCAACACATTCAAGTCCATCACTGTGGCTATTGTGCCAATCCATCTCACCACAGATCTCCTACACCTTCATTGGCCCTCTCCTTTGCCAAACATGATGTCTTCCCCTAGGGAATGATTCCTATCAAACAAGTCAAACAATGTTCTGTTGTTATCCATAATGTTTGCATTGACTAATTTTTGGAAGTAGATCACCAGGCATCTCTTCCTAGTCTGTCTTACTCTGGAAGCTCTGCTGAAACCTGTCTATATGGGTGATCCTGCTGGTATTTGAAATACTGGTGGCATAGCTTCCAGCATCACAGCAACATGCAAGCCACCACAGTACAACAAACTGACAAACAGGTGGTAGAGTCACTATGATACTTCCCACTTAATATTTGACTATGGATTTTACTGCTAGTCATTTTACACTCATGAGGGTGTACCTTGTAGGCTAAGGCACTATCTCACCATGGAGATTTGAATTTTATAACCAGCTAGTACTAGTCCAGGTTCTAGCTGTTGTAATTTATTATGCAGTTTCTCATTAAGTATTTTGCAGTTCTCAAACTTTAATAACTTTAGTTATAGGTGGAATAAAAATGATCTTCCTGGTAATAAGCAGAGAATTTTCTTCTTGCAGATATTAGACTTGGATTGTGTTTTCCAAAGTACACAATTTCCCTTCTCTCTTATGGTCGCAATTTCCCACTGCAGGATCCAAATGATGACGTTTCTAACCATGTGACACAGTTACCCCAAATTTAATAGATTTTCTTTTAAATACCACTTAGACATTGTTTCTATCCTACCTATAATCCAAGTTATTAAAATTTCACAGTAAAAAGGACTTTATGAAGACCTGTATTACAGCATAACAGACGAGAAAGTTCAGCAACGTACTTAAGGAGAGCAGGAGCATTGTGTATCGTAAATGAGAGTTTGGAGTCCACTTTGGTATGCCTCCTTCAATGCCAAATACCCCAGGCAGAAACTTGGGCCCTGTGATGTTTTTAACTTCTATGGAACTGGTTAAAAAAAAAAAAAAAAAAACCCAAAAAACTCATTGTTCTTGAGACAATTTTGACTGATAGAGAGCCTATGGGACAGAGTAGAACTGCCCAATAGGGTTTCCAAGGAGGGCTGGTGAATTCAAACTGCCAACCTTTTGGTTAGCAACCATAGCTCTTAACCACTGCACTATCAGGAAGTGGTAAAATTCGGAAAACCATTATTTCTGACTATAAATAGCTCCAAAGGAGGTTTGATTATTCTCTTGGCACATAGTTGTTTTTTTTTTCCCTGGGACAACCACCTGTGTGAACCTGCTAATTACTTAGAGATAGAACAAATACCCTCCCAACTTTAATCCTTTCTTCCTGGAGAAACCAGAAAGGCAGATGTTTTAGCCTGGGCGTGCAGACAGGAGATTCATTTACACTAAAGTCATGGATGCTTTGGAGAGTGGTATGATGGTGCATGCTTTGTCTGATACAATGTTAGACAGCACTGTGCATGTCAACCAGTGCTCCTGCTCCTGGCCATTTGTGTGCGTGTCTTGTCTGAGTGTAAGCTCACAGGCAGTGAGGAACCATAGGAAAGACATTAGTTGTAGCTGATTGCCTTCAAGTCGGCTCCAGCTCATAGCAATCTTAGGTACAGCAGAACAAAATGTTACCTGGTCCTGTGCCATCTTCATGATTGTTGCCATGTTTGTGTCCCCTCCTTCAGCCACTAAGTCAATCCATCTCACCAAGACCCTCTCTTACCTTTGCTGACCTTTCACTTTACTAACCATAATGTCCTTTTCTAGTGATTTGTGTTTCCTGATGACGTGATTTATATGAATTATCTAGACTAAGCAAATACATAGATACAAAAGTGGATTAGTGGTTACCAGGGACTGGGAGGAGGGGAGAATGGGAAGTTATTACTTAAAAAAAAAAAGAATAAATAGAAGCAGAGCAGGAAAAACAACCTTTCAGTTATCAATTTTTATCTATCAGAATGAAAACAAAAAATCCAACAGTTTGATATTTTATTGTCAAGGCACTGGGGGAACTGATACTCTGACAATGCTTTAGGAATATAAATTGACATGAAAGTAAACATGAATGTTCAGCCAAGGACACAAGACCGTGGAAGAGACCAACCGCACCAAGAGAAAAGCCAAAGAAAGTCAAAACCAGACCTCGTTGTGCTGGGTGGACTTGAAGTGTGCATCCCCCCATTCAGTGTCAGCAGCAAGGCCACAGTGAGGCCAGTGGCCCTGGAGGCACCAGAGTCAGAAGTACGAGGCCAACGTCAGTAGCTTCAGGTCAGATAGGTCCCTGCAGCATGGCCATGCAGTGAATTTCTCACACACCCAGCTTTGAGCTCCTTGGCTGTGGTGTCCAGCATCCAGGAGCCCATCTGTCTGAGGCTCCAGGATGAATTCTCAGTCCAAGGCAAGCCCCAGAAGGAAGTCTCCGACATAGCTGGGGAGCAGAGACCCTGGAAGGCAGCAGGATTTCTGCTAGTGAGACCAAGAGGTGCTCTGAGCCAGGTTTCTCCGTGCAGAAATAAAAATGTGACCTTCACTGTACTCGCACTCACACCTAGTTTTCATGAATTTAGGAAAACCATTTCATTGTAAATAACTTGAGGGCAGGAGTTGATTGTCAATTCCTTGGCATCTTCCAGTCTTGCCCAACAGAGTGACGAATATATGGTTAGCAGCTTAATCAACAGTGCAATCGATGTGTGTTCTAAGTCTACGGCTTCGAAGGAAAGAGATTTTATTGATTTTATATGCCCTGCACACAGTAGGTATTTAGTAAATGCTGGTGATGCTGGTACTCCAACACAGTTAACTCAACATTGTTGGTAGTCAAGACACAATCCTCATCCCACTCACATTTCCCCAGCTTGACTTCCAGTTTAAAACCAGGCAGCTTTGTAGTCATCCTAGACTAACATCTTCATCACCTTGGTGAATGGTAACTCATCATTCACAGGCTGGGACCAGGATGTTGCAGTAAAAGCCAAACCCACTGATGTCTGGGGTTGTGAAATGGCAAATCAGGAGTATGTAGTGATCTTAAAGAAGTCCCCTTTAACTGAACTTGCTTTCTGGAGCCAAGCACACCTCTCTTTAGAGATCTAAACGGCACAGCCTCGCATTGTATCTCGCCACATAATAAATTGTAACCCTCCCATTAACCGGTCAGGCTTCAGTGATAACCGAAGTTCAGCCTGCTGGTGGGGCCCTGATCAATACAACTTTCTGTTTATAGGATTGTTACAAATGGAAGCTTTATTTAAATGAGGCAATGCTGAGGAGTACATGCACCGAAGTTGGATCTGATAAAATACAGTAAAAGTTTAATTTGGGTTTGATGTGCAGCTCACAATCATGCACACCCAGACTCACATGTGCACTGACACCCACCTCCATGCACCTCGAAAGAAAGGACCGGTGACCTACTTCTGCAAATCTGCTATTGAAAAGCCTATGGAGCACAGTTCTACTCTGATACACATGGGGGCGCCATGAGTCAGAATCGACTCAAGGGCAACTGGTTTTTATCTGTTAATGAGACTGTAGTTCTGACCCTCCAAGGTTCCCCTGAAGGGACATCATTATAAGGGAACAACCACAAAAGGAGAAATAAATCTTTGCTGCCCTGTTCATCCCTAATCTCCTATTTCTTATTCCCCAGACAACCAGGATTTGAGGACCTTTGGAGAAAGGACTTTTGGAACCCTGGTGGCACAGTGGTTAAAGAGTTCAGCTGCTAACCAAAAGGCTGGCATTTTGAATCCACCAGCCTCTCCTTAGAAACCCACTGGGGCACTTCTACTCTGTCCTATAAGGTCGCTATGAGTCGGAGTTGACTCAATGGCAATGGGTTGGGTTTTTTTTTTTTTTTTTTTTTTTTTTTGAGAAAGAGAGGCTAAGGTTTAAACACCTAAACATCATGATAGTGCAATCTTGAACATGGAGGGATGGGGAGCATGGGAAAAGCATTTATCTGGAGCCCTACGGTCACCACTTTATGTGTGCAGCCTCATTCAACCTTGCCAACCACCCATGGGTCAAGGCCAGGAGGCTACTAGCCTCCCTTCTGGGAAAGGAGCAGATGTGAGGATTCAGGGAGGTCTGTGCCTTACCTCGGCATCCTTGTTCCCGGGGCTTGGCTGTGCACTCCAGAAGTAGATAATGGGGTCAGCCAAACAGGAAAACTTCAGGTTGTCAGGATGCTGATGTCTAACTGCAGACACACCACCAGCATTGGCCTGGCACTGACTCCATCCCATCTGAGCACGGTGTGGAGACAAAGGCTGACCCCCGCTTTCTGATTGAGGTGCTGAATTCTCAGTTGTCATTTGGACTGAAGGTAAGATGGTAGCTGCAGCCACTGTCCCATTACCCACGCCTTCCTCTGCTCTGTTTTTTCCAGGTTGACATGCACTCTGCAGGGGGCAGTAGCGTTTCAATGGTAGAATTCTTGTCTTCCATGGGGAAGACCCAGTTTCAATTCCCAGCTGATGCCCCTCAGACGCAGCCACCACTGGTCTATCAGCGGAGGCTTGGCTGTTGCTATGACGCTGAACAGATTTCAGTATGGCTTCCTGACTAAGACAGACTAGGGAGAAAGACCTGGTGATCTACTTCCAAAAATTAGCCTATGATAACCTTATGGATCACAATGGTCTGATCCACAGCTGATCATGGGGATGCTGCAGGACTAGACAGCATTTTGTCCCATTGTGTAGTTGTGCATGGGGTAGCCACAAGTCAGGGGCCAACTTGATGGCAACTAGCAAAAACAACGACAACAAATGCACTTTGTGGGGGTCAGGGAATTCTCTGCGTCATGGCTAAAACTGTCAGGCACACTCACTTCTGGTTGTAGGTTTTCCCCCACAGGATGGACGTATGTTGCGTGACTAGGTGGGGCCATACCCTCCTGGACACAGGCTGGGGAGATGCTTGAGCATGCAAGCCAGGTGGACACTCCTTTCTCCTCTTCCTCCTCACAGGATCTGGGAGTTTGTTTATCTGGGGAAGGAGAAAGGTGAGATTTTGGGATTCCTTTTCAGAAGGAATCCATCTGCTGCAATGTTGGGAAATGAAGTTTATCTTTTTAGTAGCATTGAGAGACTTCATCTTGCATATTAGAAGTTCACCAGGTATTAGTAATTTAGATCATAAATTCTCTTCAGAGTGACCCGTCATCTTGGTATTTATTTTTTTCCACTGAAAGGATGGGAGGCATAAAAGCAAGCTTTGTAGTTTTATATCTGTCAGCTTGTCACATAAATATCCCAGTAACTACTGATCTTATCATCATAAAACTTCCATTTGTATAGCGAGGCGTGTCACGTTGGCCAGTTACACAAAAAGTCCTCCTGACGTCTCCGTGTGGGCTGCAGAGAGGCATGGTGTGTGCTGGATTTGGAGTGAGCACCACCAGAGAGCAGAAGTAATGGCAGAGCAGCCCCCTGAGACCTTCGTTCCCCGCACCCAAAGGTGTTCTGGGCAGTGTTGACAGAATAAAGTCCTTTACAATGATGGATGCCAGCTGCCTCCTCCAAGGGTGCCATTAAGGAACAGCCTGGCAAGTGTACTTTAGGTCCTTCATGATCGTGGTAGAAAATCAGGACTTAAGCCTACTTGTAGGTCAATTCTTTTAGAAGGTGGGGTTAGAAAATGACAAGACTCACTGTTATACAAGCATTCATTGACAGCTGCTAGTGCCACCACTGTGCTGGGATCAAGGAACACAAGGCAAAGCATCTGTCCTCCAGGGGGACAGATCATAGGTGAACAATTACAGTTCTGTGTGGGAAGTATGACAGCAGAGGAATGCACAGGCCATGTGGGGACCCGGAGGAAGGACTTAGCTCTGCCCAGGGACTTGAAAGAGTGAGAATCAGAGAAGGCTTTGATACCTTGGGGTATGAAAGATAACCAGTTCACCAGAGAAGAAGCAGGATGCAGCCCAGGCAGGGAGAAAAGATGGAGCTGAGGCAGACAAAAGCTACTCCTCTCAGTTTACATCGTTTTCCGAGAGACAACTACAGGAAGTGCATCCCATCTATAGTGCCAATGGGCACAGCCTTATGGGGAAAAGCTTCCCAAATCCACTGAACCAATTTGTGCAGATTTTTCAGTCATTGATAGAAATGCAAGGTGACATCAATAGGGTTGCAGCCCAGATGACCGCTCCTCAATGAGGCCTTCCCTGACTCCCAATATAAAAGGTGCTGCTCCCAACCAGCCACTCCTGTGGTACTCTCTGTTGTATTTTCTTCAGAGAGCTTGCCATTATATGGCCTTTCCTGGTGTGTGAACTAGCTTGTCTGTCTCCTTGCACTAGAATTAAAGCCCCCAAGGACAGGAATTGTGCGTTCTTTGCTGCTGGGTCTCCAGAGCATAGAGGAGCCTGTGACACATGGTTGCTGCTCAGTAGATAGAAATTAGCATCAGGGATGATCAGAATCAAACTCTCAGCTGAGCCTCCTCCTGACTTGGGATACCCTGGTAGCATCTTGTGCTGCTTAAACACCTCTCGAGGATGGGAGCTCTGACTCCAAAGGAGAGTCCCAGTGTTAGGAAATCCTTTACAAAAAAAAAAAAAAAGAAACCTGTTGCCTTCTTGTCAATTCCAACTTATAGTGATCCTATAGGACAGAGTGGAGCTGCTCCATAGGGTTTCCAAGGAGTGTTTGGTGGATTTGAACTGTCGACTTTTTGGTTGGCAGCCAAGCTCTTAACCACTGTGCCACCAGGGCCAAAATCCATCTCCATACCGTCCATCTATTGCTTCTATGTCATCCACACAGGAAGGGTCTAAGTGTTTGAGATCATCTCCCACTCCCCCTCCCAACGCATTAACCCCAGTTCCTTCAGCTAATCCTCACTGGCAGGTTCTATGACTCTTTGTCATGCTTGACATTATCCAAATCCTCTTGCAGTGTCATGGCCCCAGCGACCAGACCACAGAGTAAGGAGGCCACCCGTTCAGAATGGGCTTCTCTGGCAACTGCAGTGTCCACTTGATACTCTTCTCCTGGCTCTTCATGCTCATGCGGTTGGTTCATACGCCTCCCTCCTTACAGTTATACTTTATTTTGGGACCCAAGAGACGACTTGATATTCATACCTACTGAACTCAACGACTTTTCCCCCAGTTAATACTTACAGAGCAGTATCTGTTTGCTGCGTGCTGTTCCAGGACCAGGGCCACAGTAAGGACAGAGATGGACCCAGTCCCTGACCTCCCGGAGCTTATAGCCCAATGGAGAGGGGTGTTAAGCAAACTGTCATACAAATAACTGTGAACAGTCTTCACCTTGGAGAGTTGTAATGAGGTCTCAATGTGATAATGCGTGTGAAAGCATTTAAAACGGTGTGTGGTGGGTGAATTTCAACAGTCACTGCAGCCTAAGCTGCTTAGGATTCCCTGATGCTGTCACTGGGGAAACTCTCCCACCCCTACCTCAGCCCCATCTGGCACATGGATATATCAGCAGACACCAGCCAGCCCACCAGCCACTGATGACCTGGAGGGCGAGGAGCAGAGCAAGGCCTAGGGGCTCTGAGCTGTGACAAGTGTTTCTGGACACAAAGCTGACAGTATCACAGCTCCATCCCTGCATGGGGGTCTGGGTAAGGACTCCTCTGGGGGCCAGCGCCCTTGGACTACCTACAGGGCTAGACCCTAAAGAGGTAGGTGAGGACTGGAGTGCCAGGTTGTATTATTCTGTGACTTTTGCCGTTTTTTATGCTTTAAAAAAGCAATTTTTGTGGCCCTTTATGTAGGGCAAATGTGTTATTGATTCCAACCTAGAAAAATATCAGTAAGAGGTATCACCTACTAAAGGAGCTCTGTGGCAAAGTGGTTAAGCACTTGACTGCTAACCAGAAGATTGGCAGTTCGAACCCAGCAGCTGCTTCTTGGGAGAAAGATGTGACAGTCTGCTTCCATAAAGATTACAGCCTTGGAAACCCGTGAGGCAGATCTCCTCTGACCTACAGAATAGCTATGAGTTGAAATTGACTCAACGGCAACAGGTTTGGCTTTTTTTTCTGGTTATCACATATGGAGCCCTTAGACCTTGTCAGGAACTATGTACAAATTAACCTTCATGACAACTTCCTGTCACGCCATGGACCCCATTTCACAGAAAGAGGGCCAATAGGGGAGACATTTGGCAGATGCAGTATTCAAACCCAAACTGGCCTGACTTGCTTCCCTGTTTGTGTGGTGGCTCTTGGCTGCCCGTAGCTCTTGGCTTCTCCCTCTTGTCTGCCCTGAATGTAAAAGCTTTTGGGTGGCCATGTGTGATCAGGGTACATGTGACACAGCAAAACTTGTGAAACTAGGATGGCAACGTCTCAACTTCAGGAAAAAAAAAAAAAAAAAACTGCTTGTGGCAAAACAGTGCTCCTTATCTTACCAGACAATATTCCTTTGATTACTGTACCCAGAACACCCGCCCTTGCCTGAAATTGTCCCCTCCTTTAGGACACAATCTTGGTTTCACTCTTCCAAGATGCCCACCACAATTCTCCCAGCTCTCCCTCTGGTCACCTTCTGCCTCTGGCCTGACCCAGCATCTTGCTTGCCCACTTTGTGCTTCCCACATACTGCATGGGTGATAAGTCCCTCCCAGGTGCCTGTGCTGCCCGAGGGATTGTGCAGTGTACCTTTCAACATTCTTTGGGCATGACCAGGGCTGGGAGCAAGGGTGACACCAAACAAAAATTTGTTCAAGAGACTACTCTGGACAGGCCAGAGCTTTCAGGCCAGGGGTAGAGTTCACCTTGGGGAACCAGGGCCTTGGGGTGCAGCTTCCACAAAAAAACCCAAACCCATTGCTGTTGAGTTGGTCCAGACTAATATACCCTCAAATCCCTAGACACCCAAAAGGCCAATTAGCAACAGTGATGCCAAAAAGCTCGAGGTAAGCTGCAACTCCTACCCCCTTGGTCAAATCATCACTCCTCACCTCTGACTAAAAGAAAATAGAAAGCCATAACAGGATGAGAAAATTACAATCTTTCAGGTGGAGCAAGAATAATAGATCCAATTCATACAAGAAGCCAACACAGAATTCCCGAAGACTTCCCCAAATCCACTGTCCACCCCCTACCACGGCACAGTGTCAGGAAGCCCTCTTGCCTATATTAGTCCATCTTACAGACATTCGGAAGTTGCCTAGTGATTTCTTGGCTAGAAGACCCTAGAAGTGTGGCTTACTAGAGGAGCAGAATGGTTTGGTGGTTCTCTGGGTGATGCATAGCATTTTAATTCTCAAGCTATTTCTCGATTACTACACAGGAAATTAGGGCCTTTTAATTTAAAGAAAGAACATCTCAAAAGAAAAAAATAGGTCAATAGACCTTTCTGAAAGGTGGTCCCAAGGAAGTTGATGGCTTGCTCTGGAATTCTCAGGCTTCCCTGTATTAACAGAGTTTAGATCACACGGAGCATGTCTGCAGGAACAGAGAGCTCCATCTTCTTTTACTGACCCAATCTGAGAAGTAAAAATTGATCAGCAGACCAGCTGGGCACACAGACATAGACCATAGCATTTGCATGAACTGTTGGGAGCATTATTCACAGCTTCTGGCAGGAGAGCCAGGCGCTTCTCTGCATCCAAAACCATGTCTGTGATGAAGAAATTCCTGCCTTAGGCCAGAGAGACAGGACATGACCCATGCGTCAGAGTGAAGCTAGGTAGGAAAACGCTCCAGAGTGGAGGGAGAGACTGCAACATTGGTCAACTTGGCTGCCCAGTAGCAGGGAGAAAAAGGGAGCTGAGGAGAGATGTGTTGACGTGGGAAGAGGAATTCCAGAGCCTCTCAGTTGAAGAAGTGTTCTAAGTTTTCCTCCTTTATTTGCCAATGAACTAGAAAAAGAAAATATTTATTAAGATTTTTTAAATTAAGATATAATGCACAGATCTTAAGGGTACAGTCTGATCACAGCTTGATAAATTTTGAAGAAGGTATATACCCTGTAACCATCCACCCAATCAAGATATTCAACATTTCCGTGACCCATGACGTTCCTTCATGCTCTTTTCCAATGAATCCCCTCTGGAGGAGGCAGCTGCTGGTTTGAGTTCTCTTTCCACACTTGGTTTTATACACTCTAGAACTTCGTACACAGGAAATCATGAAGCATGTACTATTTGGTAACTGGCTTCTATTGCTCAATCTATTGTTTTGAGATCCGTCCATGATGTTGCAGGTATCAGCAGTTTATTTTATTTGATTTTTGTTAATATATATATTTTTAAGAGTGGTTTCAGATTTACAGAAAAAATTTATCAGAAAGTACAGTTGTTGCTAGCTGACATCAAGTTGGCCCCCAACTAATGGTGATCCTATGCACAGTGGAACAAAAGGCTGCCCAGTCCTGAGCTACCCCCACGATTGGTTATGGATTGGACCTTTGTGATCCATAGGGTTTTCATTGGCGGATTTCAGAAGTAGATTTTCAGGCCTTTCTTCCTAGTCTATCTTAGTCTGGAAGCTCCGTCAAAACCTGTTCAGCATCTCCCATACACTCTTTCTCCCCCTTGCACAGTTTCTTCTTCTATTAACATCTTGAGTCAGTGTGGTACTTTTTTTTTTTTTCAATTGATGAACAAATATTAATATGTTGTTATTAACTAAAGCTCATAGTTTACATTAAGGTTTACTCTTTGTACAGTCCTTTGGGTTTTGAGAAATGAATAATGCCATGTATCCACATTATGGAAGCTCTGGTGGTGCAGTGGTTAAAGTGCTCAGCTGCTAACCAAAAAGTCGGTAGTTCAAACCCATCAGCTATTTGTGGGAGAAAGATGTGGCAGTCTCCTTCCATAAAGGTTTACAGCATTGGAAACCCTATGGGGTCACTATGAGTCACAATCAACTCAATAGCAGTGGGCTGTATCCACCATTATAAGGAGCCTTGGTGGTGCAGTGGTTAAAATGTTTGGCTGTTAACCGACAAGTCACCAGTTCAAACCCAAGAGCAGCTCTGTGGGAGAAAGATGTAGCAGTCTACTTCCATAAAGATTTACAGTCTTGGAAACCCTATAAGGCAGTTCTACTCTGTCCATTAGAGTTACAATGAGTCAGGATCGACTCAATGACAGTGAGTATCCACTATTACAGTACCATACCAAATCGTTTTAGGGTTTTTTTTCTTTTTTAATGGCTGAGTAGTAGACTATTGTATGGTTATACCACCCCTTGTTTATCCATTCACCTTCTGATGGACATGGAAAAAGAAAATTAAGAAGACTAAAGTTGTAAAAAAGTTATTTTGGGTAAGAATTAATAAATATACCCCACAGGTGTTTGTTGAGTGTCAGCTCTATGCTAGGCATTGTGCTCGACACTGTGGACACAGCTGCAAATAAAATAATAGAGTGCTTGCCCTCTTACATTCTAATAGGAAACATGGATTATGAGCAAGTAAACAGATACATGGACAAGATAATATTAGATTAAAATAAGTTCTATGGAGGCAATAATGTTATCGAAAGTTAAGTAATTAATTGTAATTAAGTAAAATGTAATTAAATCAAATTAAGTAAAATGTAATTAAGATTGCATTTTAGGACAGATAGTTTAGTATAGCCTACTTTTTGAATTAAAATTACTATAAAGATCATTAACTTGATAAAATCATTATCTGCATCAATATTTGATTTTTTGCCTTAGAAAATATCCACTAACCAGGGAGTCGGGGCTAAGTGTGAAATCCAGATTCCACACTGCCCCTTTCTTCTTTGTCCTGCATTTTATTAAGTCTAGTTCTTCTTCATGTACCACCTCTAACCATATGTGTATTACAGATATATTGGTGGCTGTTCAATGAAGACTTCTTAAAAATAAGAATCCCGGTTCTAAAAAATAAAACCAAGGAACATGTGTGCTGTGGGATTTGAATTATTTCCTTCTAAAACAACAACCTTCAAAAGTCCTCTCTCTGTTAAGAATCCCAATACAAATATTTTCAAAAAAGCTATTTCCCCCCCCTTTAACCAAAGGCATTGTCTCTTGAGTTCTACAGTTTGCATTATTAAGAAAGAAAAAGGAAGAAGGAGACACAGAAAGATACTTCAGCATTCTATAATAAAGTAGTTCATGGCACAATTAAAATGATGTAGTAGAACAGTAACTTGATATGCTGAATTTAAATAACTACAGCTGATTAAGGAGGACATCAGAATTAAATGCTTGATGGAATTGACATAACAAATCCAAGATGGCCTCTCCATGCTTCGGCTGAGGGATGGTGCCAACCCTTGATGTTTTCCAGGCAAATTTGTTGGTAGGTAAAACATTTTTATAGACTTTCCGTTATTCCTTATAGCTACCAGCTTTAAATTTTCTCTTTCTAGTTAATATACTTGTGTATAATTTAGACAGAAACTGTTCTGTTTCATCATAAAAGATTTGCCTGTTACTTTGGGTGTGTAAATCAAGCGGACAGCACAACATTCTTGAACTTGTTTTTTAAGGCATTTGTTGACAACAACAGAAGAGAAGATCACAGACACCGCCAATAAGCGTGGACATCAATTATTTTTTAATTGTATAGGAGTACAGTACACTAATTAAAACTAGTATATCTTGCAATGCCAAAGGCAAAATTAATTATTAATTTTTATTAATATTCAGAAGTAGCACAAGGAATGCATTAATAAAGATTTGGTGGTTGTGACTGAGATCTTGTTTAGCTTTATATTTTAGTGGGGGAAAAAAAAAAAAGGTTTGCTGGCTCAATATGAATAGTAAAGCCCACACCGGAGGGATGATTTTTATTGAAATGGAACATGCTCTGCAGAGTGAGTATTTAGTGACAGAAGATGAGATGTGGAGGGAGATTATGTGAAAACCCCAAAAGCTTGTCTATAATAGTTTGACTTGAAAACTCTGCATTCACCTGTAAAATTGGTAGTGTTACCTTAGATACTTTTGGTTATTAAATTGGGTATTTTAGTTAAGCCATCTTGAGTTGACATTTAATAATTCATTTAGGAGCCGTGCACAGAATATTATTCACCTCGCCAAATCCAAGATGAGCAGAATTAGTTTTGTGCACTAAAAAGATTTTGACAAGAGTCTCTGCTCCTCTCCCTGACCTTTCCTCCTTCTCCTTTTCTCCTCTTCTCCTCTCTTCTTCCCTCTCCGTCTCCGTCCTCCTATTTTCCTCTCCTTTTCTCTCAATCAGAATCCAGTCTCTGAGGCTTTCTGGCTAATCCACAAAGAGAGAAGCACAGTCATGGTTTTCTGACTGTGGTTTTTAAGCTTACCTTAGCACAGCCTTAAACTGTGTACGAGGTAGAAATTTGTGTTTCCTGTAGCGCAGTTGATGGTCTCCCAAGTTATGTGGCTTCTGGTTAGATATCCTTCACGTACATTTCCTTTAGAATGAATTTTGCTTTTGTAGAGTCTGCTTCAATGAAAATCTTCCATGAAACCAGAAACTGAGATACTGCAACAATGGGAAGGCTGTTTATGAAGGGAAGTCTGTTTAGCCACAAGCTCTGAGATTCCCTAACACATGCCCATCTGCCCCAGTGGGTAAGACCATCAGACTAACATACTCCTTTGGCTGTGATGCAGGAAATGCTATGCCTCACACAGCCCAATCTTGTATGTTCGCGAATCTTCAAGGGTGAAGAGGAGAGGAACAGAGCATTCACAGCTACAATGAAGCTACAAGCAGCAGTAGGCAAAACTGTATGGTACAGCATATGCACAGTTCATGCCTTCCCTTCACACCTCGGAATACAACAGGACTCCCCGTCAAGCTCAAGCTGTCACCATTCCCATGGGAATGAAGCTCTCTGAAGAATACTTCTTCCACCTGATGGTCCATCTCCCAGAACACTGCTCCTGGGAGACAGCATCAGACCAGCCTGAGAAGGCATGTCTTCCTTCAGATGTGTTGGAAAACATCCTTTAAAAACTAGGAGGAAAAATGGATTCGATTTGACATTGTCCACCTCTAGTTGGGCTCAGGTGCCTCAGGGTCAAGGTGGCTATATAATCAGAGTCAACAAGGAATCTAAATAGACACCTGGCCATGCTGCCTCATTTCATTCCACCAGAGTACAATGGGAGGTGAAGGAGACTGCCTTCATCATACCAGGGTCTGCAATGAACAGTGGGTACAAAGCTGCCTGACTCTGTAGCAGCTCTCTGGTTAAGTGGCCCAACACTAGACTAGGAAGATAGGAAGCCTCCTGTTGGCTCTAGAGCCCAGTCACTAGATCACTCCAGCTCCACAACCAACCATGCTGATATTTTATTTTCTCCCTGACCTTTGAGTCAACTTCTCATTTGTTTGAGGACTCAGAGGAAAAGGACTGTAATTAGCATCTCAGAAGACTCCACGATACACACAGATTCTATCCTTGAGGGCTGTGTGGAACTTTCCTGGGGATGATGTGTGGGGCCAAAGCCTTTTGCAGCCATCTACACAGAACAATCCTACTGTGTTTCACCAAGGTGGTGTATTTTGCTCACCCCAAAATGTTCTCAATTACTACTCCACTGATCTAGTGTGCTGGATCTCAGACATGGTGGAGAAGTGACATCTACATAGGAAAGAATATAGTAGAGGATTAGCAATTACCCTAGAAACTAGATAACTGGAGATACCACAGTTAGATAAATCAGGCCCTGGCTTTTCTTCATCCATCCATCCGTCTATCTTTCTATCTATCTCTCATCTGTGTGTCTATCGTTGTTTATTTATTTATCAGTATGGGTTGTCCATCTATGTGGATTCAACTAATCAAACTTAGTTATCTAGTGCTGCTACAAGAGAAATACCACAAGTGGATAGTTTAAACAAAGAGAAATTTATTCTCTCACAGTCTAGGAGGCTAAAAGTCCAAATTCAGGATATTGGCTCCAGGGGAAGGCTTTCTCTGTCTGTCGGCTCTGGGGGAAGGTCCTTGTCATCAATCTTTCCCTGGTCTAGGAGCTTCTCAGCACAGGGACCCTGGGTCCAAAGGATGTGCTCCCCTCCTGGTTCTTCATTCTTAGTGGCATGACGTCCCCCTATCTCTCTGCTGGCTTCTCTCTTTTATATCTCAAAAGAGATTGACTCAAGATAAACCTAATCTTGAGATTGAGTCCTGCCTCATTAACATCATAGAGGTAGGATTTGCAACATGTAGGAAAATCACATCAGATGACAAAATGGTGGACAATCACACAATATTGGGAATCATGGCCCAGCCAAGTTAACATACATTTTAGGGGGACACATTTCAATCCATAACACAAACAAATGCTTTTCTTTCTGGTATTTCCTACTTTCATCCAAGATCCATCTGACATCAGCCATGATATCCCTCGTTCCACATCCTCTTCTGAATCCAGCTTGAATTTCTGGCAGTTCCCTGTTGACGTACTGCTGCAACCATTTTTTAATTATCTTCAGCAAAATTTTACTTGTGTGTGATATTAATGATATTGTTCAATAATTTCCACATTCTGTTGGATCACCTTTTTTTGGGATGAGCACAAATATAGATCTCTTTCAGTCAGTTGGACAGGTAGCTGTCTTCCAAATTTCTGGGCACAGAGGAGTGAGTACTTGCGGCGCTGTATCCGTTTAATGAAACATCTCAGTTGGTATTACATCAGTTCCTGGAGCCTTGTTTTTTTGCCAGTGCCACCAGTGTGATACCATTGGTTCTTGATCGTATGCTACCTCCTGAAATGAATGAACATGGACCAATTATTTTTGGTATAGTGACTCTGTGTATTCCTTACATCTTTTTTTTGATACTTCCTGCATCGTTCAATATTTTTCCCATAGAATCCTTCAATATTGCAACTCGAGGCTTAAATTGTTTCTTCAGTTCTTTCACCTTGAGAAATGCCAAGCATGTTCTTCCTTTTTGGTTTCCTAACTCTAAGTCCTTGAATATTTCATTATAATACTTTACTTTGTCTTCCTATGCTGCCCTTTGAAATCTTGTGTTCAGCTCTTTTACTTCATCATTTCTTCCTTTTGCTTTAGCTACTCTACATTCAAGAACAAGTTTCAGAGTCTCTTCTGACATCCATTTTGGTCTTTTCTTTCTTTCCTGTCTTTTTTATGACCTTTTGCTTTTCTCATGTATGATGTCCTTCCTGTCATCCCACAGCTCCTTAGGTCTTCAGTCATTAGTGTTCGATGCATCAAATCTATTCCTGAGGTGGTCTCTAAATTCAGGTGGGATGTACTCAAAGTCATATTTTGGCTCTCCTGGACTTGTTTTAACTTTCTTCAGCTTCAGCTTGAATTTGCATATGAGCAATTTGATCGTCTGTTCTGCAGTCGGCCCCTGGCCTTATTCTGACTGATGATATTGAGCTTCTCCATTGTCTCTTTCATAGATGTAGCCTATTTGACTTCCATCTGGTGAGGTCCATATGTATAGTCACTAGTTATGCTGTTGAGAAAAGGTATCTGCAATGAATAAGTCTTTGGTATTGCAAAATTCTATCCTAGGATCTCTGGAATCATTTCTATCACCAAGGCCATATTTTCCAATTACCCATCCTTCTTCTTTGTTTTCAACTTTTGAATTCCAATCACTAGTAATTATCAGTGCATGACCAGTCCCTGGAGAAGGACATCATGGTTGGTATAGTAGAGGGTCAGCAAAAAAGAAGTCCTGCAAAAGTATGGATTGACAAAGTGGCTGCAACAATGGACTCAATATAACAATGACTGTGAGGATGGCACAGGACTGGGTGGTGTTTCATTCTGTTGTACACGGGGTCTCTATGAGTTGAGACCAATTTGACAGCACCTAACAACAGTAACAACAATGCTTTTTTCTACATTTCTATTCCTATGTCCAAGCTCCTCCATGCATTAGCTTTGTGGCCTTGTATAAATTACTTATCCTTTCTAAACCTTTGTCTCCTCACCCATAAAACAGAATCCACCTCTTTAGATGATTGTGAACATTCATGAGTGAGTAGAAGGGAAGCACTGAGCACGGTGCATGGCACAAAGAAGGTACTCAGTAAAGACTAGTCATTAGTTTTATTATAAATCTAGTGCATGCACTTTTTGAGGTAGAGACTGGCAGAGACTCAAGTTGTGTCCTCCCTTTTGCAGATGTGGAGCCTTTTAATCACGGTCTTTCATCTTTGCTTACAGCTATATGACACTGCTTCTCCAAGCAGATTTGGGAGAAGATTTGTTTTCATAAATCACGTTTATATGTTACTGAAATCTGTTTACTGGATTAGGGATAAGTTAAGGGCATTAGGGTACTTGCCTGAAAGGATGGATGGAGGGGGGAGAAATAGGGGAGTTGTTTGGTACACACAAAGGTGGGAACTGACCCAAGAATCTGGCTTCAAAGTCAAAGGTAGGCCTATTTCACTGTGTGAAGTGCAGCCCCAAAGCAGAGCTGGGTGAGGCTTCTTTCCTGGAGTCTAAAGTCGTTCAAGTCTATGACAGCCTCATCTAGATTACATCAAGAGTTTCTAGCTCCAGTCCCTAAAGTTAAACCTCAGAGGATGTCATATTGTCTGTGGCTATGCTGAGAGCACAAAGCCTCAGAAGTTTTACTGCTGTTGGAAATCAGATGTTGTCTAATGGAATTCATTATGCCTGTTCTAAACTGATTACCCTCCCCAGGAAGCCAGGCGAGCATCCTTTCACCAGTGGGTGAGAGTTTTCATTCTTGGGTTCTTTGTGTTACCCGCAGGGCCAGAACAGGCCCTGAAGATGTGGAAACTCATCTGGTTCAAGCATCTTTGTTTAACCATAACATGAGATGGTGTCTAAAATGGTTTGAATAAATTTCGTAGTCACTGGTAGGCTCTTAACCAGGCTTCTGGTTGGTGGGCATCAACTGGGACTGCACAATTCTGTTTAAACTGTCAAACTATTCCACTTTATATATCTACTTTCATACAGATAAACTTCTTTTATATTTTTGTCAGAGCTCAGTTTAACTGTCACTTCTTCTGCAAAGCCTTCCCCAACAACCCTGTCAGTCATTGCCTTGTGAACACCACCTCAAGCCCTCACTCATACCTCTGTGGCATCACCAGTCTTGTGATTATGGGTGGATTCATCTGGCTCACTGACTAGAGATCCATGAGCACCCTGAAACATGATACGCACCCCCTTTTTGCTGCATTCTTAGTGCCTTCACACAGGGTCTGGTTCTAACTTGGTTTTCTGGAAACGCTGGACTGAGCTGAAAGAACATATCCTGCAGAAAATCTAATTAATTTTTAGATCAATTAACTGGGTTGGATTAACCACTAAATCAATTAACTACCTGGTTAGGATCAGTTTACTAGTCTTAGAGTCTTGTATACACAGTTGAGAGTAGACTTCTTAAGAGGTGAGAATAACTTCTCTGCTTTTTGTAGGGGCAAAAGAGAGGCTTCATTTTTTCATTCAATAAGTGATTACTGATCATATACCACATGCAAGGCTCTGCTTTAGGCACTAGTGGTGCATTCGTGAACAAAATAGACAGCAATAGAAATTGCTTTTCTCATGAAGTTTACATTCTAACACCAGGGATGCAGAAAAATAAATGGACAAATAAATAAATAAATAAATAATCAGGTAGATCAGATAGTGTTAAGTGCTGTAAGAAATAAAAAGCAAGGAGGGATTATAGAGGATGCCTGGGGGGCGGGGTGGGAAGAGCACTGCAGTATTAAATAGGTGGTTACAGAAGACTCACATAGACCATTACTTTGAGCAAAAGACATAAAGAAGTGAGGAAACTGGCCATGCAGGTATCTGGAAGAAAAGCATTTCAAGCAGAAGCAAGAGCACACACAAAGCCTACAATAAATATTAAAGAAAGTGTTGAGACAGAGGGAAAATAACACCAAATTGAAACTCAACTGTATAAAAGCAATGAAGAAGAACAGAAATGATAAATAGGTTAAATAATTATAAAATACATTTTTTATTTTTAAAATAAAATAACTTTTTAAAGCAAAAAAGCGTAACAAATTGTGTAGCTCAAAACATGTAGAATTGAAATGCTTGGGCACAAGAGTATAAAGTATAGGAAGGGAAAAATGGAAGCATACTGTTCTAAGATTCTTATATTTTATGTGAAGAGGTATAATATTATTTAAAAGTAGCCTATAAAAAGATAGAGATACATATGGCAAACCGTAAGCAACCATTAACTAGTAGGAAAAAAAATAAAGCTAATTGCCTCCAGGTGGACATAAAAAGGAATACTAGAAAAAACTCAGTTGACTCAGAAAAAGGTAGGAAAAGAGGGAAAACGACAACAACAACCAAAAAAACAGATGGGAGAAAATGTTTTAAAAATAGCAAGATGGTAGACTTAGGCCCTACCATATTAATAATTGTGTTAAGTGTAAATAGACTAACATGCCAATTAAAAGGCAGAGATTAACAGACTTGATGAAAACGCAAGATTCAAATATATGATTAATGTTTCCCCATGGAAATTCCTTCCTGGAATTTCTTGGAAAAACTATATGTTTCTCCAAATTCCAGTCCCAATAAAATTCACTCTAGAAATTGGAAAAAAAGGAAAAGCTTAAGTTTTGGGTAAGAATTACAAGTTAACAATAAATACAGAGATATCACTACTTCTGAGCAATTCACTCATGTCAAGTCAAAAGCAAGAGCAACAAACACTGACATTCAGAGTCTAAAGTTAAGATAAACATTTATAAGAACCAGGAAAAGATTAGACAGGAGAGAAGCAACCACGATCTAATCAGCCTTGGTCATAACCATAGTCATAATCATGTTGTAAATATATGTCATTAGTCCTATCTTCTTTTAAAAGTGAACCATTATTGAAAATAAAATAATTTTTAATAAGTTTGTATGCATAGTGTAAGGAGCCCTGGTGGTGCAGTGGTTAAAGTGCTCAGCTGCTAACTGAAAGGCCAGCAGTTTGAACCTACCAGCTGCTCTGTGGGAGAAAGATGGGGCAGTCTGCTCCATAAAGATTACAGCCTTGGAAACCCTATGGGGTAGGTCTACTCTGTCCTATAGACTCGCTATGAGTCGAAACTGACTTAACAGCAATGCTTTTTTAATTTTTCTTTTTCTTTTTTTTTTTTTTTGTTTATAGTTGTAGTTTAAATGAGGTTTACATTTCAAGTTAGTATCCCATACAAAAATTTATACATAGTTATGTGATCCTAATTGCTCTCCCCGTACTGTGACAGCACACTCCTCCTTCTCCCCCTGATTCCCCATGTCCATTCAACCACCTCCTAGCCCTCTCTGCCTCCCTATTTTGCCTCCAGACAAAAGCTGCCTGTTTAGTCTCTTGTATCTACATGAGCTAAGAGGCACACTCCTCACGAGTATCACTTTATGTCCCACAGTCCAGTCCAATCCCTGTCTGAAGAGTTGGCCTCAGAAATTGTTTTAGTTCTGGGCTGATAGAGAAACTGAGGGCCATGCTTTCCAGGGTTCCTCCAGTCTCAGTCAGACCATTAAGTCTGGGTCTTCTTACTAGAATCTGATTTCTGCACCCCACTTTTCTCCTGCTCCGTCAGGGACTCTCTGTTGTGTTCCCTGTCAGGGCGGTCATTGGTGGTAGTCAGGCACCATCTATTTCTTCTGGTCTCAGGCTGATGAAGTCTCTGGTTTATGTGGTCCTTTCTGTCTCTTGGACTAACACTTTCCTTGCGTCTATAGTGTTCTTCATTCTCCTTTACTCCAGGTGGTTGGGACCAATTGATGCATCTTAGATGGCCGCTTGAAAGCTTTTAAGACCCCAGACGCCACTGACCAAAGTAGCAATGCAGAACATTTTCTTAATAAGCTTTGTTATGCCAATTGACCTAGAAGTCCCCTGAAAACATGGTCCCCAGACCCCTACCCCTGCTACTCTGTCCCTCAAAGTGTTTGATTGTATTCAGGGAACTTCTTAGCTTTGGTTTAGTCCGGTTGTGCTGACTTCCCCTGTGGTGTGCACTGTCCTTCCCTTCATCTAAGATAATTATTATGTACTATCTAGTTAGTAACTAACACTCACCCTCCTTCCCCACCCTCACAACAATCAAAGAATATTTTCTTCTGTGTTTAAACCTTTTCTTGAGTTCTTATATTAGTTGTCTTATAGAATATTTGTCCTTCTGTGACTGACTAAATTCACTCAACGTAATGACCTCCAGCTTCCTCCATGTTATGTTTCACAGCTTCATCATTGTTCTTTATCATTGCATAGTATTCCATTGTGTGGATATACCATAATTTGTTTATCCATTTGTCCAATGATGGACACCTAGGTTGTTTCCATCTTTTTGCTATTGTGAACAGTGCTGCAATGAACATGGGTGTGCATATATCTGTTCGTGTAAAAGCTCTTATTTCTCGAGAATGCATTCCAAGGAGCGGGATAGCTGGCTCGTAAGGTACTTCTATTTCTCTCTTTTTAAGGAAGTGCCAAATCAATTTCCAAAGTGGTTGTACCATTTTACGTTCCCACCAACAGTGTATAAGTGTTCCAGTCTCTCCACAACCTCTTCAGCATTTATTATTTTGTATTTTTTGGATTAATGCTAGCCTTGTTGGGGTGAGATGATATCTCATTGTAGTTTTGATCTGCATTTCTCTAATGGCTAATGATAGTGAGCATTTCTTCACGTGTCTGTTAGCTGTCTGGCTGTCTTCTTTGGCGAAGTCCCTGTTCATATCCTTTGTCCGTCTTTTAATTGGATTGTCTTTTTGTTGTTGAGGTTTTTGCAGTATCTTGTAGATTTTTAGAGATTAGACGCTGATAGGATTTGTTGTAGCCAAAATTTTTTTTCCCAGTACGTAGGTTGTCTTTTGACTCTTTTGGAGAAGTCTTTTGATGAGCATAAGTGTTTGATTTTCAGGAGCTCCCAGCTATTTAGTTTCTCTTCTGGTGCTTGTGCATTGTTACTTATGGTTCGTATTATGTTTACGCCATGTTTTAGGGCTCCTAGCATTGTCCCTATTTTTTCTTCCATTATCTTTATCGTTTTTGATTTTGTATTTAAGTCTTTTATCCGTTTTGGGTTAGTTTTTGTACATGGTGTTAAGTATGGGTCTTGTTTCAGTTTTTTTGCAGATGGGTATCCAGCTATGCCAGCAACACTTGTTAAAGAGACTGTCTTTTCCCCAATTAAAAGACTTTGGGCCTTTGTCAAATATCAGCTGCTCACAGGTGGATGAATTTATGTCTGGATTCTCAGTTCTGGTATTGATTTCTACTTTTATGGCTTTATGGTCAGAAAAGATGCTTTGTAATATTTCAGTGCTTTGGATTTTGTTAAGGCTTGCTTTATGGCTCAATATGTGGTCTATTCTGGAGAAAGTTCCATGTCCACTGGAAAAGAAAGTATACCTGGCTGCTGTTGAGCAGAGTGTTCGGTATATGTCTATGAAATCAAGTTGGTTGATTATAGCATGTAGGTCTTCCATGTCTTTGTTGAGCTTCTTTCTGGATGTTCTGTCCTTCACCAAAAGTGGTGTGTTGAAGTCTTCTACTATTGTGGAGCTGTCTATCTCTCTTTTCAATGTTGTTAGAGTTTGTTGCATGTATTTTGAAGCCCTATCACTGGATGTGTAAATATTTATTATAGTTATGTCCTCCTGGTGTATTGACCCTTTAATCATTATACAGTGTCCTTCCTTAACCTTTGTGGTGGATTTTACTTTAAAGTCTATTTTGTCAGAGATTAAATAATATTGCCAATCCTGCTCTTTTTTTTGAGTGTTGTTTGCTTGGTATTTTTTTTTTTTCCATCCTTTGAGTTTTAGTTTGTTTGTATCTTTAAGTCTAAGGTGTGTCTCTTATAGGCAGCATATAGATGGATCATGTTTTTTTAATCCAATCTGCCACTCTCTGTCTCTTTATTGGTGTATTTAGTCCACTTACATTCAGTATAATTATTGATAGGTATGAGTTTAGTGCTGTCATTTTGATGTTTTTTGTGTGTGTGTTGTTCACAGTTGCTTTGTTCCACTTAATTTTCTGTGCTGAGTCGTTTTTCTTTATGTGTTTTCTTTTCATCTTTTTCATTACTGTTGATTTTGTGTTTGCTGAGTCTTTATATTTTTCTAGTTTTTTGTTTTGACTTGTAGGATTGTTAGTTTCCTTTGTGGTTATCTTAATATTTACCTCTATTTTTCTAAGTTTATACCAGTTTTTTTTTTTTCTTTATATCTCCTTGAATTTCTTTCCATATTAAAAATCTATGTCTACATTTTTTAAGTCCCTCATTTTTGTTTTAATGTTGTTATCTTTTACACATTGACCATCTGTTTCCCTATTTTCACTGTTTTAGCTTTGGTTTATTTTTGTGACTTCCCTATCTGAGTTGATATCTGGTTGCTCTGTCCTGTGTTCTGGTCTTGAGTTGTTATCTGATGTTATTAATTTTCTAACCACAGGACTCCCTTTAGTATTTCTTGTAATTTTGGTTTGGTTTTTGCAAATTTCCTACACTTTTGTTTGTCTGGAAATGCCCTAATTTCATCATCATATTTGAAAGACAGTTTCACTGGATATATAATTCTTGGCTAGCAATTTTTTTTTCCTTCAAGGCTTTATATGTCATCCCATTGCCTTTTTGCCTGCATGGCTTCTGCTGAGTAGTCCGAGCTTATTCTTATTGACTCTCCTTTGTAGATGACTTTTCATTTATCCCTAGCCACTCTTAAAATTCTCTCTTTATCTTTGGTTTTGGCAACTTTGATTATAATATGTCTTGGTGACTTTCTTTTGGGATCTACCTCATGTGGGGTTTGATGAGCATCTTGGATAGGTATCTTGTCATCTTTCACGATATCAGGGAAGTTTTCTGCCAACAAATCTTCAACAATTATCTCTGTATTTTCTGTTATTCCCCACCCCCCCTTCTGGTACTCCAATTGCTCTTGATAGAGTCCCACATAATTCTTAGGGTTTCTTCATTTTTTAAAAACTTTTATCTGATTTTTCCACAAGTAAGTTGGTGTCAGTGCTTATCTTCAATCTCACTAATTCTGACTTCCATTGCCTCAATTCTGCTCCTATGACTTTCTATTGAGCTGTCTAATTCTGACATTTTATTGTTAATCTTCTGGATTTCTGATTGCTATCTCTCTATGGATTCATGCAGTCTGTTAAATTTGTCATTATGCTCTTCTCTTATCTTTTTAATTTCCTCTGTTGCGTGGTCTGTGTTTTGCTTAGTTTCCTTCCTAATCTCTTGAAGAGTTCTGTATATTAATCTTTTGTATTCTGCCTCCAGTAATTCCAAGAAATTTTCCTCCTCTGGAAAATTTCTAGATTCTTTATTTTGGGAGCTTGGTGAAGCAGCCACAGATTGTCTCTTTATGTGATTTGATATTGACTGCTGTCTCCGAGCCATCAATAAGTTATTATATTTATTATTTTATGTTTGCTTACTGTGTCCTAGCTTCTTGTTTTGTTTTGATATGCCCAAATAGGCTGCTTGTGTTAGCTAGTTTGATTATTGGCACATTTGAAGCTCTAATGTCCTGTCACCAGGTGGTTAAATCTGTTACTAGGTATGTGAGCTCAGGAGTCAGCCCAGTCACCCTGTATGGATTCGGCTCAGGTGCCCAGGTAGATAGCCACCAAGTGTGTAGTGCAGGCTCTCACCTACAGTCTTAGATAGGCACGGATGATTGGTGTAGGCACAGGCATCTGGCTGCAGTAGGGGGACACACTCTGAGCAAGGCATGGGGATGATGGCCACCCCCGACTTTCCAGGAGGAAAGTGTGTTCTTGTTCCCTAGAGTGCGTAGGTGTGTGGGTTTTGCAGCTGGACTATGAGCACCTAACGCTGTTGGCTGTAAGGACTGGGGGTACCTCTTATTCTTGGGCTCCTATCGCAGGTGGCTAAGTGGCCAGGGGGGAGCCACCAGCCCTCAGGGCCCTGATGTGGGTAGGTGAAGACCCTGCTGAATGGGCAGAGCAGAGTCAAATGTCACGAACCTGTCACTTTGCAGCTGAAACACTTGAAGTTAGACTTCAGGTATATATCGTGTTGTACTGCAGTAATGAGGGCCTACGCTGTTGAAATGGGCCCATATAAGTCTATGCAGGGGGAAAGTCACTCAAAGTCTGTGGATACCTTATGCCTTTGTCTAGGCAAAAGAGCTGTGCCTACCCTGGGTTCCTGGCTTAGGGCGCCAGTAGTTTATTTTTTCCCCTGCTTGTTAATTTTCACTCCCCAAGGCCGAGAGAATAGCTCAAGTTGTGTAACCTATCCTGTTTCTGGCCCAGGGTACTTGGCAATTCCTGAAGTCGGTCCGGGACCCAGTGCAGAGCAGGGAATGGGGAGGTAAATGGGAGAAACATTTTTCCCTGAGGGGAGTGTTTTTGATCAGTGTGGTAGGTTGGACACAAATACTTATCTCTTGGCGATTGGAGGTTTCTTCTCACTGGTTGTGCATGGCCAAGTAGATTCTTAGAGGCTGGGTCTCTCCCTGTGCGGAATATGCCTCCCAAGCACCAAAGCTTGCCTGCCTCACTGTTCATCCTGGAGATGATCAGGCCTGAAGGGCTCAGGCTCTCGCTAGGTCAGTTCTGGCACCTCCTTGCGGCTTCCAATCCATCTCGCCCTCCTCCTGCCACTCGGTTTGGTTCCTCAACTTTGCCTTTGAGGTTCAGTGCTCCCAGATTGTCATATATAATCAAATCACATGTGTTTTCAGGTTTTTGTTGTAAGAAGGTCCACCAGAAGCATCTGACTACCCCATCTTGGCCCCGCCTCCTCTATTTTTCATTTTTAAAGCATAGTATACTTTACACAAATTACATGAGTGTTGTTTCAAGAATTACAAGTTTTGAATGTAAAACTTTGATGAAAATGCCTTAAAGTAACATTTTTGACACATGAACCTATGTACTGTCATTCACTTTGCTAGGCAATCCAAGTGTTACGTTACTTGAATACTACCAAATAATGTTCACTAGCATTTTCCAGTGTTTTAAGGCTATAGTTTGTTGCAAATACTTCATTATAACAAACACAATCAGGAGACTATGTGAATATTGTGGAACACTCCAGAATAAAATTAGAAATTGATCTAAAATATGAATTAGCAAAGGAAATATAATTTTCAATAGCAAAACCAAAACCAAGACAAGCAGACAAAATAGTTTTATTGTTGGAAGAGTAATTAAGCTTATATGAAGGAATATGTGCCCTAAAGCTCAATTTGCAGATGCTTCTGGATGTACTGCTAACTATTCAACCAATATCAACACAAAAATGTAAGAAAATTTTCTGCATTTGTAATATTTGTTACAAAACAAAGGTAAAGACTAGTGGATAGAGTGATAAATACTTTCTGCATTTTAAATTTTTATCGTGAGAATGATAGCTTTTAAATGCTAAATTTATGATATTATTTTTCAAATTTTAAAATGCTTTTTATTTGACATTTATTTTGCTTTAATGTCCCCTTATTTAGGGAATTCCGAGAATTCTGTGTTTTATTCTGAATGCCAAACAGTAATAGCCATCTACAAGAAACCTACTTTAAAAATAAAAACATAATTAGGTTAAAAGTAAAAGGATAGAAAAAGTAGACTATCCAAAAACTAATTATAAGACTGACATGACCACATCAACGTTGGACACAGTAGATTTCAGTACAAGGAATATTACCAAGATAAAAACATAACAAACTGAACATATATGTACCTAAAAATAGATCCTCAAGATACATAAAGCAAATGCTGGGAGAATTAAAAGTAGACAAATAACTACATATAATTGAAGAATTCAACAATCTTCTCTCAGTAATTGATAGAATAAGTAGAAAATCTCTAAAGATATAGAAAACCTGAATAGCACCACCAACCAATGGGATCTTATTTGACCTATTGAACACTTCACCAAAATCAGCAAATTACATTTTCTTTTAAATTGAACGTAAGTCAGTCACAAAGATAGACAGTATGCTGGGCCATAAAAAAGCATTAATACATTTAAAAGAACTGGCGTGACACAGGGTATATTTCTAAAATAGTAGAAGTCAATAATTGAAAAGAGATGTAGAAAATCCCCAAATACTTGGGGAAAATAATTTTTTTTTATCATATATATATTTTTTTTTATTGTACTTCAGGTGAAGGGTTACAGAACAAATAGTTTCTCATGAAACAGTAGTACACAAATTGTTTTATGACATTGGTTAACAACCCCACATGTCAACTCTCTAACTTATCAAACCTTTTTTTTTTTGGTAAAAATACACATAGCCAAAGATGCACCATTTCAAAAATTTCTACATGCACAGTTCACTGACATTGACTACGCTCTTCCAGTTGTGCTGCTATTCTCACTTAACATGAAGGCTTACAAAACAAAATAGTTTCTCATTTAACAGTTACTACAAATGTTGCCCTATGACAATGATTAACAAGCTCACAACACATCAACAATATCCTTACTCAACCTTGTGTTCCCTATCATCAGCTTCCTTGTCCTCTTCTGCCTTCTGGCCCTTGTAACTGGACTACAGTACCTCCTTAGTCTCATTTGGTTTAACGGGGCTCTCCACTCCCAGGCTGAATGGTGAACCTCGGAGATAACTTCACCACTGAGCTAAAAGGGTGTCTGGGGGACACACTCTCGGGTTTCTCCAGTCTCCTTTAGGCCAGTAAATCTGTTCTTTTTTTGTGAGTTAGAATTATGTTCTACATCCTTCTCCAGCTCTGTCCAGAACCCTCTGTTGTGATCCTGGTCAGAGCAGTCAGTGGTGGTAGCCGAGCACCATCTCAATGTACTGGACTCAGTCCAGTGGAAGCCTTGGTAGCTGTAGACAATTAGTCCTTTGGACTGATATTTTCCTTGTATCCTGTTCTCTTCATTCTCCCTTGCTCCCGAAGGGATGAGACCAGTGGAGTATCTTAGATGGCTGCTCACAGGCTTTTAAGACCCCAGACACTACTCACCAAGGTAGAATGTAGAACATTGTCTTTATAAGCTGTGTGATGCCAATCGAGCTAGATGTTCCCCAAGACCATGGTCCCCACAGCCCTCTGCCCAGCACTACAGTCCCTCAGGGAGTTTGGATGTGTTTATGGAGCTTCCATGACCTTCCCTGGTACAAGCTGTGCTGGTTTCCCCTGAATTGTGTACTGTCTCACCCTTCACCCAAGATACAACTAGTCTATTGCCTATTTAGTATTTCCCCCCCACCCCTCCCATCCCTGGTAACCAACAAAGATAGTTACATTTTGTGTGTGAACTTTTTCATGGGTTTTTACAATAGAGGTCTCATACAATATTTGTCCTTTTGTGATTGACTTATTTCACTCAGCATAATGTCCTCCAGTTTCATCCATGTTATGAGATGCTTCACAGATTTATTGTTGTTCTTTCTCGTTGCATAATACTCCATTGTGTGTAGGTACCATAGTTTGTTTATCCATTCATCTGTTGATGGGCATCTAGGTTGTTTCCATCGTTTTGCTATTGTGAACAATGCTGCCATGAACATAGGTGTGCATATGTCTATTCGAGTGACGACTCTTATTTTGCTAGGATGTATTCCTAGAACTGGAATTGCTGGATCAAATGATATGTCTATTTCTAGTTTTCTGAGGAAACACCATATCATTTTCCAAAATGGTTGTATCATTTTGCATTCCCACCAGCAGTGCCTGAGAGTTCCGATCTCCCCGCAACCCCTCCAACATTTGTTATTTCCGGTGCTTTTGATTCGTGCCAGTAATGCCGGGATGACATGGCATCTCATTGTGGTTTTAATTTGCATTTCTCTAATGGCTAATGATCGCGAGAATTTCCTCATGTATCTGTTGGCCATTTGGATGTCTTCTTTGGTGAAGTGTCTGTTCATTTCCTTTGCCCATTTTTTAATAGGATTATTCGTCTCTTTGTTGTAGAGGTGTTGGATTTTCTTGTAGATGATGGAGATTAGACTTTTGTCTGACTTGTACGGTCCAAAATTTATTTCCCAGTCTGTAGGTTCTCTTTTGACTCTTTTGGTGAAGTTTTTGAAGAGCGTAGGTGTTTGATTTTTAGAAGATCCCAGTTATCTAGCTTATCTATTGAGGTTTGTGCATTGATGGATATGGTTTGTAACCTGTTAATGCCGTGTATTAAGGCCTGAAGTCTTGGTCCTATTTTTTCTTCTATGAACTTTATAATTTTAGGCTTTATATTCAGGTCTTTGATCCATTTTGAAGCAGTTTTAGTATACGGCATGAGGTATGGGTCCTGTTTCATTTTTTTGCCAATGGATATCCAGTTTTGCCAGCACCATTTGTTAAAAAGACTGTCTTTTCCCCATTTGATGGACTTTGGGGCCTTGTCGAAGATCAGGCGACCATAGGTGGATGGATTTACATCTGGGTTCTCAATTCTGTTCCATTGGTCAATGTATCTGTCGTTGTACCAGTACCAAGCTGTTTTGACTACTGTAGCTGTATAGTAGGTTCTGAAGTCAGGTAGTGTGAGTACTCCAACTTTATTCTTCTTCTTCAGTAGTGCTTTACTTATTCGGAGCTTCTTCCCTTTCCGTATAAAGTTAATGATTCGTTTTTCCATCTCTTTGAAGAATGTCGTTGGTATTTGGATCGGGATTGCTTTGTATTTGTAAATTGCTTTGGGTAGAATTGTCATTTTCACAATGTTGAGTCTGCCAATCCATGAGCATGGTATGTTTTTCAATTTATGTAGATCCCTTTGGGTTTCATGCAGAAGTGTTTTATAGTTTTCTTTGTATAGGTCTTTTACATCCCTGGTCAGATTTATTCCTAAGTATTTTATCCTTTTAGGGGCTATTGAAAATGGTATTGTTTTCCTGATTTCCTTTTCATTGTTCTCCTTATTGGTGTATAGGAATCCAACTAATTTTTGAATTTTTATCTTGTATCCTGCCACTGTGCTGATTCTTTCTGTTAGTTCTAGTAGATTTCTCCTGGAGTCTTTAAGGTTTTCTATGTATAGTAACATATCATCTGCAAACAGGGACTGTTTAACTTCTTCATTACCAATTTGGATGCCCTTTATTTCTTTTTCTTGCCTTATTGCTCTAGCTAGAACTTCCAGCACAATGTTAAATAGAAGTGGTGATAAAGGGCATCCTTGTCTTGTTCCTGTTTTCAAGAGGAATGTTTTCAGCCTCTCTCCATTAAGAATGATGTTGGCCATTGCTTTTGCATAGATGCCCTTTATTATGTTGAGAAATTTGCCTCCTATACCTATTTTATTGAGAGTTTTTATCAGGAATGGGTGTTGGACTTTGTCAAATGCCTTTTCTGCATCAATTGAGATGATCGTGTGATTCTTTTCTTTCCTTTTATTTATGTGGTGGATTACATTGATTGATTTTCTAATGTTGAACCATCCTTGCATAGCTGGTATGAATCCTGCTTGGTGTATTATTTTTTTGATATGATGCTGAATTCTATTGGCTAGAATTTTGTACAGAATTTTTGTGTCTATAACCATAAGAGATATTGGTCTGTAATTTTCTTTTTTTGTGACATCTTTGCCTGGATTTGGTATCAGCATTATGCTGGCTTCATAGAATGAATTTGGAAGTGTTGCTTCCTCTTCTATGCTCTGAAATAGCTTGAGTAGTGCTGGTACAAGCTCTTTTAAAAATGTTTTGTAGAATTCTCCAGTGAAGCCATCTGGACTAGGGCTTTTTTTGGTTGGGAGTTTTTTTTTTTATTACCTTTTCAATCTCTTCTCTTGTTATGGGTCTGTTCAGGTTTTCCACATCACTTTGTTGTAGTTTGGGTAGGCCGTGTGTTTCTAGAAATTTATCCATTTCTTCTAGGTTTTCAAATTTGTTGGAATATAGTTTTTCATAATATTCCATTATAATCCTTTTTATTTCAGTTGGGTCTGTTGTAATGTCCCCCATTTCATTTCTTATTTGGGTTAGTTGTGTCCTCTCTTGTTTTTCTTTTGTTATTCTGGCCATTGGTTTGTTGATTTTGTTGATTCTTTCAAAGAACCAACTTTTGGTTTTGTTGATTCTTTCTATTGTTTTTCTGTTCTCCATTTCATTTATTTCTGCTCTGATCTTTACTATTTCCTTTCTTCCGGTGGTTGTGGGCTTTTTTTGCTGTTCTCTTTCTATTTGTTCGAGTTCTGTAGTTAATGTTTTGATTTTGTCCCTTTCTTCTTTTTTGATATGTGCATCTACTGCTATAAATTGTCCTCTGAGGACTGCCTTTGCTGTGTCCCAAAGGTTTTGGTATGATGTGTTTCCATTCTCATTTGATTCTAGGAATTTTTTGATTCCATCTCCGATTTCCTCCACCACCCAGTGATGTGTAAGCAGGGTATTATTCAGTTTCCACGTAATTGATTTTTTTTTCCTTGCTCTTTCTATTGTTAATTTCTACCTTGATGCCATTGTGGTCAGAGAAGATACTTTGAATTATCTCAACATTTTGGATCTTGTTGAGGATTGCTCTGTGGTCTAAGATGTGGTCTATTCTGGAGAATGTTCCATGTGCTTTGGAAAAGAACGTGTACTTTGTAGCGGTTGGATAGAGTGTTCTATATATGTCTATGAGGTCCAGTTGGCTGATTGTGCCCTTTAGGTCTTCTGTATCTTTGCTGAGTTTCTTCTTAGTTGCTCTGTCCTTTACTGACAGTGGTGTGTTGAAGTCTCCTACTATTATTGTGGAACTGTCAATTTCTCTTTTCAGTGTTGTTAGAGTTTGTTTTATGTATTTTGGAGCCCTGTCATTGGGTGCGTAGATGTTTATTATGGTTATGTCTTCATGGTGGATCGTCCCCTTAATCATTATATAGTGTCCTTCTTTGTCTTTTATGGTACACTTTGTTTTAAAGTCTATTTTATCTGAGACTAGAATTGCCACTTCTGCTCTGTTTTGGTTGTTGTTAGCTTGATATATTTTTTTCCAACCTTTGACTTTTATTAAATTCACGTCTTTGTTTCTAAGGTGTGTCTCTTGTAGACAGCATATTGATGGATCCTGTTTTCTTATCCATTGTGTCACTCTCTGTCTCTTTATGGGTGCATTGAGTCCATTTACATTCAGTGTAATTATTGATAGATGTGAGTTTGTTGCTGTCATTTCATAGTGCTTTTTTTTTTTGTGTGGTGCTGAAGTTTTCTTTGTTCTTCTTACTCTCTTGTGCTGAGTTACTTCTGTTTGTGGATTTTTTTTTCATTTCTTTTGGTTTTGCTGAGACGTTATGTTTTTCGTCTTTATTTTTATGAGTATGTTTGTTAACTTTCTTTGTGGTTACCATGAATTTTACCCTTACCTTTCTAAGTTTGAAGCAGTCTACCATTACTTGGTATCGTCTTTCCTTCCTCTCCATTAGAAGGTTCTATACCCATGCCATTTATTCCCTCTTTTATTGTTTTGATGTTGTTGTCATTTACTGATTAACTGCTCAGATTCCCTGTTGTTTTTCTTTGGTTTTGGATAGTCCTCAAGAGTTCATTTCCTAGACTGGTATCTGGCTGGTACGATCTTTCATCCTAAATTCTTCCTGTGAAATGAAGCTGTTTGTCCTCAGATCGAAGAACACCCTTTAATAATTCTTGTTAGTTTGGTTTGACTTTTACATATTCCCTTAATTTCCCTTTATCTGGAAAAGACCTAATTTCACCATCAAATTTGAATGAGAGTTTTGCAGGATATATTATTCTTTGCTGACAATTTTTTTCTTTCAAGATTTTATGTATGTCATCCCATTGCCTTCTTGCCTGCATGGTTTTTGGTGAATAATCTGGGCTTTGTCTTATTGTTTCTCCTCTGTATGTGACTTCTTGTTTTTCACGCGCTGCTCTCAGGATTCTTTGTTTGTGTTTGGTTTTGGCAAGTGTGATTATGATATGCCTTGGTGATTTTCTTTTGGCGTCTCTCCTATATGGTGTTCGTTGAGCTTCTTGGATGGTCAGCTTTTCATCTTTCATGATATTGGGGAAGTTTTCTGTCAGCATTTCTTCAATATTCCTCTCTGTGTTTTCTGTTTTCTGCCCCGGTTCTGGAATTCCAATCACATGTGAATTTTTGCTTTTGACTGTATCCCACATAATTCTCAGGGTCTCTTCATTTTTTTTTGTTGTTTTTTCTGTGTTTTCCCCAAACAGATTTGTGTCCAAGTGTTTGTCTTCAATTCCACTGATCCTGTCTTCCACCGTGTCAAATCTGCTTCTCTGCCCTTCTATGACACCGTCCATTTCTGAAATCTTGTTGTTTATCTTTTGGATTTATAATTGTTGTCTTTGTATAATTTTTAGTTGTGAATTTATTTTGGCATTTTGTTCCTGCTTTATTTTCCTGAATCCTTCCAATTTTTTACCTGTATTTTCCATGAATTTGTCTATTTTTTCCTCATTTTTGTCATCTTTTTGCCTCAGCTCTTGGAGAATTCTGAGTATTAGAGATACGAATTCCCTATCAGGTAGTTCTAGTGCATTTTTTTCTGTTGGAGAGTCTTCCTGTGTTTTATTTGGATGCCTGCTGGAACCATCCTGTCCTGTTTTTGTAAATGTTTTCATATTGTTTGCTGTCTTTGGGGAATTCAGTAGTTATTGATTGTAGATTTCTTTGTTTTGTCCCTTTTATTTATTTATTTTTTAAATTTGACTATGTCTGAGCTGTGTGTTCTTTGTTGTTTGCTCATCTGTGGGCACAATACTTTTCACCTCCTTCTCCAATTGGCAGGGTCAGTCACTCAGATATGGTATGGCAGGGGAAGTCTAGCTGAAGAGGAGTTCCTGGGATGGGTTTTTTTTTTTTAATATTTTATTTTACTTCAGTTGAAGGCTTACGGAACAAATAATTTCTCATGAAACAGTAGTACACATGTTGTTTTATGACATTGGTTAACAACCCCACAATATATTAACCCTCTAAATTCTCAACCCTTTTTTTTTTTTTTTGGTGAAAATACACATAGCCAAATATACACTGTTTCAAAAATTTCTACCTACACTGTTCAGTGATATTGACTACGCTCTTCGAATTGTGCTGTTATTCTCACTTAAGACGAAGGCTTACAGAACTAAATAGTTTCTCATTTAAAAGTTACTACAAATGTTGCCCTATGACAATGGTTAACAATCTCACAACACATCAACAATATCTTTACTCAACCTTGGGTTCCCTATCACCAGCTTCCTTGTGGAACGGGTTGTTTGTGGCACTTACTACAGCCACCAGAGTGGGTTGGTAATCAGTGCAGGGCAGGTTCCATTAGGCCCTGCCTGTGCTGCTTGGTGGTGTGATGTCAAGCACACGGTGCAGGTAGGCAGGATGCAGCAGGCAGATTGTTATATTTGGAGCTAAGATGGATATGGGAGAGAGGAGAGAGGAACAGGAGCCAAAAACGTATAAATAAAAGAATGCTAGGAGAGTTTGCCATTGGAGTGGAGAGATGAGAGACTATTAAATGGAGATAAACAGAAAAGAAAGAGGAAGAAAAGAAAAGAATGAATAAATAAAAATCAGAATTGTTAAAGAACTGCAAAGTTCCCAGGGATCCCACCATTGCAGCTATGAGGTCTGGGGAAGTTGCTCTCAGGTGTTGCAGTATAGCCTGGCTAGAAGCTGTAGAGGTATACAATGCCGGGTATTCAGGGAACAGAAAGAGAAGGAAGATATAGAGAGACGAGAAACTGAGCAATGAAGAAAGACAAAAAGGGAAAAAGAGGGAAAACAAAACAAAACAAATTAAAAAAAAGAAGGAGAAGAAGAAGAAAGGCCTCTAAAACAACTGAAAAAAAAAAAAAAAACAACAACAACAAAAAAAGAAATGCTCTCAGGGATCCCCATGCATGTCTGTACAAGCCAAGGGGGAAGTCTCCTTGCTACGGAACACCGCCTGGCCAGAAAGGGCTCCCAACTCAAGAAAAGGAAAAGAAAACAAACAAACAACTCAAAACAAACAAATGAAAAAAAGCCCTGGGATCCCACCAGCACGGTCATCCAGACCGGGAAGCAGCTCTACACTCAAACGGAGCTCCACAGCCCCTCAGGAAGAAGCAAAGATGGCTCATGGAGCCAGGTATTTGAGCCAAAGGAGGGAGAGGTGGTGAGAGGTAAGGAAGAAATCAAAAGAAGCAGGAAAAAAAGCAACACTAGCAGGCAACAAATGGCAGTTAGAGAGCCAGTTAGTGCGGGCTGGTGTTTCTTGGACAAGAGACTGTGCCTGCGGGAAGCAGAGAGGGCTGAGTGTGGGTGAAGAAGGGTAGGGAGTGGGAAAGCGTATATCACAAATTACCAGAGCTCTGCAGCCCCTCAGGAAGAAGCAAAGATGGCACACGGAGCCAGGTACTTGAGCCAAAGGAGGGGGAGGTGGTAAGAGGTAAGGAAGAAATCAAAAGAAGAGGAAAAAAGCAACACCAGCAGCCAACAAATGGCACTCAGAGAGCTGGCCCGTTCGGTTGTGTGGAATCTAAGCAGCTGGTGATTCCCGGTCAAGAGATTGTGGCCGGGGGAAGCGGAGGAGGCCGAGTCTGGGTGAAGAAGGGTAGGGGGGTGGGAAAGCGTATATCACAAATTACCGGTTGTTTTGTCTCCCGCTGGAAGCTTCGTGAGGCTGCTTTCTCATACCCCATTTGCTGGTCTCCGATAGGAGTCCAAGATGTCGGATCCGCGCTGCGTTAGCTTGTAGGGGACCTCTGCATGAACCTCTCCTCATTCTCCATTCTCTGTCAGTTTTCTCACTCCATTTGGTGCTTGGCTGAGTTCTTTATCTTTTCATTTGATGTTTTAGGGTTTCAGGATTGTTGTATTCTCTGTTCGGCTTAGTTTTTCGGATCTCTGCTGTGGAGGGACGGTGTGGTGCTTCTGTCTAGAGTGCCATTTTGCCGGAACTCCTGGGGAAAATAATTTTTAAGAAACTCATAGATCAAAGAAAAAAATCACAAGGGGAAAAAAAAAACAGTTTGAACTGAATGAATATGAAAATACAACATGCCAAATTTGTTGGATGCAGCTAAGCAATCAGTTGGAGGAAGTGTAATGATTTAAGGAGCCCTGGTGGCACAGTGGTTAAGAGCTACAGCCGCTAACCAAAAGGTCTGCAGTCTGAATCCACCAACAGCTCCTTGAAAACCCTATGGGGCAGTTGTACTATGTCCTATAGTGTCACTATTAGTCAGAATTGCCTCAATGACAACAAGAGTGGTTTAGTTTTTTTGATATTGATTTAAATTCTTTAAGTACCTAAGTTAGAAAAAAAATAGAAAAGTCTAAAATAAGAAAAAAAAAAACCCTAAGCTTACACATTAAAAAGCTAGAAAGAGAAAAGTAAATTAAATCCAAATAAGCTAAAGAAAGAAAATAATAAAGATCATAAATCAATAAAATAGAAATACATAAACTGTAGGAAAAAAAAATCAATGAAACCAAGAGTCTGCTCTTTGACTAGCTCAATAAAATTGGTAAACCTCAAGCCATACTGATTAAGAAAAAAGAGAAAATGCAAGTAAGTAATAATAAAAATGAAAGAGGGAAACTCATACAGATCCTGTTGTTGCTAGGTATCTTCAAGTTGGTTCCAATCCTGTGTACAACAGGAAGAAACACTGCCCGGTCAGTGCCATCCTCACAATCATTGCTATGTTTCAGCCCATTGTTACAGCCATAGTGTCAATCCATCTCACTGAAGGTCTTCTTTTTCACTGACCCTCTGCTTTACCAAGCATGATGTCCTTCTCCAGGGACTGATCCCTCTTGATAACATGTCCAAAGTACATGAAACGAAGTCTTACCATCCTCACTTCTAAAGAGCATTCTGTCTATACTTCTCCCAAGTTAGATTTGTTCCTTCTTCTGAAAGTCCATGGTATATTCAATATTCTTCGCCAACACCGTAATTCAAAGGCCTCAATTCTTCTTCTGTCTTCCTTATTCATTATCCAGCTTTGACATGCACATGAGGTGATTGAAAACACCATGGCTTGGGTCAGGCACGCTTTAGTCCTCAAAGTGACATCTTTGCTTTTTAATAATTGAAAGAGGTCTTTTCAGCCGATTTGCCCATTGCAATGCATCCTTTGATTTCTTGACTGTTGCTTCCACAGGTGTTGATTGTGGATCTAAGTAAAAGGAAATCCTTGACAACTTCAATCTTTTCTCTGTTTCTCATGATGTTGCTTACTGGTCCAGTTGTGAGGATTTTTGCCTCCTTTATGTTGAGATATAATCCATACTGAAGGAGCCCTGGTGGAGCAGTAGTTAAAGTGATCAGCTGCTAATTGAAAGGTTGGTGGTTGGAAACCACCAGCGGCTGTACAGGAGAAAGTTGTGGCAGTCTGCTTCTGTAGAGATTTACAGCCTTGGAAACCCTATGGGGTCACTATGAGTCAAAATCAACTTGATGGCAGTGGTGGGAATCTATACTGAAGGCCGTAGTCTTTGATCTTCATCAGTAAGTGCTTCAAGTTCTCTTTGCTTTCAGCAAGCAAGGTTGTGTTATTTGCATATCGCAGGTTGTCGATGAGTCTTCCTTCAATCCTGATGCTGTGCTCTTCTTCATATAGTACAACTTCTCAGATTATTTGCTCAGCATACAGACTGAATAAGTATGGTGAAAGGATACAACCCTCACACACACCTTTCCTGATTTTAAACCACCCAGTATCCTCTTGTTCTTTTCGAATGACTGCCTCTTGGTCTATGTACAGATTCCACATGAGCACAGTTAAGTGTTCTGGAATTCCCATTCTTCACAATGTTATCCATAGTTTGTTATGATCCACACAGTCAAGTTCCTTTGTATAGTCAATAAAACACAGGTAAACATCTTTCTGATATTCTCTACTTTCAGCCAAGATTCATCTGACCTCAGCAATGATACCCTGTTTTCCATATCCTGTTCTGAATCTGGCTTAAATTTCTAGCATTTCCCTGTGGATGCACTGCTGCAGACATTGAAAAGATTTTAAGGGAGTGTATAAATAATTTCAGTAACTTAGAATAAATGAAAGACTTTGAAATATATAAATTACTAAAATGGACACAAGAAGGAATAGAAATTTTAAATACCCTTTATATGGACAAAACAAAAAAATGCAGTTAAACAACTTTTCACAATGAAAACGACAAGCCAGATGGCTTTACTGGTGAATTCTATCAAACTTTATGAAGTAATGTTGCATCTTGCGTGTGAGTTAAGTTTTAAGGTCCACATGTGGTGGATCAGTTAGGATCCTTAGCTCCAAGCATCAAAAACTGAGTCAGAATAATTCAAAAACAAAAGAAAATTACTAACAGAATTTGAGTAGCCTTCATCTCTAGAACAAATGTAGAGCTAGGTTTGGGAATAGTGTGGCCAGAAAGGATGCCCCAATCACCGCACAGAGGCACCATCTGCTGAGCTCAGACATCTCGGCTTACACTGCAAAAATCACACGGTCCCTATACACCCATTGCCGGTGTTGTCACTGCTACTATTGATGGCTCTGGAAATAAGATGTGGACATTTTTGCTGCCACTACCCTTTGCAGACCGGATTCCGCAGAGTCCTCACTTCATTGCTTCACTAAGATCTAATTCAAATTCTCATGTCCCTAACCTCTAGTTGCAAGAGAAGCTGGAAAAATATCTGACCATTTCAAACTTTATGGAAGCAGGTGGGCTTTGCCACTTAAGGTGGGGAAGAAGCCAGATATTCAGAGAAGCATCAGATGCTTGGCCAGTTGTAATGGCATATACCTAATAATGCATATAAGTTAAAAAAAAGTCACGTCTAGTCAAAATTACACTTAAAAGTTATTTACATTACCCAGTTGTATACTTATATACATATATGCCCATTTTTAATAAGCCCAGGAGCGTCACCTTTTCCTCCATTTTGGAACAGAGTGTTGCGACTTCAGTTGAGCAGCAAATGAGATAGCTGGCTTACGTTAAGGAGACATATAAAATGAAAAATATTATTTTTAAATCCTAGAATTACGCCCAGCATAGTGAGATTCTTACATGACAACTGACTGAGGGAATGGAAACCACCAGCCACTCCATTCAAATTACTATTTTTCTTTATCCTCTGTATTCTCCTCTACCACTTCCCAGGCCCACAGCCTTCGTCCTCTTCCTCCGTCTCTTCCTCTTTTTTGTCTTCCTCCTCCTCCTTCTCCCAAGGATAGAATTCCTTAGTTTCTTGCTCATATGATGGGACTTTGGCTGCTTTGCTGCACTCCCAGACACTGGGGCAGAGATCTTCCCAACGCTTTTACTTTCCTTCTCACTTAAAATCCTAGAAGCTAAGATTAAAAAAAAAAAAAAAAAGTTAGCCTTTTCCTTTTACAGATGGGTAAGCCGAGGTCCAGAGACGGGTAGGGCTTGTCTGCGGTTACACAATGTCACTGTGGCCCACTGCACCAGAGCCCAGACTGCCTATGGCAACAAGTCTTCTCCTGTATAATATTTTCTTACTTGTAGGAGTGTGGATTTTCAGACGGGGGCTGGAATCTCTTGGCATTAAGAGTTCGACAAAGCCATTGTTCTGAATCTATTCCCTGCTTCCCAGCTCTGTGATAAGAATATCCTAGAAACTGGATTTTTCTATAAAAAAACATTTCCCCATGTGGACTGTGTACATTCTGCCTCAAAATCTCTTTGGCAGTTTCACAGTTTAAAAATACTTTGGTATCTCTTTAACTTTGTTTCTCCTACTCGTTGTAAAACTTCACTTTTCCCTTGCGTTTCCTCCAGAAATGCCCTCCCTCCCTGTTGGAGCAGTCCACGACTTCTCTTCTTCACTCTAATTCCAGATTTTCTCCTTGTCTACTTTCCAGTGGTTATGTCTTTTCAAACTCTATGCTTGAATTTAGTCTCCCTAAACCAAATCCAAAGTGTGAAGAAAGAGCTTCAGCCTCTTTCTTCACGTCCTTTGCAAACCATTAGTTAGACTCAAATATCTAAGACGTAGTATCTTAGACATAAATCTAAAACATCTGGAAAATAAACCTTAGTCCCAATTCCCTGGAAGAAGGATGTACCAGCTGGACCACAATTCCATGTGGGTTTTCTGTGGGTTACATGTGAAAAAATTGGCATATGGAATGATCTGGAGGTTGATCTAAATAATGGTTGGAAATTTCTGACATTACCATGGCTTCTTTTTTCTTTTAGGACTCAAGATTAACTCAGAATGGAGTTAATTGAATCTTTGGCTTAGGGCACATTGTCTTCATTGGTCCACGCTAGACCCCTCCCCCACGTTTTGATTTGCCGGTTTATTTATTCCTTTTTAACCCCATTCCCTTTACAGGTAACGACTGCAGTCTGTTTAATGCTTGTTTTTCATTGGCATTAGCATTGTTGTCGTGAGACGCCATCAAGTTGGGTTCGACTCATAGCGACCCTATGTACAACAGAAGGAATCGTTGTTGGTGTGCATGTATTTCAATTTACATAAACGTTAAGATCTATTCATATTGCTATGTGCACATATAACCCAGTGTTTTGAATTGCTACACAATTCCACATTTTATTTATCCTCCCAGGACTAGACATACACACGGCCAACGCCTCTTCCACTGCCAAAGAATGCTTCATGACCCTGTGTGAGAACTTCTTTCAGAGGTGGATCCAGTGGTAGATCCTTGGGTCATAGGGTGTAGTTGATGCTGTGGTGGGCCACTCAGATGTCCCCTTCCGGACTGAGGGACTCATTCCTCGGCTCCCAGGAGTGTTCCCTGCCAATAGCTCTCAACTGAGTCCGTCTCCAGGAATTTTCCTCAGCCTGGGGGCTACTTTGTCCAAGGTCCTGGGCCTGGGCCTCTTGCTTCAAGGTGGGACAGCTCTACAGGGCATCCCAGTTCCAGAGCTCCTTACAGGATAGTCTGGTCCCTGAGGCCTTTGTACTGACTGTTTCCCAATCCAACCTCTCCCTGTGCCCAATCTCACTGGTTTCACTCCCCTGAATGTATTGATTCCAAGTGTGCTTTGCAGTAAATGTTCTGCATGCACTGCTCCCTCACCGTCTGTTTGCCAGATAACTTGACCTACACCATGGACAGTGTGTATATTTAATTTGACTAAGTAGTGATGGTTGCCTGCCACAGCTCCCCCAGCAGAGCATGACTGTCCTATATTCCCTCATCCCTGCAAACACTTGGAATTTTCTAGCTGTCCATTTTCTGCGAATGTGTTAGATATAAAGTGGTGACTATTTTAATAGGAACCCTAGTGGCAAGATGCACTGGACTGCTAACTAAAAGGTTGGCGATTTGAACTCACCAGCTGCTCCAAGGGAGAAAAGACCTGGCAATCTACACCAGTAAGGATTTACAGCCTAGGAAATCTATGGGGGCAGTTCTACTCTGTCCTATAGAGTCACTATGAGTGAGAATCAACTTGACGGCACACAACAACAACAACATTCATTTTAATTTGCATTTCTCTGATTGTCAATTAGCTTTTGGGGTTTCTCCTTCCATAATTGCCTGGATGTATAACTTGTTAGTTTGGTGGGGGCTGGGGCGGGGGGGGGTACTCTTTCGATATTAATCCATTCTCAATTTAAAATATGGCAAAATTTTCTTCCAGCCCGAAAAGTTTATTAACTTTATCCAAGGTGTCTGTCACTGATCAAATTTGTCTGACATTTTTCCCTATGGTTTGACTTCCTGAAATTCTGTTTAGAATGTACTCCTTTCTCCCTAAATCATAAAAATATTTCATTTTCTTCTAATAGTTTTAAATGTTTACCACTGACATTTACATTTCACGTGTTCACATTTCAATGCATTTAGAAGGCCACTTGAATATGATGTTAAGCACATATCTTGTTCTATGTTTATCTATAGAGTGATCCAGTTTTTACAAAAACACTTGCCAATAAATTTAGATTGATGGCATTCGCTATCTGCTGGTCCATTTATTCTTTGCCAATACACACTGTTTACTTTGTAACACAAGTTAGTATTACATACAACTGTTTTTCTCTCTTTGCTCTCTTATTCTACTATTGAATGAACCATTTTAAAACATTTATTTTACCTACTTATAGAGTATTTTTAGGGTAAATTTACATGTTAGACTAAATTTGTCAATTCCAGCTGGAATTTTTATTAATGTATGGGAAAATTGATATTTTTATAATGGTAAGTTACACCATCTAATTGCCTGGAATAGCTTTCCATTTATTCAAATCATCTTCCAAGTCATCTGTCAGAATTTTTGAGGTATTATTTCTATATACTTTATAGTGTTGTTGCTATTGTGAATGGTATTTTGTTATTATTATCATTTTTTATTGTATTTCCTAGTTCATTGTATTTGGCAAAAAGAAATGTTATTGATTATCGTAATTTGTTCTTCTATCCAGCTATCTTGCTGAACTTTTTTTTAATTAATTAAACCAGTTTTTCTTTGGATTTTGGATTTTTCTGTTTGCATTTGTTTGGTAGGTGATCATATCAAGTACAAATGACGAGGGTTTAAGCTATTCCCCTCCAATTCGTGCTCCTCTTACTTATCTCTCCTTCAATTACAGGCATCATGGAAAACCCATACTACATTTTTATGTTTTCTCAATACCATGTTAAAGAACTTACCTTTTATTTTTAGTTTGCAGAGTTTGAATTATGCTATTGTTAGTTAGGCTGCTCCAACTCATGGTGACCTTATTAATAACAGAATGAAATGTTGCCTGATTCTGCACCATCTTCATGATGGTTGGTATGTCTGAGTCCATTGTTGGCAGCTATTATGTCAATCCACCTCAGTGAGGGTTTCTCTTATTTTCATTGGCCCTCTACTTTACCAAACATGATGACCTCTTCTAGCAATTGTTCTTTCCTGACGATGTGTTCAAAGTAAGTGATTTGAAGTCTTGCCATCCTTGCTTCTGAGGAACATTCTGGCTGTATTGTTTTTTGTTGAAGAAGGTTTAAATTATAAGAATGCTTGAATAAGTAGGTGTTAAATCCTTTAACTACAAAGTTCTGTTGTTGTTGTTGTTGTTAGGTGCCACTGAGTCTGTTCCAACTCATACCGACCCTATGTACGAAGGAACGAAACACTGTCTGCTCCTGCACCATCCTCACAATCGTTATGCTTGAGCCCATTGTTGCAACCACTGTATCAATCCATCTTGTTGAGGGTCTTCCTCTTTTTTGTTGAACCTCTACTTTACCAAGCATGATGACCTTCTCCAGGGACTGATCCCTCCTGATAATGTGTCCAAAGTATATGAGATGTAGTCTCACCATCCTTGATTCTAAGGAGCATTCTGGCTGTACTTCTTCCAAGACAGATTTGTTCATTCTTTTGGCAGTTCATGGTATGTGCAGTATAAAGTTCTGTAAGCATAGTAAGCATAGTAAATATAAGAACATTAATGTGTGTCTTTGTCTGTTCTCTGACCCTCTCCCCAAAGGTTTCTATTCCAATGACCATGTCCTAGTCACTCCCATAGCTTTTACTTCCAGTCTGAGCCTAGACCTTAGGAACCGTCCCACATTTCCACGTGCTCCCTTGTGCTTCTGCCTTTGCCATGAGAAAAACATGTCTGGGTCAGTGAGGATAAGAGGCATGTGAAGCTGACCCACTCCCGTTAAGTCCAGCCAAGATCATTCAAGTCCAGCTGACTTGTAGATGCAAGGTCAATGGAACTGCCCACATGAGATCAGCAACTGGGCCATCCCGCATTCATGTGAGCTAAATAAATGCACGTTGCCCTACGTGCTGAGGTTGTGTGGGGTTAGTTACTCAGAAACTGCCAACTCCAAATATGTCACATATCAGGGCTCTCTTTAGATACCATCCCAGGTGAAAATTTCAACCAATAAGGGGAGGCCCCTCCCCCGACTCCCACTCACCTCTGCCTCTGACCCCTAGTGTCTCAGCCTGCAGGGCTGACATATGTGTCACATCCACACACTGAGAACATGGATAAAAATTAGTGCTGGTGGCTCCTTGGGGCCTCAGTTATTTTCCCCAGATGTGGACATGGCTGAGTTCCTGAGGGAATCCAGTAAACCCTGGACAGCTGGACCTCAAGCCCTGCTCTAAGAAATGGAACCAAAAATAATCCATACGTGTCCCGTACCTCTGAAGCTCTTTGGACTCATAAATGGTTGCGTGCATGGCTGTCCCTTGCAATCCCCAGGTGAAAGGAGCGATTTCGAGGAAGGTACAGGTTTTGTAGGGTTCTGTTGTCAAAGGGAGATTGTCAACAATCCCTTCTGCCTAAACGTGGGCAAGTGGGATCGCTGTAAGGGGCGCTGTCAGAGTCTGCAGCTGCCAGGTGAGTGAGCCCAGCTGGTGCTCCTGGTCAGGGATCAGGGTTTTTCCAACTGATTCTTACTGCTGTCCACTTCACAGTTCTGCTGCTGTGCCGGAGACCTTAGTATCCATTTCAGTGGAAAATGTTGCAAAAACAAAAAGGCAATGCCACTTCCCACGGTTTCAAAAGGTTTTTAAGTGGAGAAAGGTATTTAGTATTTTTAATAAGCATCTTCAATACTATTGAGTTGGTTTCTTTGTTCATATCACAAGATTAATTATGCTGTCAGACACTTTCAAGGCCTGCTTAACGAAGATTCAGTGATATAATGGTTTGCTTTGCACGGCCTTTTTTATGCATAGCAATCACAATCAGCATTAGACAATTTGAAACCCTTTCACCAGCCGGAAGTTCTGAAGAGCCTTTTAATCAACAAAAGTAATTTTGCAAACAACTAGATACAGCATTTTTCATATTAACTAACTTGCATTTAAACTCTGCAGGCTTGATTCTTGCCGGGTCTCTGATTCCAGGAAACTGGGTTATTTCGACAGCCTAGAATGTACAAAAAGGGACCTAAACACACGTTCTGCCCTGGGTACCTCCATATTTTCATGTCCCGTCACCCAACTCTGCTTGTTAAAAGAGATAGCATTGGTACTCAAATGTAATTCATTCATTTGAATTACCTTTTAATATACATATCTTGTCTAATCACTTTAACTGTTTTTAATTTGGCTGCCCAGCAAGCTTCATCTTGCTATTTTTAACAACTATGATTTGTGTGTGTGTGTTGTAGTTGTGTGATAGAGAGTATATTTTGTGTTTGCATAGTCATGTAGCGGTGTGTTTAATTTCCTTGGTTTTTTTATTATTTTATTTGTATATGTTTTGGATTGGAAAATTCTACTAGCTCCATTTTTGATATTTTAAAATTTTAATCTTTTTTTGGAGATGGGCCATCATTGAGTTGAAGCTTGAGTTGTCTGATCATACTGTGGCAACCCATGCAAAACTAAAGGTTTAGAGGTTTGGTGTTTGAAAGATGGCTTCTTCAGGAATGATGGCAGAGAGACACATTTGGCTGTTTTTTAAAATCAGGCACATTTTAAAAAATGAAACTAACCTGTGACTGACACCTTTAAAACATTCATTAAAAAAAAAAAAAAAAAAAAAAGAGGAGGAAAAAAAGGGCCGGGCGGCCGCAGTGACTGGTAGCCTTGCTGTGTGTAGTAATTAGCCACTGCAACAATGATTCCGGCACCTAAACCCCCTTGTGTTTGACACTGTTTCAACCCTGGCGAGAAGTGACCCAGGGATCTGGAGCCACAGGACACGAAGAGCAAGTCCTGTCACAAGAAATAACAGGGTCAGGAGATCCGGCTAATGAAGTCATAGCAACTGGTGGGCAGGGCCAATCAGAGGAGGCACCAATCTGTAAATGAGCATATAATTAGCAGGAAAAAGAACATGCTTTGGTTGAATTCGAGGGGAGCCTGTAATGACTGGATATTGAGAAAGATTCCGAAAGATTAGAGCAAACATTATGCAGCAAAGAATACCTAATTAGGGGAAAAAAGTGAATCTGCCTGAATTAGTGGGAAATACATGATTGAAAGACGCAGAGCTGTCTTTTAATATGAATGTCGTAATGAAGGTTAGCGCCTATCTCCTGGCTCGGCTTAGCAAAGCATTCTGCGAACGAGCGGGAGCGGCGCGCGCGCCTTTTTTGTAGATGGCGCTTTCCACAATGAGGCGCAGAGAGGCCCCTGGCGTCCTTCGACCCGTTCCAGCCGTGAGTGGAGGGTTCTTAGTGCCCACGCACAGGTAGCTGGTAGTCTTGGTCCCAGGAACCTCCTGTCACCCACGGCATGAGAACGCCCCTAAAATTTGTCATGGTGCTTAAAATGCACACACCAGATTGTGAAGCGCAAAAAAAAAATTGAAGTGTCCACGTGCTAGGCGCACAGCTCACCGTAGAGAGCTTCCTTTCAGGTGGGTAACTGGCAAGGAGCAGATTCTGTTTAGGGAATTAAAACAGAACCCCCCCCCTCCCAGATCACCCACCGCAAGCAGGCCCCTCCTGTCACCCCAGTCTTGCTGCCGCTGAGTATTTAAGATCCCCGACGACGAGAAAAGAATGCTGCCTGCTGGCCACCCTTCAGCCAGTGCAGCCGAGAGTCAGCACCACAACCCCCTCCTAATTTTTCCCCTAATAGACAAACTACGTGTTGTTTTAGTTCTTCTTTTTTCCCTTTTTTGCCAAACTGCTCTGAGTATTGATTTTCATTTATTTTACACGATCCTTAATTGTCGTCGTTAGCTAACTATGCCACATCCCCCTGCTTAAATAGATGCTGTCAATTTTGCAGTATATTTATAGATTAATTTAAAATGTGTTTTTAAATTTATGACTGCATACCTTTGGTATGTTTGTAACATTAAAATACTTATGGTACAGAATTTTTTAATTAAAACTATTCATCACAGAAAGTCCAGGTAGCGAGCATCTCCTTGTTTGCAATGGGGGTTCTGGCAGCCACAGCAAGCAAAATAATAGGTCAATTAAAAAAAAATCTAAAGATAGCATTTTAAAAGACCCAATTGTTTAAGGAGCATTTGCCAACTCATCCCCCAAATTAAATTATGAATTTACTTTTTTTTTTTTTTTTTAGTGATGGGCATCAGGGTTGCACGCGCCAGGAGAGGGGAAGGAGGCCGAGGAAGGAAAATTCCCCCGGCCCATTGCTCTTGCTACTCAGAACTTGGCAGTTAGGGCAACAAGGGACCCCTTGTTGGAAACTGACACCCTAAAACCATGGCGAAGGCCACATCTCTTTGAGTCCCAGAGTCTCCGGTCTGTCCTGCCACACCAGCTTTGTTTGGCCCTCATAAAATCTTCAGTCCCATCCTAGCCAACTGCCCTTGAGGGTTTACTTTAGAAGCAAGAGATGCTGATCTAAGATGCTACAGAAAACAGGCGCTTCTATGGCGTGCACTGGCTAGCTCTGTTTTTACGGCATTCACTTTTGTTCTTTGCCCAAGGGTGCAACTTATCCATTGCGCTCAACTGTCAGCTGTTTGGAGACTAGAAGAACCATGTGAATGCAGTGGTACGTCTGTGGTCCCTTTAGGCAATGCTTTCCTATTGATGCTTCTGCAGAGAGCACAGGCCTGAATGTTGGTCTGAACCGAAGCAAACTGGGGTGATTAAATAGTCAAACAGCACCCAAAAATGGGATTGTGGGGCTCTGTGCCAAGTCCTGGAAACAACTGGACTCTCTGGGGCTCTCAGACCAGGAAGGGGCAAAGTGATATGCTGCTTATACTTTGCTAGGCAGCTCTGCGCATGGACTTGATGTTGGGTCTTTGAAATCCCTCCATCTTCCTGTATTACTCTATATATTTTGGGGTTGCCTTAATTTTTAGCTGGACTCCCTGGGTGGTGGAAAAGGCTAAATCTCTCGGCTGCTAACTGAAAGGTTGGAGGTTCTAGTTCACCCAGAGGCATCTCGGAAGAAAAGCCTGGGTGATTTACTTCCGAAAAACCAGTCATTGAAAATCCTACGGAGCACAGTTCTACTCTGACACACATGGGTTGTCATGAGTCAGAATTGACTCCACAGCAACTGGTTTAATTTTTAATATTTTCCTCCTGTATTTTCCAAAAATAGTGTGTCATGGAACCCAGATCCTGGTAATAAGTTTCACATTTCCTACACCTTAAAAATAACATTTACTAAAAGAAAACAGGATTTTTTAAAAACCAGTATCCATATTTTCATAATATTTTATAACTTAATTTCTCACACCCTAAATTTTTTAAATCCACCTTCATGCTTAGATTATCTCAGACCTAACCATGTGACAATGTTGCTTGCAAACAGGGCACACTTTTTTTTAAATTAGCAAATTATCTGTGATACCTTTAACAGATATGAAATGAGTAAAATTAACTTATTCCCTATGATTACTTTTATTTTTAGTATCCAGCTGAATTTTGGGGGGGAAATTTTCATTATAGGGCCAAATTTTAGTCCCTAAATGAACAGCCTGAGGAATGAAACATTTTTCACAGTGTTCTAACATCAATTAGATCATGTCAAATTTATTTCAAGTCAGATGTTAGAAAACTGAGAAACTTCTATAAATCTGCCAGTGGCATTTTGACATGGGCTGCTGACTGGACAGAAGGCAGCTGGGACATTGCCCACATGGTCCTCTCACTGTGCTTGGGCCCTTCCTGGGCACTGGGGGAGCTGAGCCAGTTTATACATAAACTGGCCTACTGGCCTATGGGAAAGCTGTTTTGTACACACCCCGCCAGTCAATCCCTGATTTATTTCTGATGTAGGCTTTTATCAAAATGTCACTACTGGCAAGATGGGGTGGGGGTGGTGGTGCAAAGGCAGGTAATAATAGAGATAGCTAATGGAGCAGGGTTGCATTGGAACTGGACCAAATCTTTCTTGTACCTGACTTTGAATGCTAAATGAATCATTCAGATTTATATGGAGGTGGAGCTCCACAAGGTCTACATCAGGGCAAAATAGGGTTACCCTTCAATAAAACGCGTGGCAATGCTTTATGGACTAATGAACCTACCGTGCTGCCAACTGCTGTATTTTACTCTTGCAGACCAGAACTGCCTAGCAATTACATTGTGTTTGCTGAAGAAAGAGCCTCGGTGGCACAGTGGTTAAAGCGCTGGGCTGCTATTCCAAAGGCCGGTTGTTTGAACCCACCAGCCGCTGCTTGGGAGAAAGATGCAGCAGTCTGCTTCCAAGATTATGGGGCAAACCCTGTGGGGCAGTTCTACTCTGTCCTGTAGAGTCGCTATGAGTCAGAATCGACTCAATGACAATGGGTTTGGAGTTGCTAAAGGCGTGTCTGTCTTTTCCCCAGATCTGGAAGCAGGTTCAGGGAGAGGAGCTCCAAGGTCACACATCCTTCCTGAGTCTTCTGGGGATGGAAGCCAAGCACCGATAATAACGGTGCAAACAAGTTGATGCTACTATTTTTAAATAAGCTGTTATTGTTGACTAACAGAGGTTGCTGTGGGTGGGATGACGAAGCCCCCGGAGCCAGAGAGCTGCTGCGGAGACTTCCACCAGAGAGCCTGTTACTGAGAGGCAGCTAAGTGCTGAGTTAGATGCTTGTCGTCATCATTTCTGCTCCATCTTATCTGCTGAAGTGCTGAGCTGCTGGCCCGGCGTTCCCTGGAGACTGTCTCCAGCCCTTCTCGGCCACTCCCCAAACGTTTTGTCTGGGGGCACATCATGGCATCCCGTAAGGTGAGGAGACGACTTTCAATGGCAGAGATGGTGGCTGTTTTGCCAGTAACCAGGGGGTATTTTTTAAAATAGAATGGCTACCATTGCAGATGGTTTTGCTCCCACAATGCACAGCCCACACGGGCCCTAAGTCGTAATCTAGAGCAACTGCAGTTTGGTTCTTTGCATGTATGCATGTACACACAGGTGTGCACGCGTGTGCACACACACACACACACACACACACACACACAGGGTGACAGGACAAGTTTCCTTTGAATTGTCCTGAGCCCTAGTGCATGAACTTCAGCTTTGAAAAGTCCAGTGCCTCTGTGTGATGTAATAGGCACCTGTGTGCCCGAGCAGAGCGGAATCAGCATCTAGGACTTCTGCCCCATCATGCTCTGACAGACTGGGCCAGAGTGGACCCATCGGGCAGCTGGGTGAGTCGGTGTGGCCTCTACTCCTGGTTCTATGTGCCTGTTGAAAGGGAGGAGATACTGAAGCTCCTGACTTGTTTAGAGTAAATGCTAGTTGCAGAACAGAGAATAGTTTCATCTTTATCTTTTTTGAAACAACACACATATTCAATATATTTATATGTAAGTCAATATGTACACATGGTCTAGAAAGAGTTACTCTAACCTGAGAGTAACGCCTGTTAATATTACATAGTACGGACATTGTGCCAAGCTCGGGCCGTAATGCTCACAACAGTCTTATGGGGCACTTAGCATTCTGATTCCCATTTTATGGATGGGGAAATTAAAGCACAGAGAGGTGAAGTCACTTGCCCAAATTCACGCAGCAAGGAAGTGGCAGAGTGCGGAGTCAATCCCAGGCCACTGGGCTCTAGAATCCAAGTATGTAGCCCATGCTCCATTGGCCTCCTGTTCCTACGTGGTGGGACTGGGATGGTGATCAGAGGGAGCTCCAACTGCTCTCTCCTGCCTTAGCTTCTAACTGTCAGATTATAAATGCATATTATTTGTGGATTGTGTAATAAGTTGTGCTAACATAAATTATGTAAACCCATTCTGAACACCGCTATGTGACGTCAGAGCCTGTGCTTGATTTTATGGTTTGAACATTTGGCAAAGTAGTGTGATCCCAGTTGTTGCAGACTAATGAGAAGAGCTGAGAGAGGCTGATAGGCAGGTGATGTATTCTCTCCAAGGGAAGGCTACACCACACCCGGTGTACTGTATGTTGAAGGTTACACTGTGTTAGGTGGGAGGAGGCCACCACAAGGCCCATGGCAAGGTGAACCTGCCAAACCCAAACCTGTCCCTGGAACTTAACTGTCACTTGGACACTGTTCTTACTGTAGATCAAGACAACTAAATCACACTAAATTAATATTGTTAATTTAAATTTCATTGGTGTTTAATATTTTTACTTAAATTTAATTCATTTTTGTAATTTTGTTTACATTTAATTTGCAAATTAGTTTTGGTCTCAGGTGTACAAATAGGTGACATAGGTAGAAACTGCCAGGGAGACTCCCCCAGACTCCATTTGCCCCCCCCCCCCCATCTCACCAGTGGCTCATGCCCTCTGGGGCTACTCATTCCCAGCCTCTTTCCCTGCCCTCTTCCCTCCTTTTGTGGGCTTGCAGATCTCCTCCCCTTCCTCAGTTCCTCCTCGTCCAGGGCACAGCTATCTCTGGTTTCCCTCTGGATCTCTCTCCCCTCACCCCCACCGCATTTCATGATCTTTAGTAGACCTTAGTTAATGTCTGAGACTGGGTTCTCTAGCAAAGCAAAACCAGTGAAGCATATGTATGTGCGTGTGTGTGTGTGTGTGTGTGTGTGTATATATATATATATATATATATATACACACACACACACATATACACACATATGCATATATACACACACATATATACATATATATAAATATATGTATGCATATATATATTTATATATATAGATAAAGATATGTATCAAGGAAATGGCTCACACAATTGTAGAGACTGGAAAGTTGCAAATCCATGGGTCAGGCTGGATGCTTCTCTCAGCTCACGTAACTGCAGGGGCTGGTGAACCCTAGATCCAGACTGTAGAGGCTGACGAATCCAAAGATCAGCAGGCAGGCTACTAGCTCAAGTCCCAAGAACCAGAGGTCAGATGAACAGAAGCCAGCTGCATGATCTGGAGGAACAAAAGCCAGTGAGCCTTACCAGAAAATCCACCTATATTGGTTGCAGGCCACACCTCCAAGGAAACTCCCTTTCAACTGATTGGCTACTCACAATAGATCCCATCATGAAGGTGATCACATTATATCAGATCTCATCACAGAGGTGATTATGTCATTACATAACTGTCAAACAATATCACAACTGACAAACCACTGAGAATCATGGCCCAGACAAGTTGACACATAACCTTAACCTTCACAGTTAACAACTTACAAACACATTATATAAAGGAAATTGGAAAACTCATTTATGCTAAAAAGTTAGTGACTTGTGTTGGGGATGAGTATACATTTTTAAAAGTGTATGCTTAACTCAACAGAAAAAAAAAATCTACAGATGGAATTTCAGGCACCATAGGACTTGAGAAGTATGGAGTCCACCTACCCACATATCACCTTGACCTCTGGGGTTCTGATAACTGTGGAGGTATTAACCTGACACAATGGGATGACAACATATTTTTTCAGATACCCAGCCTCAGCTATACTCATTTGTAAAAGGCATCATTGGAAAGAAGTTGTGAAGAGGGAAAGAGGTCTTATGGGACATTTGGGTAAAAAGGACCTTCTGTAGCATGGATGTCCAGTCTTCCATTGGTCAGGTGTGCCTCCTACAGAACTAGAAGGTTCTGGGCTGTAGTTATGGTCTGTGGACATGCCGCGTTTCCTTTCTGTAACTCTGCTTTCCCAACAGTAACCTGAGGGGTTTGAAGAATGCGCTCTCCAAGGGCTTTCCATGAGGCCCATGGGACACCTGTGAGACCCAGATTTACTACACTCACGTTCCAGGATGGTATCCTGGGAGGGGTTGAATACAGTTTTGATGGCTTGATTTCCTCCCACCAGTTGAGGCACCCCGTCCAGAGCATGTCTGTTACTGAGTTCTCTGTGCTCATCAGAAGTAAGGCTGACCACGCCTTGCTTCATTGCCAAGTCAATGGGGAAACATCCGGCTGTGTGAAGGAGATGATTTGCCTTTGCTCAAATTCCAAATACAAAGCCCAGGTGTGGGGACATAATAGGAGTTTGTGACACTCGGTGGAGAACTTTAGGCCCATAAACCATAGACAGTATGTAGCCGTTCATCTGTAACAGACATAATAGGGATAATTGTCACTTAATAAGTAATCCAAGGCTAATTAAATGTTACTAATATACATTGCAAAGATTCTTTTCTTTTCTTTCCTCACTGCTTCAGAAAACCCTTCATGAAGGGGTATAGGAGAAACTCCTGCATGTAGAAAATGAGAAAAACACTGAAAAAATTTCCTTTGCAATGGAGCTGAGCAACAGCAGTCACTCACTGCTAGGAATTCCTTCAGTGTGTATAAAGGCAAGTAAGTGCTCAGGGCTGGAGGTGAGGGTGGGGCAGGAGGCCTGGACACCCCTAGACTTACACTAAAAGTGGCCAAGGGATTGGCCTTGCCTTTCCTGCTTCACCCCTTTCCACAATGGTGACCTCTCATGGGCAGACACCAAACCTGATCCACCTGCATGGGGTCAGGCACACAGCAGTGCACTGGAAATGTTCATTGTAGAAACTGACTTATTTATCTTTGGCAACAACTTGGCTCTGGGAACAGCCCATATCCAATAATGCAGGGCTACAAAGGTGGGACAATTCAGAAGGTCCACTCCATCTCCAGAGCTCCTTGTGAGATTGGCCGAGCCTTTGGCTGTGGCTGCACCCCAGTTCAACTGCTCCCTCTGCTCAGTCTTGCTCCGCTTCCTCCTCTCACTTCATTACTTGTTAGTTAATAACCCTCTTGCATGCAGTCAGGGGCTCAGAGTTTATTTCCCAGGTCTCCTGCCTCCAGTATTATGCATTGAATTGTGTCTTCCACAAAGATATGTTGAAGTCCTAACCCCTGGTACCTGGGAATATGGCCTTGTATGGAAATAGGGTCTTAGAAGATATTATTAGTTAAGTTAACATGAGGTCATATTGGAGTAGGCTCAACTCTAATCCAATATGAGCATTGTCTTCATAAAAATAAGACAAGAGACAGAGACATAGAGGGAAAATGGCCACGAGAAGATGCCCCTACACAGCAAGGAACGCCAAGGAATGACTGGGGCTACCATAATCTGGAAAAGACAAGGAAGGATATTTCTCTAGAGTGGACAGGCAACATGGTTCTGCCGATGTCCTGAATTCAGACTCCTAGCCTCCAGAGCAGTAAGACAATAAATTCTGCTCTGCTAAGCCATCTACTTTGTGATGCTTTTTTATGAGGCCCTAGGAAACTAAGACACCAAGTTCAGGGGCTGAAGAGTGAGGAGGACATTTGTAGTGTGAAGGTGCAACTGCATGTTCACACTCCCCATTCTCATTCAACTGTTGCTGTAAGTTGGGTTCTCTAGAAGCACAGCCTGATCCAGGGATTACTGTGGAGGTGATGCCTGAGGGAGTGTTCTTAGCTGAAGCCAGGAGAGAGGGATAGAAGCAGGACAGGGCAGGAGAAGGAGCCCAAGACATGGTCTCAGGTAAAGTCTAGACTTGGCCTGATCCATGGTGAGAGGGTTCTGGAGCATAAACCACAGCTTGAGGTAAGTGTGCCCCCTTTTATACCTCCATATCAGCCAGTCATTGGCTGTGGGCTCCCCTGGTGAAGGGACGGGGGGCATAGCTTCCCAGGTGGGTAGCTCCCATCAGTGGAAGGCAGTTTTCCAGAGAAGGGGCAGCTGTGAGCCCTTACAAACACTTATAGCACCTGGGGGATGGGTGTACCTGTTGAGTAAGGGCCATCTGAGTGGGGCACCTCAATATCTTTACATAAGTTGTCCTGATGCCAGAGAAAAAGCTTGTATCCTATAAGCTGTGTCTACTCTGGCTCCAGGTGACTGAACCCACTGATTTCTTGTGTGGACTACAGAATCCACCTTCTGTGGTCACTTCACAGATAATTTTCTCACTACAATCTCTTTTCTTCTTGAGAAATCTCTGAGGTAGGTGGGGTTGGTATAGTTATTCTGTTTCATAAGTGACGAGCTCTGAGTCCAGAGGAAGGGTGGTCCTCACCGAAGACTACCTAGTTAGAAGCAGAGCAGGGACTCAAACACAGCCCCCCCCATGTGTCGCCCAGAGCCCTGTCTTGTGCAGAAACTACTTCGGCGTGACCACCAGTGGAGGTGGCCACACCTTGCACATAGCCTGTGCAGCTGTGTGCTGTGGCCCTTCCCCTGCTCATGCTGGCTCGGGCTGGAGTCCAGGCCACCTTAGTGACCTTGAGGATTCACCACTAGCATGAACTGGCCACACTGTGCTGCTCTGCCACCAACTACCTTGTGTCCTACTGACTTCTTTTGCTTCTCAAAGTTTCTGTTCCTCAGAATTTCTGCCTATACTTCTTTTTGGCTTGTCCCTGTGGATCTGGCTTTAATTGGCCTTACTTACTTGAAACTAGCCTGCTAACTGGCAATCCTTGCCCCCTACCCTATGACATTTTTATTAGTTCCCATTCCTGAATCTGTCTTGGAAGAACTACAGTCAGAATGCTCCTTAGAAGTGAGGATGGCGAGACTATGTCTTATATACTTTGGACATGTTATCAGGAGGGATCAGTCTCTGAAGGACATCATGGTTGGTAGAATAGAGGGTCAGTGAAAAAGAGGAAGCCTCTCAATGAGATGGATTGACATAGCGGCTGCAGCAATGGGCTCAAGCATAACAATGATTGTAAGGATGGTGCAGGACTGGGCAGTGTTTCAGTCTGTTGTACATAGGGTCACTATGAGTTGGAACTGACTTGAAGGCACCTTACAACAACATTTATGAAAGGATGTTGGCTCCATTCCTCTTTTGATGCTAGGTCAGAAGTCACTGGCCAGTCTATGGGTTGATTGGCCTTGAGTGTTCACCCAACCCAATGAACACAGGGTAGAATTGCCGGTACGAAAGAGAGGCCAGTACCCTTCCTAGGGTCTATCAGTAGGGCAGGCTGCATTCCCTCCCTAGGACACAGAGTCTGGCCTGTCAGCTCTTAGAAAGTCTGGGAGCAAATCCTTACGCTGATGAGAGGTTGGGTTCAGGCTCCTTCCAACTCTGAGTTCTGTTATTCTAAGACCCAAACTGTACCTCAATGTAAGGAACAAAGAGGAAGACAACTTACCATGTGGATAGTTTGCCCATATGCTGAAGTCTTCCCAGTCAAGCCTTCTGTAAAACAATTTGCCAATACATTGATAAGATCTTAGCAGGCACCTGCTGCTCTGCAATGTAAAGCAACGTCCGACTCATGGTTTTCTAAGGGATTGGTATGAATGGATTGGTGCCCTGCCACCAAGTCCTGGAAGGGAGTGGGCTTTAAGATGGGCAGAGGGAACTATCTTGACAGAGAAGAGGCAGAAAGAATGTGTTATTAAAAAAACAACAACAACCAAAGGCACTGGATTTGAGGTCAGAAGACCAGTGGTGTAGGGGATCATTCTTCATCTGAGAAATGGGACAGGGATTCCTCCCAGGTGATGTGGAAATGGAGTGGGTCGATGTTAGTGAGGCTGAGTGTGGGCACGGGTGCTTTGCAAGATGTGTGTGCCCCATCAATCTCAGCTCCAGGACCACACCTATCATGACCTCTCCTGGGTTTGTGTTCCAGAAAGCAGCAGGACTTTGCACCTTTCCTGTCCCTGATGCCCACGTGCCTCTGTGCCTCCTCTCAGACATGGCTTCGCCTCACTGTCCTGTAGTGCAATCAGGGATCCTTCCTTCTAAAGAGGAAGAAGCAGTGCTTCAGGGCCCCGGGGCCTCTCTGCTCCCCCCTCCACTCCCAGAGCCCATGTCCTGCAGCCAGTCATCATCACCCTACTTCTTTTTTAAGGTTTGTTTCTTTTCAGAAATCTGCAGAGTAGAGGGGAGCCCTGCACAGCTTCCATCTCTCTTATATACAGTAGTTTGTTTTATGACTTTGTTTTAAAAACTGTTGGCTTAGGGTGCAATAACACAGATGTCTCTGCCTCACCAGAGAACTGTGAATTTCCACTTCTCTCTCCTCAGTGACAGCTCCATTACCTTCTGTGGAGTCTCTTCTTTGGCCCTAGAAGAAGAAGGGGAGAAAATAGTGTTTTCTTTCTCAGTTGTCCCTTACAATAGGGCCATCAGATCAATAGAGTTGGTGCCCACTGTCCCTCGGTGGCCTCCTACCAAGTCCTCGGAGCCAGCCCTGTCAGCAGCCTGCTGGTGGTGGAGGAAGACTTAATGCCCTCTTCCCCGAAGGAGTGCTGAAGCCATTGCAAAAGAAATACCTGTTTTCTTGCGTGCGTCCTGCAGGCATTTCTGTAAGTGGTGGCAACCCAGTGGCAGTGAAACTTTGTTGGCTGCTGTACTAAATCTTCACCTGCCTGACCTCAGCTTGACAACTTCTTAACACGGGCTGAGAGCAGTCCATGCTCAGTGCAGAGCTGGAGCTCCATCAGCCTCTTGCAAACGTCAGAGTCCTGGCTGGCTGGGAGGCAGGGGTGGGCAGGCAGATTTACACACACATCATGCTGGGCACAGCGGCCAGAAGGCAGCCTGTCTCTGCTCCCTTGCAGAACCCTTCCTCCTCGGTAGCATGTCAGGCTGTCAGGCCGCCTTCTCTCCATGTAGAAAGCGGTAAGGTGTGAGTTTAATTAGCATAGAACAAAATTTCTTACTCTCTAATAATAACGCCTTGAATTTTTATGTTACCTGCTCTCTAAGGAGCTCAAAGAATTAAAAAAAAAATGTGCTTCTTCATTTTGTTTCATCATACTTCAGAGACAAAGATGATACCCCATTGCACAGAAAGGGAAGCCAAGGCAGAGAGCTAGTGTGGTTCCCTAAACCATAGCGGGATGCTAGCTGCAGCTTCCTAACTTTATAACTTTCCCTTAGTTCTGTGCAGGATCTAGGAGCTTGAAGTCCTTGAGGATGTGGAGGCTGCAAGCACAAGTTCCTACAGGCAATGGGTAGGTAACTCAAGGGAACAAAGAGGGCCAGGTGTAAGACAGCAGGGCGTACAGGACTTGGACAATCTGGAGTGAGCCACCCATCTAAAAGGGGAAGCCTTTCCTACAACAGATACTTTTGAAAATTATTTTCACCGTGGTTAAATATATATAACAAAACATTTGCCGATTCAGCCATTTTAACATGTGCAATTCAGCGACATTGATTACATTCTTCATGCTGTGCAACCATCACCACCATCCTTTTCCAAATCATTCCACTGCATTAACAGAAACTCAGTGCCCACTAAGCAATGGCTCCCCTTTCCTCCTCCATCTCGCCCTTGAGAACCAATAATAAGCTTTGTTCTCTATACATTTGCCTATTTCATGTAAGTGGGATTAGAAAACATTTGTCCTTTTGTGACTGGCGTATTTCACTCAGCGTAATGTTTTCAAGGTTCATCCATATTGTAGCGTGTATCAGGACTTCATTTCTCTTTATAGCGGAGTAATATTCTATTGCGCATATGTGTACCACATTTTGTGTATCCACTCATCTGCTAATGGACGCTTGGGTTGCTTCCATGTTTTGGCTAGTGTAAATAATGTTGCAATGGACATTGGTGTATAGATTTCTGTTTGCATTCCTATTTTTAATTCTTTTGGGTACATACCTCAACAGATAATTTTTGATATGCAAGAATGTAAATGCAGAGTTGCCGGGTCTTCCAATTCTTATATATGTAAACATCAGCCAAAAACAACAATGAAAACCACACCTCCATGTACCTGAGTCTCCTCAGTGAGCACAGCACCAAGGCCTCCAGTTCATGACTTTTAAACTAAAACCAATGTGTAGTGGATTGGGGGGGGGCTGGGAAATGCACTGGCCCATGGGAACAGTGGAGGCTATGTTAAAATTCTAATGTGAGGTGACAGGTCCCTGAATCATGGGTTGGCAATGACAAGGAAAGAAGAGATGGATCTGAAACAAGTGAAGGAAAAAGAGCATATATATGTGGGTCATTGAGTGAGGGGCACCTGAGATGGTTCCAAATGGAGACCCAGGGTCAGGAGGTTAGGGGTAAATTGGTGAGGACAGAAGAACTGAAGGAGAGTCATTTGTGAGACACGTAGCTCAGGAATGGTGATGATGAGGGTTTCAGTGTAATGTGCTCAAGGTAGAAACAGGACAGGCAGACAGTATGTACCATGGCCAGCATGTTGGCAGCCTTCTCTATTTCATAGCGGAGTAAACATTTTAACAATTGTGAGACCAATTTTGTCTCTTGTTTGTGGTTGCCAACTATTTATTTGGTTAGGTGAATACATGAAAATAAACAAAAACTACCTTCTCCATTTTGTCTTAAAAAAAAATCCTCTCCAATTAGGGAAGGACAGAATATAATAATAAACAGATCTTTAAAATGAATACATTGAGCTTTATGGAAAACTTACTCCTTAGCCTTTGTTTAATTTTTTAAACCACAAATGGACATTTTCCATGGATTGCTGTTTGAGAACCGGGGCTCTGACCATCCAGAAATAGCTGAGGGGTAGAATTTAGAAGTAGTCACAAGGAGGGAGATGGTAAATTTGTGAGCTTTGGAGGAATCTCCCAGCCCTGCCATGCTCTGAGTTCTAAGACCTGGAGGATGTTCCCTTAGAAAAAGGGCAGGAGACAAAGAGAGCTGTTGAGCAGGTTGAGGCCCAAAGGTAGGTAGAAGAGCTCAAGCTTGGAGGGCTAGATCAGCCCCTTGGCTCTGGCAGGATCTTGGACTGTTCACTCAATGCAAAATCATGAGAGTCCCATCTTCTTTCTTTTAGGAGCAGGGACACAGCCTCTCACACTCCTACTGAGAACAGAGGCACAGTGCCAAAGTTGCAGGCGCAGTGAAAACTGCCTTGCTCTGGACACTGAGAACAGGCAGGCGAGCTAAGTTGGCCACTGCATGGGGCTGTGCCAGCCCCCAGCTGCTGGAGGGCAACTCCAGCAAGGGACCCGCATAATCCATAACTCTCAATGGCTGCTGAGCAGACACTCTCCAAGGCAATTGTCTCTCTCTGCATCGCGCCCTCATGCTGACATTGATGAAGCTTCTCCAGACGCATGGCAAGAGCCTTTCACTGGGATGAGGATTAACCATAGCCATTAGTGCTTGTGGATCGAGCTATCTCCTCTGCCTCCACCTGAAGTGTGCCCTTCCTGGGAATTATGAGTTAATGACTCTGGAACAGTGATAGCTTATCCAGGTTTTGTGGTCTATCTGGAAGTCATACTCTAGGGGTCCCATGAGATACCTGGCTGCAGTTCCACTTGGATCAGAGTTTGCCATTAAATGCAACGAGGAGAGTGGGTCATTTATCACAGTGAATCCAGTGCCTAAATCTGGGAGAATATGGCCAGTGCTCCAAATTGGAACTGAGTCTCGCTGCCAGGGGCTGGGTAGGGTTAGCATTCCTGGATTTCTGGGATAATTTGTTGTCTGTTTATAGAAATGAATGCCATTCATTCAGTTTCTCCTTTGGATCTTATCCATGAGGCAATGGATTTTCCTTATTTGCGTATTCATCCACTCACTTATTAAATGTTTACTGAAATCCTCCAATGTACCAGGCCCTGTTCTAGGTTCTGTAATCATATAACTTCCCTGTTTCATATTCTAGAGAAGGAGACAGACACGACAAATGACTAAGTAATTTCAGAAAGTAATAAATGTTCAAAAGAAAAGAAAAAAGAGTGGAATATGATAGAGAGTGACTTGGCTGCTTTAAATGGAATAGTTAGGGACATTCCCTCTAAGGAGGTGGTATCTGAGTGTATCCGAATGACTAGAAGGTGCCAGTTATTGAGGGTCTAGGAGGAGATTATTCCAAGTAGAGGTAACAGCAAGCACCAAGGCTTTGAGGCAGGAATGAGCGTGACATGTTTAAATAATGAAAAGGTGACCATTGTGGCTGGAGCAAAGTGGGCAAGGCAAGAACCAGTAGAAGATGAGGTTGGAAAGGGAGGCAAAAGCTAGATAACGCAGAACCTTACAGGTCATGGTTGAGGATTTGGAGTTGTATTATTGCTGTGAGGCAAGCCATTGAAGAGTTGTAAGCAGAAATGCGGTGTGTTAGTCAGGATAGGAGAGGTTGTGCTGCAGTAACAAACAACTCTAAAAATCTCAGGCACTTAAAGCAATTTCTCCCTGAGGCTACCTATACATCTTCAGTTAATTGCCATCTCTACTCCGCATCATGCTCATTAACAGTCTCAGGCTAACAGACAATCCACCGTCTGGAATGTTGCTGGTCCCATGGCATGGCGAAGGGCAGGTGGCAAATCATACACTATCTTTTAAAGGTTTCCATGCTGGATGTGACACAGGTGATGTCCATCATATTTCAGGGACAAAATAAATCACATATTCTTGCCTATCCTCAGAAATATCTATTACTAGCTCTAATGGCTACCACATAGGGCATGTGCTAGTTGGGGAAAGCCCAGGGAACCAGCAATATTCACTGGTGATCCAGTAATCAGGCTCCATGTTCCAATGCTCATCTGGCTAGAAATGTTTTCCCACCCAATAAGGCTAATCCAGCCATTGAATCTGATTGTGGATGCTGACAGCAGAAACTGCAGCTGTTGCTCAGGCCTTGGCCCAAAGGATTGGAGGGAGCTCTGAGAAATGCAGCTGTTGGGGAATCTCACAAAGTACAAGGTCAGGCTTGGGCATGATCCCTGGGCTGCTGCCCAGCCTGCCTGTTCCATGACCTTGAGCATCCACATGCTGTACACTTACACAGCAGCCTGGGGAGGCCCTTACCTGGACTGAGTGGCCCTGACAATGATAAAGACGAAAAGTCCCTTCTTCCTTGGAGAGTCCTGAGATGGTCAAAATATTCCAGAGAGGCCCCTAAAATTTTCCTTTGCTGTCACTGATTCTGATATCTGGGGGCTTTGAATCTTCCTAGGGGTGCAGCCATTGTGACGTTTACTGTGTAGACGCCCCTCCTGTTGAATCTTCCCTCTGCCTTCTCCCACAGTCCTGGCCTGTCTGGAGTGTGTGAATTTCTCATGGATTAAAGCTTTCCACCTCTGTGGGCTCTTCCAAAGGCCTCTCAGTGACATTGGAGCATCAAAGAATCTTTGCCCTCCAGTCTGACCACTCTGATTGGACTCCAGACAGTGGCCTTGTCCCAGACAAGACAGGTTGTCTCCCCAGTGACCATTAGAAAGAATTCTGTCCACCCTCAGCATGACTTCCCTGCCCAACTCAAGGCCTCCTGAGAGGTGAGGGGCTGAAGAGTCTGGACCACCTGCCATAGCTGATATCTCTGTCTTCTTGCACATCTTTCTTGAGACCCTTATTTACTGTGAAGACAGAAAGTCCATTCTTCCTAAGCCTCATCCACAGCTCCTCCTAGCCCACCCTTAATTGCTCACACATACCCCTCAGGGCATAAATATATTCCCATGGGTGTTCTCTGTGGGCCTGCCTGGTGATGCTCTTCTGCTGATGGTAGTTCATGTCTCTTGTCTCCTGGACCAAGGGCAATAGCTCTAGTTTTCTTTCGTTTGTCTCCCTGTGGCCTGAGAACAGGCCTGAACATTCAATATAAACTCAATAAGGCTCATTGATTCAAACAGTGTGTTGTGGAAGTGCAAAAAGATCACCAGGTTGGATCTACACGTCCAATATTAAGTGGGGAGGAAGTTTCACCCTAGTATGGGAGACAGAATGACTGAACTCTCCTCTTGATCCATACTTCATGTGACCCTGAACCATTCCTTTCCTCTCGCCAGACCTCAGAGTCCCCTTCTGAACAATAAGGATGAAGGGCCTTCCAGGTCTGACAGTCTGTGTAGAATGTGGCTCATTCAGGTAGAAGTGGTTAAATTTACACTTGACTCCCTTTGTTACTAAGTCAGGAATGATGCTTGTGTTGGGAGTAAGAGGGGATGAACAGGGAAGTGATAAGAATTACGTATTCCATTTTTATTCCTTACCACTTCTCCCCATCAGTGGCAACATCTCTCCTGCCACTCTAGCTGATGCCACTCTAATCACCTTCACTGTCAACTCCCACGTGGTGGAGGCTGTAGTGTGCTTTGCAGATCTCCCTCCAGGACAGCCTCTACTGGGCAGCCTGCAGCTGTGAGCCCTTCCAGGACTGCCTCAGCTGAAGATAGCAGCCTTGCCCAAGGTTCACTGCCTTCCCAGGTAATTGCATCCAATGCTTTGTTGCTTTAGGGTGGTAAAGGCCTGGAACTCTCTCCCCAGAGGAGGGCTGCTCTGAAGGGCCACCCCATCTTCAGAAATCTCTGTGAGGTTGGCTGAGGCTTTCCACTGAGACTGAATCACAGTGCGACTTCCTCCTCTGCCCAATCCTGCTTCCTTCTTTTCCCTCCCTTGCCATAGATGTGGATCCCAAGGGCAGTCATTAATAAACTCTTGTGTAATAATCTTCTTCCCAAGAAGCCACTTCCCAAGAAATCCAACCTGTGCACCTCACAAATGGTTTGTAAGGAGAAGAGAGACTGGGGAAGGGAAGTGAGGCAATAAGAAAAGGTACAAATTGAGGACAGACACAACAGCCTTGTTCTGTCTCCCTAACCTCACCAGCATCCTAAGACCTGACTTGAGGCAAGTCCTTCAGGCATGATTTCTGGTATGCTTCTGTGTCTCAAGCTTTGGTTTACATGAAGAAGGCCCATACTCATGGGTCAAGCAGGTGGTTGACTAAATAGCTTTTACTTTTATCAGATATACAGAATTTTAAGCAGAGGTTTACAATCATCTTGATTCATATTGCCCACATCTGCTCCTTTAGCTTTTTAATCTAATATAGAACATGTGATCTGATCTAAAAAAACAAGGAGAACATGACGCCACTGCAAAGGCAGAGGAGTCTTAGCCCCCCTGTGTCCAGTGGCCTCATGTCCCAGAGGCCCAGGAAGGGGAAAGATGGAGCTCTGTCTTGCTCATTAGGGCTTTGTCCTTTGCCTTCACTGCCTTTCACCCTGCATTCCCTGAGGCCCTTCAAGAGCATCTGTTTGCTTTCCTGTTGTTTCCTTGGTCTTAAAGATGCAAAGAGGCCTTGCCTACTATGTCTATGAGGGTCCTTTCCCTCTCGTTTATTTCACAAATATTTCCTGAGTAGCTTCTTGGCGCTAGTCACTGTGCTGGACATGAGGGTTCAAAGAACAAAAGCACCGTCCTTGTTTTGAAGCATGCAAAATTCTACACAGAGGCAGACTAATGAGCTGCGAGAGGATGGCATTGAGAAGTGGCTGGAGACCCAGTGGAGGGGGGTACCTCAAAAAGTGGGGACGCATTTCACAAATCCTGGGGAGAAGAGGAGTCTTCCTGGGAGACATCACATTGGAGATAGGCCTCAAAGCAAGAGGTTGCCTTTTCTGGGAGTTCACCTCTTTTCCTAAGTTCTCAAAAGCCTCTTTGGCACCAACAAGTGACGAAAACCAAGGTCAGCTCGTCCAGCCCCCCAGGACAAGGCAGCAGCACTGCCTGTGTTTGCACCTCTGCCCTTAACGATACCTGTTCTGGCTTTGTTTTGTCCACAATCCAGAAACATAAACAGGTGAACTCCCCAGGCCAGAGTGAAGGATGGCCTACGGCAGCTGTTGAGAACAGAGGGAGTGATGAGCGCTCAGGGTATTCAGGAAAAACGGTCTCTGCTGTCCCGTTGGGAGGCATCGGGTTTGTTTGGTGTTAGGACTCTGATTCCAGAAAAACGCCCACAGTGGGTACAGAGTGCGTCCCACTTGAGGCAGATAGCAATGAGAGGCAGAGCCTTCACCTGAAGCTCAGGGCCCTCTGTTTGGCCAGAGCTATACAGCTGATCAGTTCAGAGATTCAGGCACATCTCTTTCCCTCCCTGGGCCTTGGGGTCTAAACTGGGAATTGTGAGCGTTGCTCTAGAAAAACTATCTCAATTTTTTTTTAATGTTATATTTTGTTAAAGAATGAACAACAAACATTTAATGTCCATCAACCTTGTGTCAGGCACTGGGGATGCAAGGGTGGACAACATAGTCATGGTCCCTACTCCATGGGACTTATGTTCACCCATTCATTCATTAATTCTTTCAATCATCAAAATGTTCAGGTCCCTCACCTTACATTCTGGTAAGATGAGACAGAAAAATCAGTAAACAAATAAATAAGTCAAGTGAAATTCTCATGTCCCTCCTTCCCCAACCCCAAGGGTTACTGTGAGAGCTAACGAGGTCTCCACCGTCTCTGTCCCTCCACCAGCCCAGATGCTTTAGTTGGACTTAACTGTCTCAAAGTTGGAGCCCTGGTGACATAGTGGTTAAGAGCTCAGCTGCTAACCAAAAGATCAGCAGTTTGTATCCACCAGCCACTCCTTGGAAACACTGTGGGACAGTTCTACTATGTCCTATAGGGTTGCTATGAGTTGGAATCGACTAGATGGCAACAGTTCTGGTTTTTTGGTTTTATCTCAAAGTTTAATAGCAAAATAATAGTTTGTTTTTCATTTTAAAGGGATAATATATCCTGAATATGCCTCTTCAAAGAATGCTGCCTTTCCTCATAGATACTGATCTGCCCTGATCCCCCATTTGAGACTTATTGGGATACATGGTCTCAAGGAGAAATGTTCTGTTCTATCAAAGAGGACACTGAGAGGACCAGGCAGGGAACCCCCCTACTTCTGAACTCTCACAGGATTTGCTGCTGAAGCTTCTCTCTGAGCAGCTGGAGAGGGGGCGGCCTGGTCTGGGCTGGTGTCTTCCCACCCCCTTGTGTCTTGTCTGACCCTGGGGAGAACAAGAAAGGACGGGACTAGGGTGGAGTGAATCCCCCAGTGACATGGTGAATTCAACAAAATGGGTGGTCTGGTCAGCCCAGCTAATGAGCATTCTTGTCTTGTTTGCTTTTTGTGTGTTTTTGTTTATTTTTGCCTTAACAGCACAGACTAACTTTTGATGTTGCCCAACAACTGACTTTCTCTCTCCTTCCATCCAGTCTGAGTTCACTTTGCTTCAGTCTGGAAATCATTTCTTAATTTTTCCATCTGTGGACTCTGGGGTTTCAGGAATAGTTGAACTGAAAAGAATCCTAACAGAGAGGCCTTCTCCAGAATACCAGGGGTGGGTTCAGAAATATGTGAGGGGTGGGAACACTGGGGCACAGCCCAGCTGTCTCTATGCAGGGCCAAACATCTGCCTGGAAATTGAAATCACCAGCTAGTTAGCGTCATGCAGAGAGAAAAAACCCTAGGCACTTGCAAGTTTTTATTCGAGGATATAGAGACACTTCCAGCTATTTTAGAAAATCTGATGGAAACTGAAAGATGTTTGGATATTGAATTTTGTTCCAAACTATGGAGGCCAAAAGATAAACTGACTTTCAAGTGAGAAAATGGAAAGCTTCACTCTGGTCTGTCAGCATGGACAATGATCACTAAGACATTTGACCCACAGGTCCTGAGAGTCTGCCTGTGCAAGGCCCTGTGGCTCAGTGCTGGGGCTCCAGCCATGATGACAAAGTTCTTGCTTTGACACAGCTTATTGTTTACCTGAGGGTGGGTCCTGGGGTGGCAACAGACAGAAGAGCAAAGCCATGTGATACCATCTGCTATAACAGGCCACTGTGCAAGCAAAGAAAGGAGTCCAGGCCCCAATATCTGGAGTACGATGTTGGGAGGTAAGGGTCAGACATTGGAAAGGGCTGCACAGAGAAGGTGATGTTTAAGCCTAAACCTGGGGGATAGGTAGGCAGACAAATGTGTCCTAGGGAACAGAGTGGATAAAGGCCTAGAGATCAGAGAATAATTGGTACTTTCAAGGAACTGAAAGAGTTCAGTGCATCCAGAGTATAACAATGGATGGTAGATGATGACCCTCAACAGGCAGGTGGTTTCCATCATGATGATCCTTGAACACCATGTAAGGTTGGAGGGAGCCTCTAGTAGGGTCTAAGCATGTGACCTGCAGAGTCAGATTTGCACTGAGAAAGATCATTCTGGCTGCAATGTGGAAGATATAGTGGGTATGTTAGAGGCTGGCAAGATGAAAGCTGTTGTATTAATCAAGGGAGAGAAAGTAGTGGTGGGGACCAGGTCATGGCAGAGGCAATGGTGAGAGTGGAAAGATGAGGGAATCAATAGAATTTAGTGACTGATTAGACATTGCTGAAAGAAATCCAGATGAATTCTAGTCATTGATCTCTAGATGAAGAATCCAAGGTACATGGGGATGGGGAAAGAGATGGCAGGTTTATCTTGGAGATACTCATGAGATATCCAAGGTTAAATACCCAGAAAATATAGATTTGGAAGTCATATTTGAAACTAAAGACGAAGTCAAGCTTGCCTAAACAGTATGTAAAGTTAAAAAAGAGAAAAGAATAAAATTCCAAGGAAATTACTTATTTAATGGAGAGAAAGATTATGAGACATAGATCTATAAAGGAGACTATATAGCAATGGCCAGAAAGGCAGGAAAAAAATTTTAAAAATAGGAGAATGTGGTATATTGGAAGTCAAACTTTCAAGAAGTAGTTATACCCTCATGCTTGCAGAAAGACCAGATTAGCTAAGAATCGAAAAGCCTTCTTTGGATTTAAGCATACTGGTGATGTTAATAAAGGAGCCCTGGCAGCACAGTGGTTAAGCATTCAGTGGCTAATGGAAAGATCAGCGGTTCGAACCCACCAGTGGCTTCGAAGGAGAAAGATGTGGCAGTCTGCTCCTGTAATGATTTACAGCCTTGGAAACCCTGTGGGGCAGTTCTACCCTGTCTATAGGGTTGCTATGAGTTGGAATCGACTCGACAGCAGTGGGTTGAGTGAATGGCAGTATCAGTGACAGAAGTTTTAGTGAGATGGAGGGGAGTAGAAGCCAAATGGTGGTGAGTTAAACAGTGAATAGAAGAGATAGAAATAGGGGCAGCAAGTACAGACAACTCTTTCAAAACTTGGCTGTGAGGGCAAGAATGTCATTAGGGCTGTAGCAGATTATATTTAATTTTTACTGAGTTGGAAGAGATTTAAGTACGTTTAAATGTTGAAACGGAGGAGTAGAGAGAGAAGACAGTGGGGGATGTTTAATATATAGGACAGAAATAAGTGAATCCATCAAGCCATGGCACTCAGGGAGCAGGCATGGAGGAAATAGGCAACAGAAGAGCAGCAGGAGGATCAACCTCCAGCACAAGAAGAGGTGGCTTTTCCACCACGATGGGAGAAGTGGAAAAATTTGGAGGAATGTTGAACTGTCTGAGGGCTCATCTGAGCCTAAAGACCTTGTGTTTGCAGGTCTCCAATTTGCAAGAGTGTTGTTTTTCTCTTGCCAGCACAAACCAAAAACCAAAACCAAACCCATTGTGGTCAAGTCAATCCCAACTCATAGCAACCCTACAGGACAGAGTAGAAGTGCTCCATATGGTTTTCAAGGAGCAGCTGGCGGATTAGAACTGTTGGCCTTTTGGTTAGCATCTGTAGCCACAAGGTGGAAAGAAAGAAGGGGGGAAATGGATTGACCCAGGAGTGGAATTTTGCCAGATTGGGGGTATGGACAATAAAAGGAATGATGGCATGGAAGATATTCATGAGAACGGTTGAAATAAAAGAACATGGAGATCAGATGAAGAAACAAAGGCAGAAAGTAGTGTTAGGGAGAGAGATAATACTGGCATCCAGGGGCCAGAAATCTCAGTAAAACTGGTTGGGCCTGAGATCGTGATGCTTCTAGAATTTAACAATTGAGAAAGTAGTAGTTTCTGGGAGAGGTGTAGTCCAGAGAGTGGTCACTCTCCTGGATGGCTGAAGTAAGGTAAGGTGCAGGTCTCTGGGGTTAGCAGGGGGATCAGTCATCTGGGAGGCATCAGTGTTGGGTGAATGATCATGCATGTCAAGGCTGAAGTCACTCCAATGATGAAATTGTGTGGAGTGTGGGAGAAAACATTTACCCACTTCTAATGATGTTTGATAAATGAGGGAAGTACCTGGGAGATGAGTAAATGCTGAGGAACACAAGTGGTAGAGCAATACAGCCAGATGGTGCCTGTCTTAGTTATCTAGTGCTGCTATAACAGAAATACCACAAGTGGATGGCTTCAACAAAGAGAAGTTTATTCTCTCACAATCTAGCAGGCTACGAGTCCAAATTTAGGGTGTCAGCCCCAGGGAAAGGCTTTCTCTTTTCTTTTGGCTCTGGTGGAAGGTCCTTGTCATCAATCTTCCCCTGGTCTAGGAGATTCTCAGTGCAGGAATCTCAGGTCCAAAGGACATGCTCTGCTCCTGAGGCTGCTTTCTTGGTGGTGGGAGTTCCCCTCATGTCTTTCTGCTGGCTTCTCTCTTTTGTATCTTAAAAGAGATTAACTTAAAACACAGCCTAATCTTGTAGATTGAGTCCTGCCTCATTAACATAACTGCCACTAATCCCACCTCATTAACATCATAAAGGTAGGATTTACAACACATAGGAAAATCACATCAGATCACAAAGTTGTGGGCAATCACAAGATACTGGGAATCATGGCCTAGCCAAGTTGACACACATTTTGGGGGGACACAATTCAATCCATAACATTGCCTAGCTCAAAGGCAAAAGGGTTGAAATGGTCCCCAGAAGTTTTTGGGAAGCAAAGAAGACACCAACTCTCGATCCTGAGATACACTGGGCTTAGAAAATGAACAGTTGCCACCACAGCGGAAGCTTGTCCCTCAAGTGCATCACCAAGACCACAATTCCAGAACAAGGATGTGAAAGATGTAGGAGAGATTTAAGGGGGGTTGTTTACCAAGGCACGGGGCTTCCATGTAACAGTTTGTGAGGGAGAGAAACATAAGGGTTGTGGTCAAGTCAGGGAATTACCGAAACAATACAAGGTGTGGATAGGAGAACCTGGAGGCTAGATGACCAATGGCCAAAGGATAACAGGGAAGGAAGTTGTGATGGAGTCAGTATGAGTGCTAGATATATGCATGAGTGGAGAAAGAGAATCCTTGGTTTTGAGAGCCAGCCGGCAGGCAGTGGAATTCATTGGTTCATTGGCTTCTCCCAAAGTGTTGGATACACTTGATGAATCAGATTCCATCATCTCCAGAAGCATCGGCCTATAGATCCCAGTGTCCATGAGTCCCTAGTTGGCCAACATATTCCACTCCTGTGGGAGCCTATCTATACTAGCCTGGTGCTTTATACCCATGAGGGGCCTGATTTGTAAAGAAATTTCAAAATTCCTACAACTGCTGCTCCATGAAGCTTGCACTTCATTACTGTCAATCCAAGTCTCCACAAGAAAGCTCACTCCATATCATGTAATGGATAAAATAATTTTTTTTTCTTAAATTAGTACTGAACAGAGTAATTGTGAAATTGGTATTTTGCTTAAAAACCCTTTTCTGAGCCTATAAAATGGCACTAAAGAGAAATTTTCTCAATAGAGATTTCATAAGATGTAGCGTATCAAACTGTATTTAAACACAACGAATGCAGATAAATTACCACCCGCAAAAAGATAATTGTTTTATTTCCAAAAGATTCCCGTGACTTCCACGTAAGCAAGATCTTGTGGCCCTGTCAGTTCAAGTGGCTGACATTTGGATGGCAGGTTTTTGCCTCTTTTTCAAAGGGAACTTTGTGTGTCTCTTGATGGGGTATCTCAGCCTCCAAGGAAAGGGAAAGAACAGCTGGCAGGACACGTACTCTGTGTCCATGGTGCTGAGATTTAAATAAAGACTTTAAAAAATAGCAATGTTTTTTCCTAATAAATGCATAGTTTCCAAGGGTGAGAACCCTAATTTATTGAATTCTTGGTTCCCAACCTAATGTCTGGAGCCCTGGTGGTGCAGTGGTTAAGCGCTGGGTTGCTAACCAAAAGGTAGGCAGTTTGAAACAACAGCCACTCCTTGGAAACCATATGGGGCAGTTCTACTCTGTCATGCAGGGTCACTGGGAGTTGGAATCAGCTCAACAGCAACAGCTTTCAACCTAGTGTCTAGTGCAATAGTCCTGACAAATTGCTTGATAAACTGAAGTAAACTCAGTTTTCAAATGACTAAATTGGAATTCGGCACAAGAAAGCCATTAGACTAATTCTTGGGCAAATGATTGCCTGAGAGTGGTTGTGACATGGTAGACAGAAAGACCCAGAATAACCCAGCTGGTGATGGTGATGACTGAGTGAGAAAAACCTTTCCACTCTTCCTGTACATCCCGTCCAAGGTGGCATCCTGGGGTAGCTGGAGGAGAGGCTGGGTCTAATGAGTTTATTTCTCTAAGGCCTTGTATCGTATTTGAGATAGATTAGCATCTCCCACACATACATCCCTTCCTCACTTTTGCCACTGTGGTTACTTGTTGGGGTCACATCCTGCTTGCAGAGACTGAAGATTTTCCTTCTATATGCAAAACATTCTGACTTGATGAATGAACGTGCGGATGGATGGGTGGATAGATGGATCGATGGGTGGGTGGGTGGATGGATGGATGGATGAGAGAAGAAAGGAAAGGAGAGAGTCATCCCTAAAATCATCTCATCTTTAGATTCAACATCAGTCTACAAATCCAAAGAATATGCCAGAGAGAGTCCTGAGAAGCTATGCCTTCCCTATGAAGCACCCACCGATTCTCTGCTGGACCCAGGTTGAAAAGATGACTCCTCAATCCAGAAAGGTGTGGGTGAGAAGGAAGACGCACCTTCTCACTTCTGCTTCCACAGTATAGACGCAGAGAACACAGACTTGTTTGCCAATTCTCAGAGTCTGGAACTGAGTCCCAGACTATAGGACCACCTCTTGGTTATCACCTTCCTGGACTCTTTCCTGGAGGCTGTGTTAGCTGTAAGACCCATCAAAGTGTTTCTGCTTCGCTGAATGAGGAATAAAGTCCCAGAACCCATGACCCAGCTTAGTGGTTTCAGCTGCTACTACAAAGGTGTCTAAAGAAAGACTCACACCCCTTTATAGGGTGCGGTGAGCCAAGTTAGAAGGGTTGGGGGTGATGAGGTCTCGAATCTATTTCTTCCTGTCCTGTACCCTCACCTCCCATTTGTCTCTCTCTCCCCAGTCCTTAACTCAGACAGAGCTTTAGTCTGACCATGTCTGAAGCTCCGATCTGTCCTTCCACCCCATCCCCACCGATGCCTTCCTTAGCACCTCCTCCACCTCCTTCCCATCAGCCAGAACTTGAGCAAATGATACTTTGAGTTCCACTTCACTGGCACGTCGGATGAGGAAATGACTGGGAATCTGACAGTCTATCACTACCAGGGAGTGACAATTTAAAAAAAAAAAAGATTCCAGTTATGAGTGTAAGTTTAAAAATGTAACTAAAAGCCTTCATCAAAGTTTAAAGAGCTTCTTGCGCTTTTAGCATTTGCTTATTCTGATTTATTGACAATGACGCACCTAGGAACAGCCCTGCCGAGGCAGTGAAGTAATGGACTTTAAGGGGAGAGAGAGAGAAAGAGAGAGAGGGAGGGAAAAAAAAAAAAAAAGGGGGGGGGGAAGGAAAAAAAAGGGAGAAGGTGCTTCTCACAGGAGAGAGGCCGCTGATTACAGCCCACTAATTTGTTATGCACTCCGGCAAATCAGCGGTGATTCATATGACAAATAAGGAGAAAAAATTAACAGCTGTCATGTTGTGATGTGTTAATTTCCTGACAGTCTCTGCACTGAAGCCAATTACTGATTTAAGGGCAGGGAGAGAGAGCTCTGTTCAAGCTTCTAATTAGGCTTCTTCAAGACTAAAAGGATAAAAGCAAAAATAAGAGCAAGAGAATGAGGCAGGTAGCTGGGCTCCACGAAGCTCACATGCTTTTAAAGCCCCAGTTAAATAGCTTTAAGCTTAAGTGTGTTTAAGATAAGAATTTAGAAACATTTATTCACTTTTATCCCTGACCTGGTGCTTTGGGCTTTTGTGGAGTAATTGGGAGCCGAGCGAGGCCCAGGACTCTTGTTGCCCTCTTTCTGCGTGAGTCCAGCCTCTCAGATGTAATCTACTAATAATACCTTTGTTTAGTCGTGTCAACAACCATTCATCACTTTAGTAGACAAAGGGCGGTGGGTGCTCCACCAGCGTCCTGCTCAGGGATCTTGCGAAGAACAGTGGGAAGGCATGTGGTCCGTGGCTGTGCCTTCATTGCACTGAATGGCCCTACTGGCATTGGCCTTGAAAGAGACAACCAGGGGTGGAGGCTACCATGACCCAAGTGCTCAGACGTCAAGGCGACATCTACACAGACCCAAGGAAAGGGAGAATTAGGATGCTATTGGCTTGATTTCGGCTCCTTCCAACATATTGTCTTGCCTGGTTCCAATTCGTTTGCCATCTCTCTTGATTCAGTTATCCAGAATATGACTGGATCTACTCTAGAGACCAGAAGACCCTCTCTGGGGAATAATTAGGGGGGATTGGCTCCTGGAAAACTCATTCTCAGCTGTTCTGGGCACACGGGGACTTCAGCAAAGCTATCATAGAGAAGTTCATCCTTGTATCATTCGTTATGATTCATCAGAAAAGACCAAACTTTGAGAGACCATGTGCCTCTGAGTATGACCAGCTACACAGGTGGCTGTCTTTATATACCAAAACCAAAATACTAACCTGTTGCCGTCAAGTCAATTCCAACGCATAGCAACCCTATAGAACATAGTAGAACTGCCCCATAATGTTTCCAAGGAGTGGCTGGTGGATTTGAACTGCCAACCTTTTGGTTAACAGTCATGCTCTTAACCACTGTGCCACCAGGACTCCTCTCTTTATACAGGCTTCCAAGGAAGCAATCCCTTTCCTTTCTGTGCCCCTCGCCCCTTTGCTGTTGTTGTTGATTACCAGTGAGTCAATTCCAGCTATGGTGACTCCATGAGTCCAGAGTAGAACTGCTCCACGGGCTTTTCAAGACTGTAGCCTTTCACAAGCAGATCTCTAGGCTTGTTTTCCAAAGCACCTCTGGGTGGGTTCAAACCACCACCCTTTTGACTAGTAGTCAAACAGTTAACTGTTTGCACCACTACTCCTTCCTAGTGCTTTTGAAGGCATTTTTTTAAATTTACTTTTTAGTACTCAGAATGTAGCAGCCTCATGGATTGATGGCCTGGCCCCTTTAGGGTTCTTCCCCAGTGGTTCCCTGGAAACCTTCCTCCCCAGATAGACAGGAGCCTGATCTCACAGTGTTCATTGCTTATTTCCTTGTAGGTGGGGGAAATTCATTAAGATTCTTTTGTCTGCGATGAAAAGAAAAGGGGGAAGAAAAAACCAGCCTAAGTGGTCAAAGTGAACAGGGAACTTCTTGGCTCATAGACTGAAGAGTCCAGAAGGATCTTTCTTGGGCGTGGCTGGACACAGTCTCAGAGAGTGACCACGGAACTTGCAATCGCCGTCTTAACTTCTTGGCTCAACTTCCTTTGTGTTTTTTGCCTTTTCAGAAGGGTTTTCCCTGTGGTGATCAGCAGCTAAAGGCACGTCCTCCAGACTCATTTGTCCTGAGTTACTACAAAAGTTCTGAGTGTCACACCGGTTGGCAGGAGGAGTCTGGCTAGGGCATTGGCTGTGCAAACTAGTTTAGGCCTGGATCCTGTGCCTCTGAGAAGGATGGATTTCTAAAGAAAACCAGGGGATGATCCCCCAGAAAAGTCAAATGAAAGCTGGAGAGGCACACCACAAATATGTCCCAGTGTAGATGAGCAGACGCACAAGAGGTAAACTTTGGAGATAGCTTCCAGATCACTTTTGGTTTTTCTGAACTTCCGTGAGCTTCCCAATACTCTGAGATATTTCAAGTGATGTTAACTATTTTTTAGAGGGTGCGCGTAGGAGAGGAGGGAAGAGCATGGGGGCGGGGAGAAGAAGCCCATCAGTGGTTGCATTTTCAGTCAGCTCCTGCTTTTGCAACACTGACCCTGGAATTCAGATATAGAACAGAGCCACATTTATTGCAGGGCTTTCTTTCAATAGAGATTTATCACATGTCTGGGAGTAAAGCAGGCCACTAACCTGGAGGCACTTGTGAGGCCTCTGGTGATGTTGCTCTGCTCAGGGACCTGTGTAGCCCCAGCTGAGGTCACACCAACCCTATGCCCCAGAGAATTCATGCCTCCTGCTGCCCGAGTGTCTGGGTCTGGGGTAAGTGTATCATTACTACAATTAAAGAATCACTCATGCATTGGCCGGTGAGGGGAAAATAGGTCCCTAGAGCAACAGCCTCCTCCTGGATGGCTTCTTCCTTTTAGGCGGTGCTCTGATTAAAAGGCTTCAATAGTTTGTTTCATTAGGAGTCACTGTAGGTATTGCCTGAGACAACAAGAATCCTTTGACATTGATTTTGTTGGTGACTGCAACCTAAACTTGAAGGGATGGCTAAAAGGTAATTCACTCTTGAAGCTTTGCTCAATTCTGACCCATTATCAATTTAGTTGAAATATGTCAGCACGGTGAGATATTGAGTGTATTATCTTTTTTAGGAGGGTTAGCTGAGTGAATAACACACATGCATTTACCTATCTAAGTGCTGTCCAAGTGGACTTATGATTTATCGATTCATGTAGCGACCTTCACCTGCATCAAGATGTTCTCTGAGAGAGTATCACATCTCAGGGGCGTGCTGTGACAGCCTTAGGGAGAAGGAGCCACCTATAGCCTGGGCTGTTTTCATCTCAGCAACCCCTCGGGGTTCTGAGAAGCCCTGTCCTCTGTCTGGGAGACCTTGCCAGCCAACTGGGGTTTCTTGTATGGGAAGAAGAGCATGGACTGGGCTGAGCTCCTTCATGGTGATGGAAGAGTGGCCAACCAGCTGTGGTCTGGGACAGTATCAAGGTAATTCTGAACTAAGGGAGAGGACATGGGAGACAAATGTGGAACTGAAGCAGATAAAGGCATGGAAAGCCCAGTTGGATGGCAAAGAAAATTGACCAAAACACTGTAAGGATTCTTGCTATGAGGGATGTGATAATGCCTTACCAGACTGAAAACCTGGGACTGAGATGAGTACTAGTGATGCAGAGCATGTGATATGAAGTTCCAGGATATGTGGTTTGTGCTTCCAACAATCCAGAACATTTTCTGAGCACTTCATTCCACTGTTTGTCATGGGACATATCTGCTGTGTTTGGGTTCCAAAACCCTTCCAGTGCCTTTGAGAAGGACTTTGAGGGGTGCTTTCTCTGTTTCCTACCTTCTTCTCTTCCTCCATCCCCATCTCTCACTTGCTTCATGTTCTTCTGTCTACCTTAGTCTTCCTTCCCTCCTCCTCTCTTCCTCACTGTCTCATATCTGTTTTTCCATGATCAATCCCCATTATTTTCATCTCTGGTGGATTTTAATCGTCACTTAAGGGTTGTAGGACACTTGAGGGGTGATGGTGGAGAGAGCTCCCAAAGGAAACAAAACCAAGACTAACAGTATATGCAAATTGACAAGGAAGAAGTAAAATTTTAAGTCTGCCAATTCCAAAGACTGGTCTGATGCCTCCTTTCACTTGGCTTCCCTGCTTGCCCTCATGTCCATTGCCCAATTAAGAAGATGCTTCCATCACCGCAGCCTTGGTGGCAGTTGTTGAACCCCTACAAAGTTCCTGCACAGAGACAACCTTCCTCTTATTTACCTTTCTCATTTCCATCCAATGTATTTCAAGGTACATTCTCTTTTATCTTCCCCCTCCATGGGTACCCGTAGACTGTTTATACGGCTTTGATTTGGTCCCAGGGTAAAGAGGCTGTTGTGTTTAGGAGGCATAATTTTCTGATGTGCTTGTGGCATTATCAACTCTCTTCCTCCCTGAACTGCCGTGTGTTATCTGCACAGCTCTGGGAAGCGTTTGTATTAGGGAAACGAGCCTCAGATGAGAGGTGCCATGTTACTACAAAACTCTCCAGTGATGGAGTGGCCAGTGCTGAAAGACACATCAAGATAGCAGGAATCCTGAGAATGTTCTCTGTAAGATTAAACAGCAAGGACAGGTCAGACCAGGGACCCACAGGCTACATGTGTTAGTAGAGGAGAAATAGGAACATATTAAATCCTTACTTATAAATGAGTCAAAGCCCTTTCATTTATGCAGCCATACTTAGAAAGGATTCTTCTCATTTTCCAGATGAGCAAACCGAATTTTTGTGAATTTATGCTGGGTGCTGCACCTGTCTGGGCTCATAACAGAATAACCTCAGAGCATGGAGGTAACTTGAAATAGTTACCTCTCCTTCCAAAGAAACATCATGGCGGTGGAGGGAGGTGTGCAGCTGAGAAAGCAAGAGTATCTGATGGGGGATGCTCAGGCTCATTGCCCTCCAAACCCACATGGGCTTACAGAAGAACAGGTCTTGTCCCAACCCTGAAAGAAAACTCCACTTTCATTATTCCAGTCAAATCCTATGCAAACTCTGAGTCCGGTGGTTCTCAGCTGTCAGCAAGAATTTATAAAGAAAGGAGGCGGTGAGGAAGGCAGAGCATTTTAGCAACTTTCAGTTGATTTGGGCTGGGCAAACAACAGCAGGAGATGATTGCAAACCCTAATGAGGGGTTCCTAACCTGGAACACATGGACTTGAATAGAATAGCATTCATTGATGGACTACAACAATATGGGAAAGCCCGTAAAATTATGTGTAAAATGTTGTTGTTTTTTTTATTGTACTTCAGGTGAAGGATTACAGAACAAATAGTTTCTCATGAAACAACATTACACATATTGTTTTATAACATTGGTTAACAAGCCCACAACATGTCAACCCTCTAACTCCTCAACCTTTTTTTTTGGTGAAAATACACATAGCCAAAGATACACCCTTTCAAAAATTTCTGCACGCACAGTTCAGTGACATTGACTATGCTCTTCCAATTATGCTGTTATTCTCACTTAGGATGAAGGCTTACAGAACAAAATAGTTTCTCATTTAACAGTTACTACAAATGTTGCCCTATGACAATGGTTAACAATCTCACAACACATCAACAATGTCCTTACTCAACCTTGGGTTCCATATCACCAGTTTCCTTGTCCCCTTCTGCCTTCTGGCCCTTGTCACTGGAGTCCTGTACCTTGTTAGTCTCATTTGGTTTTACAGGGCTGTCTACTCCCAGGCTGAACAGTGAACCTAGGAGGTAACTTCACCACTGAGCTAAAAGTGTGTCTGGGGGCCATAATCTTGAGGTTTCTCCAGTCTCCTTTAGGCCAGTAAATATGTTCTTTTAATTTTTTTTTTTTTTTGTGAGTTAGAATTATGCTCTACATCCTTCTCCAGCTCGTCCAGAACCCTCTGTTGTGATCCTGGTCAGAGCAGTCAGTGGTGGTAGCCAGGCACCATCTCGCTGTACTGGACTCAGTCTGGTGGAGGCCTTGGTATCTGTGGACAATTAGTCCTTCGGACTAATCTTTTCCTTGTATCCTGTTCTCTTCATTCTCTCTTGCTCCCGAAGGGATGAGACCAGTGGAGTATCTTAGATGGCTGCTCACAGGCTTTTAAGACCCCAGACACTACTCACCAAGGTAGAATGTAGAGCATTGTCTTTATAAGCTGTGTGATGCCAATCGAGCTAGATGTTCCCCAAGACCATGGTCCCCACAGCCCTCTGCCCAGCACTACAGTCCCTCAGGGAGTTTGGATGTGTCTATGGGGCTTCCACGACCTTTCCTTGTACAAGTTGTGCTGGTTTCCCCTGTATTGTGTACTGTCTCATCCTTCACCCAAGATACCACTTAACTATTGCCTGTTTAGTATTTCCCCCCCACCCCTCCCATCCCTGGTAACCAACAAAGATTGTTACATTTTGTGTGTGAACTTTTTCATGGGTTTTTACAATAGAGGTCTCATACAATATTTGTCCTTTTGTGATTGACTTCTTTCACTCAGCATAATGTCCTCCAGTTTCATGCATGTTATGAGATGCTTCACAGATTTACTGTTGTTCTTTCTCGTTGCATAATTCTCCATTGTGTGTATGTACGATAGTTTGTTTATCCATTCTTCTGTTGATGGGCATCTAGGTGGTTTCCATCGTTTTGCTATTGTGAACAATGCTACCATGAACATAGGTGTGCATATGTCTATTCGAGTGACGACTCTTATTTCGCTAGGATATATTCCTAGGAGTGGAATTGCTGGATCAAATGGTATGTCTATTTCTAGCTTTCTGAGGAAGCGCCATGTCATTTTCCAAAACGGTTGTATCATTTTGCATTCCCACCAGCAGTGCATAAGAGTTCCGATCTCCCCACAGCCCCTCCAACATTTGTTATTTCCAGTGTTTTTGATTCGTGCCAGTAATGCTGGGGTGACATGGTATCTCATTGTGGTTTTAATTTGCATTTCTCTAATGGCTAGTGATCGCGAGAATTTCCTCATGTATCTGTTGGCCATTTGGATATCTTCTTCGGTGAAGTGTCTGTTCATTTCCTTTGCCCATTTTTTAATAGGATTATTTGTCTCTTGTTGTAGAGGTGTTGGATTTTCTTGTAGGTGATGGAGATTAGACCTTTGTCTGACCTGTAGTGTCCAAAAATTTTTTCCCAGTCTGTAGGTTCTCTTTTGACTCTTTTGGTGAAGTCTTTTGAAGAGCATAGGTGTTGGGTTTTTAGAAGATCCCAGTTATCTACCTTATCTGTTGGGTTTTGTGCATTGATGGTTATGGTTTGTATCCTGTTAATGCCATGTATTAAGGCCTGAAGTGTTGGTCCTATTTTTTCTTCTATGAACTTTATAGTTTTAGGCTTTATATTCAGGTCTTTGATCCATTTTGAAGTAGTTTTTGTATATGGTGTGAGGTATGAATCCTGTTTCATTTTTCTGCAAATGGATATCCAGTTTTGCCAGCACCATTTGTTAAAAAGACTGTCTTTTCCCCATTTGATGGACTTTGGGGCCTTGTCGAAGATCAGGCGACCGTAGGTGGATGGATTTACATCTGGGTTCTCAATTCTGTTCCATTAGTCAATGTATCTGTTGTTGTACCAGTACCAGGCTGTTTTGAGTACTGTAGCTGTATAGTAGGTTCTCAAGTCAGGTAGTGTGAGTCCTCCAACTTTATTCTTCTTCTTCGGTAGTGCTTTACTTATTTGGGGTTTCTTCCCTTTCCATATAAAGTTAATAATTAGTTTTTCCATCTCTTTGAAGAATGTTGCTGGTATTTGGATCGGGATTGCATTGTATTTGTAAATTGCTTTGGGTAGAATTGCCATTTTCACAATGTTGAGTCTGCCTATCCATGAGCATGGTATGTTTTTCCATTTATGTAGATCCCTTTGGGTTTCATGCAGCAGTGTTTTGTAGTTTTCTTTGTATAGGTCTTTTACATCCCTGGTCAGATTTATTCCTAAGTATTTTATCTTTTTAGGGGCTATTGAAAATGGTATTGATTTCCTGATTTCCTTTTCATTGTTCTCTTTACTGGTGTATAGGAATCCAACTGATTTTTGAATGTTTATCTTGTATCCTGCTACTCTGCTGAATCTTTCTATTAGTTCCAGTAGATTTCTCGTGGAGTCTTTAGGGTTTTCTATGTATAGTATCATATCATCTGCAAACAGGGACAGTTTCACTTCTTCATTACCAGTTTGGATGCCCTTTATTTCTTTTTCTTGCCTCATTGCTCTAGCTAGAACTTCCAGCACAATGTTAAATAGGAGTGGTGATAAAGGGCATCCTTGTCTTGTTCCTGTTTTCAAGGGGAATGTTTTCAGCCTCTCTCCATTAAGAATGATGTTGGCCGTTGGTTTTGCATAGATGCCCTTTATTATGTTAAGAAATTTGCCTTCTATACCTATTTTATTGAGAGCTTTTATCAGGAATGGGTGTTGGACTTTGTCAAATGCCTTTTCTGCATCAAGTGAGATGATCATGTGATTCTTTTCTTTCCTTTTATTTATGTGGTGAATTACGTTGATGGATTTTCTAATGTTAAACCATCCTTGCATACCTGGTATGAATCCTACTTGGTTGTGGTGTATTATTTTTTTGATATAATACTGAATTCTATTGGCTAGAAGTTTGTACAGAATTTTTGTGTCTATAACCATGAGAGATATTGGTCTGTAATTTTCTTTTTTTGTGACATCTTTGCCTGGGTTTGGTATCAGCGTTATGCTGGCTTCATAGAATGAATTTAGAAATGTTGCTTCCTTTTCTATGCTCTGAAATAGCTTGAGTAGAACTGGTACCAGCTCTTCTGTAAATGTTTTGTAGAATTCTCCAGTGAAGCCATCTGGGCCAGGGCTTTTTTTGGTTGGGAGTTTTTTTATTACCTTTTCAATCTCTTCTCTTGTTATGGGTCTGTTCAGATTTTCAATATCACTTTGTTGTAGTTTGGGTAGGCCGTGTGTTTCTAGAAATTTATCCATTTCCTCTAGGTTTTCAAATTTGTTGGAGTATAGTTTTTCATAATATTCTGTTATAATCCTTTTTATTTCGGTTGGGTCTGTTGTAATGTCCCCCATTTCATTTCTTATTTAGGTTATTTGTGTCCTCTGCTGTTTTTCTTTTGTCAGTCTAGCCAGTGGTTTGTCGATTTTGTTGATTCTTTCAAAGAACCAACTTTTGGTTTTGTTGATTCTTTCTATTGTTTTTCTGTTCTCCATTTCATTTATTTCTGTTCTGATCTTTACTATTTCCTTTCTTCCGGTGGTTGTGGGCTTTTTTTTGCTGTTCTTTTTCTATTTGTTTGAGTTCTGTAGTTAATGTTTTGATTTTGTCCCTTTCTTCTTTTTTGATATGTGCATATACTTCTATAAATTGTCCTCTGTGGACTGCCTTTGCTGTGTCCCAAAGGTTTTGGTATGATGTATTTTCATTCTCATTTGATTCTAGGAATTTTTTGATTCCATCTCTGATTTCCTCCACCACCCAGTGATGTGTAAGCAGGGTATTATTCAGTTTCCATGTAGCTGATTTTTTTTCCTTGCTCTTTCTAGTGTTAATTTCTACCTTGATGGCATTGTGGTCAGAGAAGATACTGTGAATTATCTCAACGTTTTGGATCTTGTTGAGGATTTTCTGTGGCCTAAGATGTGGTCTATTCTGGAGAACGTTCCATGTGCATTGGAAAAGAATGTGTACTTTGCAGTGGTTGGATGGAGTGCTCTATATATGTCTATGAGGTCCAGTTGGCTGATTGTGTCCTTTAGGCCTTCTGTATCTTTGCTGAGTTTCTTCTTAGTTGTTCTGTCCTTTACTGAGAGTGGTGTGTTGAAGTCTCCTACTATTATTGTGGAACTGTCAATTTCTCTTTTCAGTGCTGTTAGAGTTTTTTTTATGTATTTTGGAGCCCTGTCATTGGGTGCATAGATGTTTATTATGGTTATGTCTTCATGATGTATCGTCCCCTTAATCATTGTATAGTGTCCTTCTTTGTCTTTTATGGTAGATTTTGTTTTAAAGTCTATTTTATCTGAGATTAGAATTGCCACTCCTGCTCTTTTTTGGTAGTTTTTAGCTTGATATATTTTTTTCCAACCTTTGATTTTTAATAAATTCACGTCTTAGTTTCTAAGGTGTGTCTCTTGTAGACAGCATATTGATGGATCCTGTTTTCTTATCCATTCTGCCACTTTCCATCTCTTTATGGGTGCATTGAGTCCATTTACATTCAGTGTAATTATTGATAGATGGAAGTTTGTTGCTGTCATTTTGTAGTGCTTTTTTTTGTGGTGCTGAAGTTTTCTTTGTTCTTCTTACTCTCTTGTGCTGAGTTACTTTTGTTTGTGGATTTTGTGTTCATTTCTTTTGTTTTTGTGGGTTTTGTTTTTGCTGAGACTTTATGTTTTTCGTCTATTTTTATGAGTATGTTTGTTAACTTTCTTTGTGGTTACCATGAATTTTACCCTTATCTTTCTATGTTTGAAGCAGTCTACCATTACTTGGTATCACCTTGCCTTCCTCTCCATTAGAAGGTTCTATAGCTATGCCGTTTATTGCCTCTTTTATTGTTTTGATGTTGTTGTCACTTAGTGATTAACTGCTCAGATTCCCTGTTGTATTTCTTTTGGTTTTGGATAGTCATTGAGAGTTCATTTCCTAGATTGGTATCTGGCTGGTACGATCCTGTATCCTAGATTCTGCCTGTGAGCTGTAGCTGTTTGTCCTCAGATCGAAGAACTCCCTTTAATAATTCTTGTAAGTTTGGTTTGACTTTTAGATACTCCCTTAATTTCTGTTTATCTGGAAAAGACCTAATTTCACCATCGAATTTGAATGAGAGTTTTGCAGGATATATTATTTTTGGCTGGCAATGTTTTTCTTTCAAGATTTTATATATTTCATTCAATTGCCTTCTTGCCTGTATGGTTTCTGCTGTTTCTCCTCTGTATGTGACTTCTTGTTTTTCACGAGCTGCTCTCAGGATTCTTTTTTGTCTTTGGTTTTGGTGAGTGTGATTATGATATGCCTTGGTGATTTTCTTTTGGGGTCTCTCCTATATGGGGTTCATTGAGCTTCTTGGATGGCCAGCTTTTCATCTTTCATGATATTGGGGAAGTTTTCTGTCAGCACTTCTTCAATGATCCTCTCTGTGTTTTCTGTTTTCTCCCCAGTTCTGGAATTCCAATCACTTGCAAATTTTTGCTTTTGATTTTATCCCACATAACTCTCAGGGTGTCTTCATTTTTCTTTGTTCTTTTTTCTGAGTTTTCCCCAAACAGATTTGTGTCCAAGTGTTTGTCTTCAGTTCCACTGATCCTGTCTTCCACCGTTTTAAATCTGCTACTCAGCCCTTCTATGACACCGTCCATTTCTGAAATCTTGTTTTGTTTATCTTTTGGGTTTCTAATTGTTGTCTTTGTATAATTTCTAGTTGTGAATTTATTTTGGCATTTTCTTCCTGCATTATTTTCCTGAATTCTTCCAATTTTTTGTCTGTATTTTCCATGAATTTGTCTATTTTTTCATCATGTTTATCAGCTTTTTGCCTCAGCTCTTGGAGAATTCTGAGTATTAGAGATTTGAATTCCCTATCAGGTAGTTCTAGTGGTTTTTATTCCACTGGAGAGTTGTCTGGTGTTTTATTCTGGACGCCTACTGGAACCATCCTGTCGTGTTTTTGTAAATGTTTTGATATTGTCTGCTGTCTTCTGGGCATTCAGTAGTTATTTTTATTGTTTATTGATTGTAGATTTGTTTGTTTCATCCCTTTTTTTTTTTTAAGTTTGACTATGTTGGAGTATGCGGACTGTGTGTTCTTTGTTGTTTGCTCATCTGTGGGCATGATACTTTTCACCTCCTTCTCCAGTTGCAGGGTCAGTCACTCAGATATGGTATGGCAGGGCAGGTCTAGCTGAAGAGGAGTTACTGGGACAGGTTGTTTGTGGCACTTACTACAGCCACCAGGGTGGGTCGGTAATCAGTGCAGGGCAGGTTCCAGTAGGCTGTGCCTGTGCTGCTTGGTGGTGTGATGTCAATCGCATGGTGCACGCAGGTAAGATGCAGAGGGGAGATTGTCATGTGTGGAGCTAAGATGGATATGGGAGAGAGGAAAGAGGAACAGGAGCCAAAAACATACAAACAAAAAAGAATGCTAGGGGAGTTTGCCTTTGGAGTGGAGAGATGAGGGACTATGAAATGGAGAAAAACAGAAAGGAGAAGAGGAGGAAAAGAAAAGAATGAATAAATAAAAATCAGAAAGATGAAAGAACCACAAAGTTCCCAGGGATTCCACCAGTTCAGCTATGAGGTCTGGTGAAGTTGCTCTCCGATGTTGCTGTACAGCCTGGCTAGAAGGTGTAGAGGTATACAATGCCAGGTATTCAGGGAATAGAAAGAGAAGGAAGATATAGAGAGACGGGAAACTGAGCAACGAAGAAAGACTAAAGGGAAAAAGAGTGAAAATAAAAAAAAATAAAAAAAAAAAGAACAAGAAAGACACCCTAAAAAACAAAACAGAAAAACACAACAAGGAAAGAAATGCTCTCAGGGATCCCTCTGCGCGTCTTTGCAAGCCAAGGCGGAAGTCTCGTTGTCACGCAGCACCGCCTGGCCAGAAAGGACTCCCAGCTCAAGAAGAGGAAAAGAAAACAAACAAACAATTCAAAACAAACAAATGAACAAAAGCCCCGGGATCCCACCAGCATGGTAGTGCAGACCGGAAAGCAACTCCACACTCGAATGGAGCTACACAGCCCCTCAGGAAGAAGCAAAGATAGCGCACGGAGCCAGGTATTTGAGCCAAAGGAGGGGGAGGTGGTGAGAGGTGAGGAAGAAATCAAAAGAAGCAGACAAAAGCAATACCAGCAGCCAGCAAATGGCACTCAGAGAGCCGGCCCGTTTGGGTGTGTAGAATCCAAGCAGCTGCTGATTCTGGATCAAGAGATTGTGGCCGTGGGAAGCAGAGGAGGCCGAGTGGGGGTGAAGAAGGGTCGGGGGTGGGAAAGCATATATAGCAAATTACCAGTTGTTTTGTCTCCCGCTGGATGCTCTGTGAGGTTGCTTTCTCGTACCCCGTTTGCTGGTCTCCGATAAGAGTCCAAGATGGCAGATCTGCGCTGCATTAACTGGTAGGGGACCTCTGCATGAATCTCTCCTCGCTCTCCATTCTCTGTCAGTTTTCTCACTCCATTTGGTGCTTGGCTGAGCTCTTTATCTCTTCATTTGATGTTTTAGGGTTTCAGGATTGTTGTATACTCTGTTCGGCTTAGTTTTGCGTATCTTTGCTGTGGAGGGACGGCGTAGTGCTTCTGCCTAGAGTGTCATTTTGCTGGAACTTGGTTGTAAAATGTTGTTTTTATGTAAAATGTGCAGCACCCCCCCAACCCGAAGAAGGACCATAGCTTTCTTCAATTCTCAAAGGAGACTGTGACCACAAAGATTTTAAGATGAATCCCTTAGTGCCTCTGAAATGGGCTCCAAAGTCAGACAGATCTGGCTAGAAGCCCTGCTCTTGTACATAGACAAGTTCTTTATCCCATATGAACTGCAGTGTTTCCATCTGTAAAAGGGGAATAAGAATGTCATTGACCTAAAGAACTATTGTGAGGAGCAAATAAGGCATTGCTTATGAAATGATTCACTAAATGTCTGGTGCATAGCAGTCCCCAGTTAGTGTGAGTTTGTAGCAGTGGAGGTGGTGGTTGTGGCAGTGGAGGTGGTACTAGTGGAGGGATGGTGGAGGGATGGTGGAGGGATGGTGGAGGGATGGTGGAGGGATGGTGGAGGTGGCAGTGGTAGAGGTGGCGGTGTATGTGGTGGCTGTGGAGTCTCAGTGGAGGTGGTGGTGGAGGTGGAGGTGGCAGTGGAGGTGGAGTGAAGGTGGTGATAGTGGAGGTGTTCATGGAGATGGTGGCAGTGAGGTGTTGATGAAGGTGCTGGTGGAGGTAGTGGCGGTAGGGACAGTGTTAGAAGTGATGGAGTGGTGGTGGAGGTAGTGAATGGAGGTGGTAATAGACATGGTGGAGGTGGCAGCAGAGGTAGAGGCAGTAGTGGGGGTGGTTATGGAGGTGGCAGTAGAGGTGGTGGTGGTGGAGGTAGTCATGGAGGTAGTGACGGTAGAGGTGGTGGTAAAGGTGGTGGCACTAGAGGTGATGGTGGAGGTGATGGTGGTGGAGGTAGTGGTAGAAGTAGTGGAGGTTGTTGTAGAAGTGTGGTGGCTGTGAAGGTGGCAGTGATGGCTGTGGAGGTGGTAGTGAAGGTGGCTGGAGGGGGCAGTGGAAGTGGTGACACTAGAGGTTATGGTGGTGGAGGTAGAGGTAGAAGTGGTGGAGGTGGTGATGGTTGTGAAGATGGTGGTGGAAGTGGTGGCAGTAGCGCTGGGGCTGGTGGGAGTGGAGGTGTAAGGGGGGTGGTGGTCATGGAGGTGGTGGTGGTGGGAGGCAGGGCTCCAGCCTCAACCTGACCTCAACTGGAAATCTCCTTCTTTCAGGACCTCATTTCAGGACCCAGCCTGCCTGGCTTACAGGGTGCTGTGAAGATGGCAAGATAGAGTACATAGAAAAGGGCTTGGAAGAGCCTAAGGCCAGAGTGGTGATGCAAGTGACTTTCCCCATAGCCACAAGTCACTGGGGATGGGTCCCTTGACCCCACCTCCAAGCATGGAGGCTGGCCTGGCTTATGCTGGGACAAGATGGTGCCTTAGTTCAGGTTCTATAACCCCGATCAAGAGGAGCCTACTCCTAGGTCCACCATCCCCAGATCTTCACGCTTCACCAAAGCTCAAGGATAGCTGAGGGAGGGAAGATTTCATTTTAATTTAATAGGGAAAATAATTCACGTGCTTATAATGAAATGCGACAAGCAGAACATAACAAGTAAATACAATACAAACTACGTTGCCAGCCTCTAAGGTAACAGAAAATAACTAGTTTTAGTTGCCTTTTTATCTATTATGAGGAATGTCAAGCATTTGACAACAGAGTATTTAATAAAAAATACTATAATTTGTGTTTAAGCAATAGCAATGGATATTACATTTATTTTATTTCTATCCAAGGAGACAGGGTTGGGATTTCTTACAGGAATTAGGAAATACAAAGTGAAATGTTTAATGGCCCTGGGACATGCAGGCCATGGGCTGCTTCTGGGGGCTCACACATGCAGCCGCAGCCGGCTGAAGAGGACTGCGTGCCCAGCCTGTGCCAACCTCCGTGAGGAGCTGAGGGAAAGATATGACTGCACATTCCAGGAAAAATACCAGGAGACTGGCTAGAGGCTTGCTGGGCACCTTCACGTATGGTCCTTGAGAGCCCCAAAAGGTCTCAGTCTCTCTCCCACTGTGGAGAGAGGCCCATAACACATTGAGAGAACAGATAACACTCTAGAACAAAACTCACTAATGAGCCCCAGAAGAGGTGTACAGGGATGTATGAGCTTTCTAGTTGATAAGAGTGAAAAATCAGAAACAACGGAAATGTCCGTCAAAAGGGGACGAGGGAAACACAGTGTGGATCTTCCACCATGGCACATCATTCAACCCACCTGGATTTACAAGTGTGGCATGGATAAACCAAATGTCACTGAGTCAGCTTCGACTCATGGCAACCCCACGTGTGTCAGAGTAGAATCTGTACTCCACAAGGTTTTCAATGACTGATTTTTTGGAAGTAGATCACCAGGCCTTTCTTCCAATGTGCCTCTGGTTGGACTCTAACTGCCAACCTTTTGGTTAGCAGCTGAGATGATAACGTTTGCACCACTCAGAGGTTCCTGTAACATGGATAAGATCTCAAAAATGCAGTGGTGATGGAAAATAGCAAGACATCTGTATGTAGATTTAAACACGCACATGTAACCATGCAACATATGTAGTTAAGGATGCAGGTATGTGTTCATAAACATGGATTGGAAGGATGTACAGCAGCAAATTCATGATAGGCTACCCCTGGAAAGAGAGAGAAAGGAATGGGATCAGGAGTGGCTGATAGAGACCTTAAATGTATCAGCCAGGCAGCCCCCAGAGCAGACTCAGAATTCTGGGAATGTGTTGCATTTTTTTTTTTTTTTTTTTTTTAGTACATGCAGTAAATATAGCAAATGTTAATATTTGTTAGTTTTGGATGTTGGGGACATCTTTTTTTTGTATCCGTCCGCTCCGATAAAGAAATAAAGTGCAAGTAAGAAGAGCCTTCAGATAATGATGTGATCAGAAGAGGTGGCATGGGGCCTGGGGGTCTAGATGTGAAGTTGGTGACATGAGCAGGCCAGGGGGAATCAGGCTGGATTCAGATATCTCAGGGTTCTTCTGGCCCTGGCTTTCTAACCTGTGTGAACCAGCTGAGAAGTCCTCTTTGAGCTTAGGAAGGAGGAAGCCAAAGAAGGCCAAGAGAAGGTCCTGGTGAACTCGCCTGAGCTGGACTTGAAGGCCAAGAAGGATTGGACAGGGAAGAGGAGAGTGGGTGTGTATGACAGGGATGGGCGAGCATCCCAGGAAGAGGGAGCGGCAAGACTGGGCTATGGGGAGGTGTCAGTGGCCTCCACGAGAGGGTCAGAGGCGGATCATCGGGTCACGGACAGTTAGAGTGGGACGTTACTGGGTCATCATCTCAGTGTGTTATAGGGGCTGGGATAAGTCCATGCAAGTCTGCAGAGCTTATGTCTCAGCAGAAGCACTGCTCATCACCAGCCCAACACCACCACGGTGGAATGTTCACTCAATGGCCAGATTGCCCAAGTTTCTGAGAGAAGATGAAGTCCTTTCTTTCTATGCAATTTCCTCATTTTTAGATGATGTCTCAACTTAATTTTTTTAACTCTGTGTGGAGCACAGTACACAGGTTCTGGCCTGCATCGGGCCTCCAGACGAGGACGTGAGCACTGGACTCTGAGTACCAGTGGGTTTCAGCAGGAAGAGCCTCGAGGGAACCCTAGACAGCCCCATTCTTTTTTCACTGAGCAGCTGGCAGCAGAGTCAGTTCCCAGATACATGAGTTGGGCAAGTCCTTCAAACTCTCTAGGAGCTCTGTGGCGCAGAGGTTAAAGTACTCAGCTCCTAACCAAAAGGTCTGCCACTCTACAGGAGAAAGCTGTGGCAGTCTGCTTCCTTAAAGATTTACAGCCTTGGAAATCCTGAGGCAGTTCTGCTCTGTCCTATAGGGTTGCTATGAGTTGGAATCGCCTCAACGGCAGTGAGTTTTTTTTCCAAACTCTCTGAGCTTAGTTTTCCTTCCCAGTCAAATGGGAATCATTGGACCCAACTCATAGGCTGTTTTAAAGATTAAACAATGTCACATAAGCATGGGAAATCATTCTGTAAGCTATGACGTGCTATACACACACAAAGCATTTATGTTACCATTGATATTGGGAATTGCAAGTTTTGATAATTAAAGGGTCAGTGTTGAATCTATCCAGCATCCTCATGTATTAACTCCAAACAGAAAAGTGTTCCAGAGAATTCCTCTCACATGGCTCAGTGCAGGGTTTGGACCCTTTGGAGAAGATGGGAGCCCCCCTCCTGTCCTGCTCCTGTGGGCATCACCCAGTGGCTGCAATGAGAAAGGGCACCGCCACTCCTGCTTCTCTGCCCCAGGTCTCGCCTCAAGTAGACCCCCTGGGAACTGCTTCACCCACAGCTATTCACACCTGGCTGAGGTTGGACCACAGAAAGGGGACCATAATTCAGCTCCAAAGAAGATCACAGTGGTGATAGACCTGGAAATGAAGCTGCTCAAGAGGCACTACAGGACCTTTGGGGAGAAAAGGACCACTGTCCTCAGGTATCTGAAGGGCATCTTTAGGGAGGAGACACATTCTGTGCTACCCCAGTGGGGAGAATCAGGAGCCTTGAGTTGTCTGCATCAGATTTGTGCAAAGTGAAATGGGCAGATTTCCGGGGTTGTGATTTCCCTGTCATGGGAAGCGTTCAAGCCAAGGTTAGTGGCTCTTAGATATGCATTAGTTATCATCTGAAGTGGGATTTGACTGCATGCCCTGTAAGGGGGCCTTCCAGTGTGGAATTCTAGGATGTTTCAGCAACCAAACCTATAGACATCCCTCTGTTCCATGACCTCATAGTGTGAGCTGGAGACTTCCGGGAAGCCCAAATGAATGGCAGTGTCCCTCTGGGCTGGCTGTCTCTGCAGCTCCAGACCTACAGCAGGACAGACCCAAACAGACACATGGAAGACCCGGTAGCCCCCGCCCCACAGACTGCCCAGGTAGCCTTTGGCCCAGCCAGAGCAATTAATAACCTTGGCACCTGGATGAGAAGCCCTGGCAGCCTCCCACCTAGTCTCCATTTCCCTTTGCAGTGCCTGTGAATAAATTAATCCCCTAATACATAATTAACTCAAAGTTGAAAGGTGAAGTCAAACTTGACCAATTTATTCTTCTGGAGCAGATTTAGTTCAGATCATGTGATTGTAATTCTTTTTGTATGACCAGGTGATAGGAAGGAGGAAAAGGGAGAGGAAAACGCACAGATTAATTTCATTCCTTAACCTCCCTAATGCGCCTGCTTGCTTGCATCGTGATGCAGACAGCAGATCATCACATGATTTATGGGACTGACCGCTGCCTGCATCTCTCAGGCTAATGACACACACTCTAGAGTCATTGATTTGTATGAGTAGCCCCCACTCTTCATTTATCACAATTTAATGTGAGAGTTTGCAACGCAGACAAAAAAAATCCACCAGGAAGACATAGACCCATAGGCCCAGCTGCTAACCAGTTATGAACCATTGGCTGCCTTTTAATATATAGACTACTCTCTTCTGGAAAATGCCCTGTAAGGTCAGATTCTTCTCCTGAACACGCCGACAATTAAAATCCCCAAGAAGCAGTTTTAAGATGCATGACCCACCAGCACCTTCGTTAGCTCACACTCTCTTGTAATGCCTCCTATCGATTTGTGTCTGAACTCTCCCGAACCCTTCATGAGACATAGCCCGCAAAAGTTTCCGAGGGCAGCCCTATACAACCCCAGTGCAGGGCACCCAGAAGCTCCTGCCACGGGCCAGCCAGGCCACGTGTGGGCACAGAGTACAGCCTCTTCTCTGCACAAACACGTGGGCAAGCCCTGAGGGACTGTACCTCTAGTGCCAGACCACCTCCTGAAATTAAGGGTATTTGAAAACAGAATGTTTAATTTCTGATCGTAAAAAGCAGCAATAAGTTAAACTTGGAAGATGCAGAAAAGGAACAAATGCTGATGAACAACAGCATTTAGTCCTGAGTTTCTCAAACTAAAGAGTTTGCACCTGGGACCATGCTGCACGAGACTCAACACCTTGGCACCTTGGCCCATCTTCCTGGAGGGACACATTGCTTCCGTGCTTTAGGAACAACACTGCACCTTATTTAAACCACACCCGGTCATGTTATATAGTAAAACAGAAAACACACAATTTTTTCAAAACAAAACCTAAACCTTCAAAGAAGCATGATGACCCAGGAAGACTGACCACATCTCAAAGCTGCTGGTTTAGGGGAATGACCTTCGGTCGGGGGGTGGGGGGGTTGTGGAGGAAAGTTTGGGAAGCACCTATAGTGGAAATCAGGGGTCACAAACGCAGATGCCTATCCCAGGATGCAGGGGACCTGGAGAACCGGACCTGGTAACTGTCTGTTGGGGCAGCCGCTGCTCAGCTCTCCTAATTTTTCAAGATAAACATAGGTCCTAATTTTTTTTTTTTTAAGTGGGAATGCTATACGAATATTTTTAAATGTTGGAATTACAAAAAGAACAAAGTCTAGGCCAAGCAGAATACCGGAGCCAGGGTGCCAGTTTGCTGTCTGTGATGTAAACTTCCCACGTGTACATGTGAACATGCTGTCCACTGAGGCCAGCCTCCCTCCCTGCAGATAGAAGGGGGCCCCTGAATAGTCCAAATCTGATTTGAACAAGACCCAGCCCAGAGCAAGCTTACTGAAAACTGTGGAGCACTTTGGAAAGCGGTATTACTACCTTCCATAGCACTAGAAGTTTGTTTTTTGATATATTTTTTTTGGGGGGGGGGCGGGCAGGGGCGGCGAGGGGTTCTAGCATGGACGAGAGGTTGAGTTCAATTCCAAGACTAAAAACTCCAAATCAGAAGCTCTGGGCTTGGAGTGAGGTGGAACCCATTGCCTATTCACCATATTAGGAAGGAAGGAAAGAAGGGAGGGAGGGAAGGAGGGAGGAAGGAAGAGAAGGAAAGAACCAGAGAGAGAGAGAGAGAGAGAGAGAGAGAGAGAGAGAGAGAGGCAGAAACAGAGAGAGGAGGAGAGGGAGGAGGAAGGAAGGCAAGAACCCTCATGATCAACTGGAGGTTTTACCAATTCTTGAACGAATTTTTTTTTCTAAAATAAATAGCCACTCTGAAAATGTCATCTTGGTTCACTTAGTATTTTCATACCGAGTTAGTTGTGAAGTGAAGTCCACATGTAATACCTTGCTGTTCTCCCAGAAGCACCTGTCTCCAGATTCTGCAGAAAGGGAGAAACAGAAAAAATGTATATGAAATAGGGCACTGGCTGTTTTCTTCCGATGAACTCTAGACTGGACACGTGTAGGAATCTAGACCATGAGGGGGCAGGGTCCAGAGCTCACTTGTGTTTGTGCCCAGCACCACGCTGCGTGCTGGGATTACCGACAGGTGCTTTGTAGCGATTACTCAGGAACGAGGGACACACGGTGCCTGGAGAGCCAACTGGCTGAATGCTGAGTTACAACCAGAGAGTAAGGCCAGCACAGTCCCTACTGAGCCATGGCAGGACGGGGAGAAGACGCCACCTTCTGGATGCCCAGTGGTCCCACTCTGGTGGGGCAGAGGTGGGTACTAAGGGCCAGGGGAAAATGCCCAGGGGGAGGACACCGACGTCCTTGGCTCCAGGCTGTCACGCCCTCTGGGTGAGTGCTCTTTGACTCTGGTGTCTCATTTCTGGAGGCAGTAATGTCTGCCCTGCCCCACCCTGCCCTTCCTGCCCTGCCCTTCCTGCCCTTCCTGCCCTGCTCTGCCTGCCCTACCTGCCCCGACCTGCCCTGCCTGCCCTGCCCCGCCCCGCCCTGCCCTGCACTACCCTGCCCTGCCCTGCCCTGCCCTGCCCTTGTCCTGCCCTGCCCTGCCCTGCCTGCCCTTGTCCTGCCCTGCCCTACCTGCCCCTGCCCTGCCCTTGTCCTGCCCTGGTCCTGTCCTGCCCTGCCCTACCTGCCCCTGCCCTGTCCTGCCTGCCCTTGTCCTGTCCTGCCCCGCCCTGCTCTGCCCTGCCCTGCTGGGTCCTGCTTTGCCTTTCCTTGTGTGTCTTGAGGCTGTTCACGGGATAAATGAGACACTGGTTTACCTCTTTAATGATTTATTTATTTGTTCCTTCAGCAAATACACATAGACACCTACTATGGGCCAGGCTCTGTGGCTGTATCTGGGTGTATGGGTGAACAAGATGGACAAGCTCCTGTCCTCACGAAGCTTATGGCCTGGGGTGCAAATCCTCACAGGAGATAATCTCAGAGGGAGGGAGATGGAGATTAGAGTGTTCTAGCATTTGAGGAAAGGTCTCTAAAGAGATGACGAGTGAGCTGAGACCTGAATGAGGAGAGGCTGTGAGGACCCCAGGGAAGGGCATTCCTGGCACAGTCAACAGCAAGGGCACAGGCCCTGACACAGGAGTGAGTTTATGGGACCGAGGGACACAAGTCAGGCCAGTGTGTCTAGAGAGGAAGGAAGATGTCAGCAAGGACCAGGAGAAACCAAACTCCAGGCTCTTCAAGCCACCGCAAGAGGCAAAGCAGGCACGGGAGCCAGGGAGGCGGTGAGACACACACAGTCGTCTTTGACTCTGCCATTGGGCCTGTGTAGGTGAAAGAGATGGGGTGTCTGCCCCCTTGGAATCCACAGCCCAAGGGAAGGGAGGTGCCCACAAGGGTTATGGAGTGCAGGGTGAGGCCTTTGCACGAGAGGCGTCCTGCAGGGTCTCAGGGGAGGCTTCGCAGACGTGAGGCTGGAGGAGCAGAGGTTGCAACGTGCATGTCCCAAGGCAGGGGGCCTTGAAAGTCCTGGGAGCAGAGCCACATGGGCTGCTGGGTGTGTCTGGGCAGGCTGGATGCATGGGGAGGGGCTGCAGTGGACAGGAGGTCAGAAGAGAGTGGTGGATGAGGCAGAGCACTGCTAAGCTCCCAAAGATGCGTCTCCATCAGGGATGAAGTAGCAAAGCAGCACAATCTCCAGTGCTTTCAGGAGCAGCCAGGGAGGGAGCCCCAGGGGATGCTCATCTGCAGAGGACAGCTGGCTAATGACCTCCTCGGGCTACACCTTCCACCAGTGCTCAGGTCACTGCAACATCTCTAAAAAATGCAGACAGCTCGGCCAGCACCCTGGCGACAGGCAGATGCACGCTGGCCCAGGGTCAATGCTGGCTCAGATGCCTGCTTGTTCTGCAGACACAAGTGGGATCCCACCTGTCGCCAGCCATCAAACTTGCACTGTCCCCCCGCTGCCTTCAGGCCAAAGACCAGCAGCCTCCAGGCATCTGGGTGGGCTACTGGGTTCAAAGCAATAGCGGCCGCTGCCGTTTCCCCAGAGCGCGTCCCTGGATGCCATTGTCTCGTTTGATCCTCACATCAGCCCTGTAAGGTAAGCCCAGTTATTGACATTTTACAGGAAGCAGAGGCTGAGAGATGCTCACCAACCTGCTCTAGGTTTCTCAGGTAATAGGTAATGCAGTCAGAGTTGCAGAATGAATACCAAAGGTATGCAAAGGTATACCTTTGCAAAGGTGTGCTAAGACGCTGTGTTTGGGTTTCCTTGAAAGCAAAGCCTAAGGCAGGCCTCCTGTGCAGGCGGGGAGGGAGATCTCAGAGACAGAGTGGGAGACTGAGAGGTAAAACTGCAAAGAGAGGAAGCCAATCCATGTGGGATCCCACGCAGGAAGCAGGGATAAGAGGTGTGGCTGAGGCCGGCTCTGCTAAACCGCAATCATACACACCTGGAGTGAAAGGCAGTCTGGGAGATGTAAGTCTGAGGTACGAGGCAACAAATGTCATCAATTTCCATGACCCAAAGTTATTTCCTTTACATTTCCCTTTGAATCCTTCTGAATCCATGCAGGAGAAAGCCTCCGCTGTGTGCTGTGTGCCAGTCAGAACTCAGTCAGGAGATGGAATCTGGCTACAATGTACGCACTTTGTATCATCGCATTTACTTTAGTATTTCCTGCTACTTATGTCAAAGGGTTTTTCATTTGTGATAGTTATACAACGTTTCTTTTCCGAATACACTTGTGTAAGTAAAAGAGCCCAACTATCCGTCTGTAGGTTTGTCGTACTCTGGTGGTTTGCGTGTTGCTGTGATGCTGGAAGCTATGCCACTGGGATTTTAAATACCGGTAGGGTCATCCATAGTGGACAGATTTCAGTGGGGCTTCCAAAGTAAAACAGACTAGGAAGAAAGGCCTGGTGGTCTACTTCTGAAAATTAGCCAAGGAAAACCCTGTGGATCGAAAAATAACATTTGAGACTTCAACTCACTGATGACAGGAGAAGGGCATCATAGTGAGTAAAGTGGAGGGCCAGCAAAGGCGAGGGAAGCCCTCAATGAGCTGGTTTTGACAGGATGGCTGCAGCAATGGACTCAAACATACCAGAGTTCAGGAAGATGGTGCAGGGATGGCAGCATTTCATTCTGTTGTATGTGGGCCACCATGAGTCAGAGCTGACTCCACGGCAACTAACAGCGACCAGCAAAAGAGCTAAGTGGATATAAAGAAAATGTTAGTAAGCCATTGAAGAGGTGGCCCAGGGATGTGGCAAATGTGATGAAGGAGACTCTGGAACAGCAGAGAGCAGAACCTGTGGCTCCCCCAAAGCTTGCTGCTCCCCACACAGATGCCCACGTTGTGAGGAACCAAGGAACCGGGTGGACGCCCTGATGCCCGTATGCACGTGGGATCTGCTTTGCTGACCAGAGTAGGATATATGGAATGATAAAATGAAATAGAGGGCAGGAGGAAAGTATTGGTTAATATTTCAGAATATTATCCCAGTACTCCTCTTAGCTAAAATACATTATCTCATTTACTTGCTCAACATCATGCCCTGAGCCATAACTTATTTTTACTCCCATTTTGCAGATTAGAAAACTGAGGGTTAATGGGCCTAAGTGACTTCCCCAGGGTCACAGTTAGTGAGTGAAGGATAGTGATTCACACCTAGGTCTGTCTAACCCCAGAGCTCCCCTTCTCACAAGTACCCCAGCCTGCCCCTCCAGGGCAAAGAGAACAGAGGGAGCCAGCAAGCTCAGAAAATGGGAAAGTCAGGCAGCTCTGTAGCCCCTACTCTCTAGCAGACACCCTACATGGTGTCTGCATTCAGAAATCTTCCAAGCTCAACAAATGAGGTATACAGCTGCATGTTTCCTTCCAATTTAACAACCTAGTACTTGCCATTTAGGGAGTTAACATTAAGTAGGACCGATTTGAAATTTAATTTCCTTCTTTAAAAAAAAAAAATCAGTTGAGTTTACTGGTGTCCACACAGATGGACTCCCTATGTTTGACACCAAGGTTCATCTGGGCATCTGCTGATCTCTCCTGGTGTTACAGAGTCGGCCCTTGAGGAGCAGGCAATGCAGTGTGCTCAGAGCTGTGGGAACAGTTCACATTCAGCTCTCTACTCCTGAGAGTTTTCCTGACTTGCCTCTAAAGGAAGCTGTATCCCCTACGTGTGTGTGGTTGACACTGTGCTGGACCATGCACATCATGCCTTATTTTATTTATTCCTTATTTCACATCTGCTCTTCCCATTTTATATACAATGACACTGAGGAACAGATAGGTAAAATGATTTTCTAAGATCACACAGTGAGTAAGTAATAGAGCTGGGATTTAACCCTGGGCTGTCTGATTAGAGGATTTTTCTTAGTCCAGAACCTAGCACATAACAAAATTAGCAACATAAATAATAAAATGTATGGCAACAATAATAGCAAAAAGGAAGGGGGGAATGTAAGTATACTGTTGTATAAAATATGTGAAATAGTGTGTTATTATTTAATAATAAACTATGATAAATTGAAGATATATTGTAAGCCACAAAACAACCACTTTAAAAATAAAAGAAGGAGGTAGTGGAGATAAAATAGATTTATTAAAAGAACAAAACAACAACAACAAAACACATACACACACAATCCAAAAAAAAACCAGAGAAAGAGGAAAAAAGAACAAAGAACATGTGAGACAAATAAAAACAAATAGCAAGATGATAAACTTAACCATATTAATAATTACATTAAATGTAAATGGTCTAAACACTGTAATTAAAAGACAGAAAATGTCAGATGGGACATAAAAGCAAGATTCATTTATAAACTGTCTAAAAGAAATGCACTTTAAATATAGAGACAGAAAGAGGACAAAAGTAAAAGAATGCCAAGATGTCCTTCAACAGGTGAATGGATAACCAGACTGTGGTATATCCATACAATGGAATTCTACTTGGCAATGAAAAGGATGAGCGATTGATTCATACAACAGCATGGATAAATCTTAACTGCATTTTGCTAAGGAAGCCAGACTCGAAGGCTGCATATTGTATGATTCCATTTATATGATGTTATAGGAAAAGCAAAACTATGGGGACATAAAACAGATAAGTGGTTGCCAAGGGTTGGGAGAGAGTGAAGGGGTTGACTGCAAGGGGATGCACAAGAGAATTTTTAGGCTGATGGAACTGTTTTATATGGTACTAGGGTGGTGGATACATGACTATGCATTTTTCAAAACTCATAGAACTATACACCCGAACAGCAAACTTTACTGTACGGAAATTTTTAAAAAGTCAACCAGGATGCTGGGGTATCCCAGGATGAAATGCAGACTATGACAAATGAGTCTAACTATATTACAAATGTATAAGATAATGTCCCCGAAGGGGTGGGGTATGGGGGAAGACACTGACCTAAGTAAAGACAAACTGAGCTGTACATAAATACAGTACTCTAGTTAGTAAATTTGTTCCTCACAGAGGCAAAAAAAATAAATAAAACCAAACCTGTTGCTGTTGAGTCAATTCCAACTCATAGCGACCCTATGGACAGAGTAGAACTGCCCCATAGGGTTTCCAAAGAGCAGCTGGTGGATTTGAACTGCCAACATTTTTATTAGCAGTTGAGCTCTTAACCACTATGCCACCAGAGCTCCTCTCACAGAGGTATAGGTTAGCAATTCTGAAATTAATATGCATACATAATAGAGTTGAACAAGTAAGTTAATAACTTGCAGATAGTGGAAGCCAGGTTTCTCACTGTCAGAGAAAGAAGTCACAAATAAGGAAGAGGGTCGGAAAGAGGGGACAAATATTCTGAATTCTAAATAATACATATAAATACTCCCTTCTTCCTCCAAGAAGTTGAACCTATTTCCTCTCCCCTTGAGTGCAGACTGGACTAGTGACTCACTTCCAATGAATAGAGTATGAATAGGAAAAAGAGTAACTTTATAGTGGAGAAACTTGGCAGACACCACCTTACCCAAGTGATCAAAGTTAGCATCACCAGCTATAAGTCATGTTGACATCATTTATCCCTGATATAATGCTATGAGAAGATTACTTCCCCCTCCATAATCCCAGTATAATCATGAAGATATATCAGACAAACCCAAACTGAGGAACATTCTACGAAATACCTGTCCACTACTCTTCAAACATATAAAGCCCATGAAAAACTGAAAAACTGTCACAGATCAGAAAAGACTAAGGAGGCAAGATGAATAAATACAACGTGGAATTCTGGATTGGATCCTGGAACAGAAAAGGACATTAGCGGAAAAACTGGAAAGAGCTGAATAAAGTCTGTAATTTAGTTAATAATAATACACCAGTGTATTAGTCTTAATTTTGACAAATGGTTATGTAAGATGTTAGCATTAGGAGAAGATGGGTAAATGTTATACCAGAACTCTCAGTATTATCTTTGTGACACTTATGTAAATCTAAAAGGGTTTTTTTTTTTTTTTTAAAGTAAAAGAGTGAAACATACTACGCCATGTAAACATGAATCAAAAGAAAGTTGTGGTACTATTAATATCAGACAAAGTAGATTTTAGAAGAAGGACTATTACTAGGGATAAAAAAGCACAGTTCATAATGATAAAGTGGCCAATTTATCAAGAAGATTTAATACACCTAAATGTGTATGCACTTAATAATAGAGTTTTAAAATATATTAAAGCAAAAACCAAAAAAAGAAATGAGAACATTGACAATGTCTCTCAGTAATTGAATGAAAAAGCAGATCAAAAAAGATCAGTAAAGATAAAGAAAACTCTCACAACACTATCCCAATGGTGTGCTGCACCTAGCTTGCATTAATTGTGAAAGCCGATTCTGGAGACCTAAAGTCAGAAAAAGATTCCTTTGTTTCTCTGCTTTCTGATGCTATATTTCTGCCTAGCTTGCATTCTATCCAACTCTACGCTTAGTGATGTAATATTAGAAGCTTGGAATTGGCCATGATGGAAGTGTTTCTGCCATAGAAATCATCAAGCACTAGAAATCAGGACATTTTTTTTTCCCACTAGAGATCCAGTTAAACATTTACCAACATACTACTAACTATCAATCAACAGGACCTAAATAATATTTAGGGAACACTATACCCCAAAACAGTAAAATTCATTTTTTTTTTCCAAGTTCATATGGAACATTGACCAAGATAACCCATTATCTGCATCATAAAACTAGTTCCAATAAATTCCAAAGGATTGAAACAATAAAGAGCATGTTCCCTGACCACAACAGAATTAAGCTAGAAAGCAATAAAAGAAAAATATCTAGAAAATAGCAAATATTTAAAAATTGACATACTTCTAAATAACCCTTAGTCAAAGGAGAAATCAAAAGAAGAATAAGAAAATGTTATGCACTGAATAAAAATAAGTCATCAAACTGTGAGACACAGCAGTGATTAAAGGAAATTTATGATATTTAATACTTGTATTAGAAAAGAAGCTGGACTATATGAAGAAGAACACGACATCAGGATTGAAGGAAGACTCATGAACAACCTGCAACGTGCAGGTGACACAACTTTGCTTGCTGAAACTAAACAGGACTTGAAGCACTTATGATGAAAATCAAAGACTACAACCTTCAGTATGGATTCCACCTCAACATAAAGAAAACAAAAATCCTCACAACCGGACTAATAAGCAACATCATCATAAATGGAGAAAAGATTGAAGTTGTCAAGGATTTCATTTTACTTGCATCCACAATCAATGCCTGTGGAAACCGCAGTTGAGAAGTCAAATGATATATTGCATTGGGCAAATCTGCTACAAAAGACCTCTTTAAAGTGTTGAAAAGCTAAGATGTCACTTTGGGGACTAAGGTACACCTGACCCGAGCCATCATATTTTCAATTGCCTCATATGCATGTGAAAGCTGGACAATGGATAAGGAAGACTGAAGAACTGATGCTTTTGAATTATGGTGTTGGTGAAGAATATTGACTATACCATGGACTTCTGGAAAAACGAACAAATCTGTCCTGGAAGAAGTACAGCCAGAATGCTCCTTAGAAGCAAGGATGGCAAGACTTCATCTCATGTACGTTGGGCATGTTATCAGGAGGGACCAGTCCCTGGAGAAGGACATCATGCTTGGTAGAGTAGAGGGTCAGTGAAAAAGAAGAAGACTTTCAGTGAAATGGATTGATGCAGTGGCCGCAACAATGGGCTTAAGCATAACGATTGTGAGGACAGCACAGGACTGGGCAGTGTTACGTTCTGTTGTACATGGGGTCACTATGAGTTGGAACCGACTCAAAGGCACCTAACAACAGCTAACAACAACATTAGAAAAGAAGGAAGGACCAAGTTGATGATTTAACCTTTACCTGAAGAAATGAGAGGAGCAAATGAAACCCAAGGTAAGCAGAAAACAAGGAAATAATAAAGATAAGACATTAATGATAGATAATTGAGAAAATCTATGGAGCCAAAATCTGTTTCATTAAATGAATCAATAAGACCAATAATGCTTTAACTAAACTGATTAATAAAAAAAGACACAGACAAATTACCAATATCAAGAATAAAAAAGAGAATGTCAGTACAGATCCTACAGACATTAAAAGGATAATAAAGAAGTATGAATAACTTTCTGTCAATAAATTCAACAACTTATATGGAATAAATAAGTTTCTAGGAAGATACAAACTACCAAAGCATACTCGAAAAGAAAGAGACAACATGAATAGTGCCATATCTATTAACAAAATTAAATTCATAATTTAAAAACTTCTGACAAAGAAAATCTCAGGCCCAGGTGAGTTCAGTGATGAATTCTACTACCCATTTACAGAATAAATAATATCAATTCTGTGCAAACTCTTCCAGAAAATACAGGAGAAGAACCACATCCAAACTGATCTTATGTGGCCAGCATTAAACTGATAACAAAACCAGACAGACACTGCCCTAAAACAAAACTACAAATTAATACACCTGATGAATTTGCATATAAAAATACTTAATACAATTTTAGCAAATTAAATCCACAAACAGACAAACATGATAATACATTATGACCAAATGGGGTTTATATCCAAGGAATGGGAAATTAGTTTAATATTCAAAAATTAATGAATGTATACAAGATCAACACACAAAAATCAGTTGGATTTCTCTACACTAACAAGGAGGACTCTGAAAAGGAAACTAAGAAATCAATACCATTTACTTACAATAGTCCCCAAAAGGATATAATACCTAGGAATAAACCTAACACAGGGATGTACAAGACTTACACAGGAAAACTATAAAACACTATTGCAAGCAACGAAAAGAGAGCTACATAAACGGAAAAGCATTCCATGCTCATGGATTGGAAGACTTAATACTGGAAAATATCAATACTACTAAAAGCAATCTATAGATATAATGTAATCCAAATCTCAACTAATGAAATGGATAAACTTATCTCCAAGTTTATATGGAAAGGAAGGTAAAGCAATACTGAGGAAGAAGAACAAAGCGGGAAGCTTCACATTTACCTATCTCAAAACTTACTATACAGCCGTGGTAATCAAAACAGCCTGGTACTGGTTCAATAACAGACATATAGACCAATAAAATAGAATTGAGAACCCAGAAGAAAATCCATCCACCTTACAGGCAACTGATTTTCGACAAAGGGTCAAGTTCATTCAATGAAGAAGAAACAGTCTACTTAATAAATGGTGCTGGCAAAACTGGATATCCATTTGCAGAAAAATGAATCAAGATCCATACCTCACATCATGTACAAAAACTAACTCAAAATGGATCAAAGACCTAAATGTTAAAGCTAAAACTATAAAGTTCCTGGAAGACAGCATAGGGTCAAAATTAGGGGTCCTAATTTTCAATATAGTCTATCAAACAAAACTAAAAAATGTACAAATGATGGAAGATAAATTAGATAACTGGGACCTCCTAAAAATTAAATATTTATGCTCATCCAAAGGATTTACCAAGAGAGTAAAAAGAGAATCTACAGACTGGGAAAAAATCTTTGACAATGCCATATCTGATAAGGGACTAATCTCTAAAATATACAGAAAACTTCAGAAACTCAACAACAGAAAGACAAGCAAATTCAATCAAAAAATGGGCAAAAGATATGAACAGACCACTAAAGAGGACATTCAGGCGGCCTATAAATATATGAAAAGATGTTCTCAATCATTAGCCATTAGGGAGAGGCAAAACAAAACTACCATGAGATACCATCTCACCCCTACAGAAATGGTAATGATCAAAAAAACAGAACAACAACAAATGCCAGCACCTTTGTGCGGGAATTGGAACTCTTATTGCTGGTGGGATTGTAAAATGGTACAACCACTATTTCTAGCTTCCTCAAAAAGCTAGAACTAGAAATACCATATGATACAGCAATCCTACGCCTAGGTATATAAACCCCATTGCCACTGAGTCGATTCTGACTCATACCGACCCTATAGACAGAGCAGAACTGCCCCATAGGGTTCCCAAGGAGTGGCTGGTAGATTTGAACTGTCGACCTCTTGGTTAGTAGCCAAACTCTTAACCACTATGTCACCAGGATTTCCACCTAGAGGTCTAAGAGCAGTGACATGAATAGACATATGCACACCTATGTTCACTGCAGCGTTGTTCCCAACAGTAAAGAGATGGAAACAACCTAAGTGCCCATCAATGGATAAACAAATTGCGATACATACATACAGTGGAATTATAAAGAATAAGGAGGAGTCCTTGATTATATCATGGCTGAATCTAGAGGACCTTATGCTGAGTGAAATAAGTCAATTACAAAAAGACAAATATTATATGGTCTCACTATTATAAAAAGTCAAGAATAGACATACACACAGAAAGAATCATTCTTGGATTGTTACCAGGGGTGGGAGGTGAGGGGGGGAACACCTTCTAGATAGCAGACACTTGTTACTTTTGGTGATGGGAAAGGCATTCCCAAATATGGGTGAAGTCAGTAAAACTTGACCGAGGTGAATAAAGACACTAAAAAGTACACAGGATAAAGGAACAATTTCAAGAAATACTATAACATAACCAATTTTGCAACAACTGTAAAAAGCAACCAAAAAATATGTATGTGGTTACATAGATAGATATGTATGCATGTACGTGTATAGGAAGGCATATGGGAGTAAATGCATATGTGTGTATAGGTGTATCTGTAGGCATATGTATATACACGTTTATACGTGCTGCAGATATATCCACATTTATAAAAATCCACATAGAAGGCACAGTTACGAAGACTTCCTAGACATATGCAAACAGCTCTTGGGATTGGTTTACTGGGTCAAAAGGCTTGGGACCATAGTCTCAGGGGACAACTTAGTGAATTGAGAAAACATAGTTCATAAAGATAATATACTACATCCTAGTTTGGTAAGTAGCATCTGAGGCCTTAAAAGCTTGTGAGCGGCTGTCTAAGATACAACTGTTGGTCTCTACTTTTCTGGAGCAAAAGAGAATGAAAGAAACAAAAGACTCAAAGAAGAAACTAGTCCACAGAACTAATAGCCCACACAAAGCATGGCTTCTGAGACCAGAAGAACTAGATGGTGCCCGGCTACCAAGACCAACCATTCTGCCCAGAGACACAAAAGAAGGTCCCAGGTAGAATGGGAGAAAAATGTGGAACAAAGCTCAAATTCCTAAAAAAAAGGCTAGACCTACTGGACCAATAGAGACTAGAGGAACCCCCTAGGTTGTTACCCTAAAATATCCTTTGAACTTTGAATTGAAGCTATTTTTGCAGGTTGCCTTTCAGCCAAATAATAGATTGGCTTATAAAATAAACAGTATTACCTGTGTGTGATGTGCTCCCTTAAACAATCAACTGTATGAGACCAAACGGTCAACATTTACCCAAAAGCAAAGATGAGAAGGTAAGAAGGGGAAGAGAAGCTAGATCAATGGAAACAGAGCAAACAGAAGGGAAACAATGAAAATGCTGACACATTGTAAAAATTGTAACCAATGGCATGGGATGCATAAAAATTATTAAAACCAAAAAGCAAACCCATTGCCAATGAGTCTATTCTGACTCATAGTGAGTGACCCTATATGACAGGGTAGAACTGCCCCATAGGGTTTCAGATGAGCAGCTGGTAGATTTCAAGTGTTGACCTTTTGGTTAGCAGCCGAGCTCTCAATCACTGCACCACCAGGGCTAATTTGCTGTGTAAAACTTTTACCTAAAACACAGTAAAATATTATTTAAAAATTAATAAATGCAATTCACCATATTAACAAACTAAAAAAGAAAAACCATATACAGTCCGTTCTGTTATAACCCTTGTTCTGAAGATGCAAATTCATTCCCACACAATTGATGTGTTAAGGTATAATTTTATAATTTGAGCATACCTTGAATTTTGTGTTTCCTTACACATAATTTTGCCCACAAGAAATATTAGGTTCATGTAGCAGACTGCACTCCACTGAATGGAGCCACATAGGAATACACAAAATGCAGGCAGACACATACCTCAAACATCCACCAACTACCTCAGTCAACCATGTGTACTATGAATCTCACACATCCTCAAGCATCCAGTTTCAGATAACTCATCAACTGCACCCTTACGATGCTGCTTCCACAAGCTAACTTTAGGTAGTAATTATGCCTTTCTTAACCATTTAACACATGTAAAACTATGCTACCGTTTCTATTAGGCACCCATCTATCTGTATGTGTCATTGGTAAAGTGGTTTTTTTTTTCCAAATTTTTAATGTGACTGAGAAACTGAATTTTAAATTTTATTTAGTGTAATTAATTTAAATCGCCACATGTGGCTAGTGGCTACCACGTTAGACAGCACAGCTCTAATCTGCAATCTTCCATCCTAAATAAGCTTTGCCTTGACCCCTTAGCCTCTCTATTGTTTTCATTTCCTCATCTCGTACTCACTCCTCTTTCCATTTAGCTTCAAACCAAATACAGTGGGTGATCTGCCTTAGACAAGATCCCCAGCGTCCTCCCTGCTGCCAAATCCAAGGTATCTGTACTCATCTAGTTTTTTTTTTTAAAAGTATTTTTTAGAGCAGTTTTTGGTTTTAAGTTTAAGTCTGCAGAAAAATTACGCAGATGGAAAACCATTTTCCATCTGCCCACTTCCCCCTCTGCACACAGTTTCTCTTATCATTAACATCTTGCATTCATTGTACACTTGTTATAATTGATGAAGCAATACTGATACATTATTATTAACCAAAGTCCGTAGTTTACATTAGGGCTCACTCTTTGTCTTATACATTTCTATGATTTTTGACAAATGCGTAATGTCATGTATCCACTATATAATATCATGCAAATAGTTTCACTGCCGTTAAAATGCCCTGTACTTACCTGTTCATCCTCCCCCTCTCTCTCTAAGTCCCTGGCAACCACTGATCTTTTTACTGTCCCTACAGTTTACCTTTTCCAGAACGTTACATAGTTGACATCATATAGTGTGCAGCTATTTCAGACTTTTTTTTTTTCACTTAGCAATATGCATTTAAGCTTCCTCCATGTCTTCTCATAGCTTGATAGCTCATTTACTTTATTGCTGAATGTTTCTTTATCCGTTCACCTATTGAAGGGCATCTTGGTTGCTACCAGGTTTTGGCAATTATGAATAAATCTTCTATAAACATTCACATGTGGGTTTAATGTGGGCATAGTTTTCAACTCGTTTGCATAAACACTTTACAATTCAGGCTTGATGGATTGTATGGTAAGTCTATGCTTGGCTTTCAAAGAAACTTCTAGATTGTCTTCCAAAGTGGTTATACTATTTTTCATTCCCGTTAGCAACGGATGAGAGCTCCTGTTGGTCCACATCCTCACCAGAATTTGGTGTTGTCAGTGTTTTGGATCTTAGCCATTCAAATAAGTGTGTACTGGTATTTCGTTGTTGTTTTAATTTGTAATGCCCTATTGACATGGGATGTTGAGCAACTTTTCATAGGCTTAATTTCAATTTGTATATCTTCTTTGGTAATGTGTCTGTTCAGATCTTTGGGGTTGTTTGTTTTCTTATTGTTGAGTTTTAAAATGTCTTTTTGTTTCTTGAATACAGGCTCTTTATCAGAAAATGTATTTTGCAAATATTTTCTCCTAGTCTGTGGCTTGTCTTTTCCTTCTTTTAACAATGCCTTGTGAAGAGCAAACTTTTTAACTTTAATGAAATCCAACTTATCTATTTTTTTCTTTTATGAATCATGCTTTTGATGGATCTAAAAACTCATTGCCAAACCCAAGGTTACCTAGATTTTCTTCTACATTGTCTTCTAAAAGTTATATAGTTTTGTATTTAACATTTAGGTCTGTGATCCATTTTGAGTTACTTTTTCTGTGAAAGGTGTAAGGTCTACATTTAGATTCATTTTTTTTTTTTGCATGTGGCTGTCCAGTTATTCCAACACTATTTGTTGAAAAGTCTATCCTTTCTCTATTGAGTTGCTGTTACTCCTTTGTCAAAGATCAGTTGACTATATTTACATGGGTCTATTTCTGGGCTGTCTATTCTGTTCTGTTGATTTATTTGTCTGTTCTTTTGCCAGCACCACACGGTCTTGATCACTGTAGCTTTATTGCAAGTTGTGAAGTTGGGCAGTGTCAGTCCTCTAACTTTGTTCTTCTTTAGTGTTGTGTTGGCTATTTGAGGTGTTTTGCCTTTCTACATAAATTTAGGATCGGTTTGTCAATGGCCACAAAATGACTTGCTGAGATTTTGATTAAGATTGCATTGAATCTATAGATCAAGTTGGAAAGAACTGACATCTTTATGCTATCCAGTCTTCCTATCCATAAACATGGACTATCTCTCCATCTATTTAGATCTTTTAAAATTTCTTTCATCAGAATTTTGTAGTTTTCCTTGTATAGGTTTTGTGTACACTTTATTAGATTTATACCTGAGTATTCATCTTCCTTGGTGCTAATGTAAATGGTGTTGTGCTTATAACGTCAAATTCCAATTGTTTATTGATGGTGTATAGAAAAGCAACTGGCTTTTGTATATTAACCTTATGTCCTGCAATCTTGCTATAATTGTTTATTAGTTCCAGGAGTCTTTTTTGTTGATTCTTTAAGATTTTCTACATAGATAATCATATTATGTATCAACAAAGTCAGTTTGCTTTTTTTCCTTCACAATCCGTATACCTTTTATTTCCTTTTCTTATCTTACCGTATTAGCTAGGACCTCTAATACCATGTTGAATAGGAGTGGTGAGAGGTGATATCCTTGTCTTGTTTCCTATATTAGAGGAAAACATACATTTTCTCACCATTAAGTAAGATGTTAGCTGTACATTTTTTGTAAACGTTCTTTATCAAGTTGAGAAAATTTCCCTCTATCCATAGTTTGTGTCCCTTTTTATCATAAATAGGTGTTGAATTTTGTCAAACTCAGAATCTATTGACATGATCATATGATTTTTTTCTTTATTTAGCCTATTTATGTGATGAATTTCAATAATTGATTTCCAAATGTTGAACCAGCCTTGTATAGTTGCAATGAATCCCACTTGGTTCTGATATATATATATAGATATATACACACACACACACATATATATATATACTTTGTTGAATTCACTTTGATCATATTTTGTTCACAATTCTTGCATCTATGATCATGACAGAAATGGGTCTCCAATGTTTCTTCCTAGTAATGTATTTGTCTGCTTTTGGTTTTAGAGTAATGCTGGCCTCAGAATGAATTAGAAAATGTTCCCTCTGCTTCTACTGGAAGAGGTTGTAGGGAATTGGTATCATTTATTTTCTAAATTTTTGGTAGAATTCACCTGTGAAACCATCTGGGCCTGGTGCTTTCTGTTTTAGAAAATTATTAATTTTTGCTTCACTTTCTTTAATAGATACAGGTCTATGCAGATTATCTCTTCTCGCTTGTGTCCATTTTGGTAGATTGTGACTTTCAAGGAATTGGTCCAGTTCATTTAAGTTATCAAATTTTGAGGTATAGAGTCATTCATAATATTCCTTTATTATCCTTTTAATGTCCGTGGGGTCAGTTGTGATGACTTCTCCTTCATTTGTGATGCTACTAATCTGTGTCTTCTCTCTCTTTTTGTTAGCTTGGCTAGAATTTTATTAATTTGATTGATCTTTTCAAAGAACCATCTTTTGGTCTTGTTGATTTTCATTATTATTGTCCTCTTTTCAATTTCCTTGATTTCTGCTCTGTTTTTTATTATCTTTTTTCTTCTGCTTAGTCAGATTTAGTTTGCTCTTCTTTTTAGAGTTTCCTAAGGTGGAAGCTTATATTTTTTCTTCACTAACATATGCATTCAATGCTATAAATTTCCCTCTAAGCACTTTTGCTGCATTCCATAAATTTTGACATTGTATTTTTATTTTAATTTAGTTAAAAATAATTTTTAATCCCTCTTGAGACTTCTTCTGTGGTCTATTTCTAATCAGGGTGAGAACTGTGTTGTTTAATCTTCAAATATTTTGGGATTTTTATAGCTATCTTTCTGTTATTCATTTCTAGTTTCATTCCATTATGGTATGAAAATATACGTTATTGATTTCTATCCTTTTAAATCTGGTAAAAGGAGCCCTGGTGGTACATGCTTTTAAATTTGGTAAAAGGAGCCCTGGTGAGGCAGTGCTCAGCTGCTAACCAAAAGGTTGGCAGTTTGAACCCACCCAGCAGCTCTGCAGGAGAAAAGACCTGGTGATCTGTTCCCATAAATATTACACCCTATAAAACCCTATAGGGCACCTCTACTTTGTCACTTTGAGTCACTGTCAGTGTAAAATTGACTCAATAGCACCTAACAACAATGAATTTGGTAAGGTGTATTTTATGACCCAAGAAATGGTGTATCTTGGTGAATTTTCCATGTACACTTGAGACGAATCTGTATTCTGTTGTTATTGGATGAATTATTCTATAAATGTCAATTAGATCCAATTGACTGATGTTGACATTCATTTCAACTATATCTTTATTTTCTGCCTTCTAGATTTGTCAGTTACTGATAGAGAGGTGTTGAAGCCTCCAACTGTAACTGTGGAATTTGTCTATTTCTCCTTGCAGGTTTATCAGTTTTTGCCTTGTGAATTTTGGTGCTCTGTAATTAGGCATGGAAACCCTGGTGGTGTAGTGGTTAACAGCTACAGCTGCTAACCAAAAGGTTGGCAGTTTCAATCCACCAGGTACCCCTTGGAAACCCTATGGAGCAGTTCTGCTCAATGGTAACAGGTTTTGCTTTTTTATTTTTATTTTTTTTTGTGGTAGTTAGGCACATACACATTCAGGATTGTTATATCTTCTTAGATAATTGACCCCTTTATCATTATGTAATGCTCCTCTTTATCCTTGATAATTTTCCTTGCTCTATGATCAGTTTTATTTGAAATTAATATAGTTACTCCAGCTACCTTTTGATTAGTGCTAGCATGGTATATCTTTCTCTATCCCTTTGCTTTTGCTCTATGTGTGTCTAAATTTGGTACCTTGTAGACAGCATATAGTTGGGTCTTGTTTTTTAAATCCATTTTGTTAATCTCTGTCTTTTAATCAGTGTATTTAGACTATTCACATGTAAAGGATTATTGATATAGTTAAGATTAATATCTAAAATATTTGTAGTTGTTTTCTAGTCATTGGTCTTCTTTTTTATCTTCTACTCTTTTTTTTCTATTCTCTGGTATTAATTGAGCATTTTATATGATTCAGTTTTCTCCTCTTAGCATATCAATTATATTTTTTTAAAAATATTTTTAGTGGTTGACACAGAGTTTGCAAGATACATTTAGAATGAATCTAAGTCCACTTTCAAATAGCTATATATTGTTTCACAAGTATTGCAGGTACCTTACAACAGAGTATTCCCAATTCTTCTCTTTCATCCCTTATAATATCGCTGTCAATCATTTCACTTCCATAAACTATAACCGTTCACTATATTCTTCCTATTGCTTTTTTAAACTTTTTATTATATATATAACAATATATATAAATATATGTATATTTATATATATAACAATGTTATATATATATATAATTGTTATGTGCCACCAAGTAGATTCTGTTTCACAGCAACTTATACGTCAGAGTAGAAATGCCTCATAAGATTTCCTAGGCTGTAGTCTTTACGGGAGTAGATCACCAAGTCTTTTCTCCAGTGGCTGATGGGTTCGAACCACCAACCTTTCAGTTAGCAGCTAAATGCTTAATCGTTGCGCCACCAGTGCTCTATTTCAACTGTTTTTACATGTACAATTCAGTGACATTAATTCCATTCACCATGTTGTGCAACCGTCACTACTATCCTTTTCCATTTTTTTTCATCACTCTTAACAGAAACTCAGTGTCCCATAAGCAATAACTTTCTCTTTCCTCCTCCCACCTGCTCCTGGTAATCATGAATAAACTTTGGTCTCTATGCATTTGCCTAGTCTAGATATTTCACATGAGTGAGATTATATAATATTTGTCCTTTTGTGCCTGTCATTTTACTTAGCATAATGTTCATCCTTGTCATAGCATGTATCAGAATTTCATTTCTCTTCCTGGCTGAATAATATTCCGTTGTATGTATATGCTACATTTACACTTATCCGTTCATCTATTGATGGACATTTGGGTTGTTTTTATCTTCTTTGTCCCTCATTTTATCCAATACTGCCATCATTTTTATTTAGTTGAGTTTTTGTCGTGAACCTTTCGGATTACTTTCTCCTTTCTTCTTGTGTATATTTTTTAGATATATTCTTTGTGTTTACCATGAGGATTACATCTAGTATCTTAAATTTATAACAACCTAGTTTAAATTGATACCAATTTATCTTCAGTAACACACAAAAACTCTATACTCCAATACTATCTTATCCCCCTTAATGTAGTTATTATCATAAATTAATCTTTATACATTATATGCCAAATAGCATAAATTTCTAGTTATGTTTTACGTATATGTCTTTTGAAATCATGTAGGACATAACTACTAAACTTACAAACCAAAAATACCATAAAAGACTAGCCTTCATCAGAGATCTTTCTTTTCTATATGCTATTAGTATTTATTTATTTTTTACCCCACATGCCTGTCAGTTTGTTGTACTGCGGTGGCTTTCATGTTGCTGTGATGATGAAAGCTATGACACCGGTATTTCAAATACAAGCAGGTCACCCTTGGTGGTCATATTTTAGCCGAGCTGCCAAACTAAGACAGAGTAGGAGGAAGGACCCATGGTCTACTTGTGAAAAAATTAGCCAGTGAAAACCTTATGAATAGCAGCAGAACATTGTCTGATACAGTGCTGGAAGATAAATCCCTCAGGTTGGAAGGCACTCAAAATACTGCGGATGAGCTGCTTCCTCAAAGTAGAGTCAACCTCAATGACATGGATGGAGTCAAGCTTTCAGGACCTTCATTTGCTGATGTAGAACAACTCAAAATGAGAAGAAACAGTTGTAAACATCCGTTAATAATAGGAACATGAACTATATGAAGTATGAATCTAGGAAAATTGGAAATCATCAAAAATGAAATGGAAAGCATTAACACTGGTATCCTAGGCATTTGTGAGCTGAAATGGACTGGTATTGGCCATTTTGAATTGGACAATCATATAGTCTACTATGCCTGGAATGAAAAATTGAAGAGGAACGGCATTGCATTCATCGTCAAAAAGAACATTTCAAGATCTATCCTGAAGTACAACGCTGTCAGTGATAGGATAATATCGATACAACTACAAGGAAGACCAGTTAATAGTATTATCATTCAAATTTATGCACCAACCACTAATGCCAAAGATGAAGAAACTGAAGATTTTTCCCATCTTCTGCAGTCTCAAATTGATCAACCATGCAATCAGGATGCATTGATAATTACTGGTGATTGGAATGTGAAATTTGGAAACAAAGAAGAATCGAGAGTAGGAAAATATGGTTTTGGTGATAGAAATGACGCCAGAGATTGCATGACAGAATTTTGCAAGACCAACATAAATGGCGACTATACATGTGGACCTCACCAGATGGAATACATAAGAATCAAGTCAACTACATCTGTGGAAAGAAATGATGGAAAAGCTCAGTATCATCAGTCAGAACAAGGCCAGGGGCCGACTGTGGAACAGACCATCAATTGCTAATATGCAAGTTCAAGTTCAAGCTGGAGAAAATTAGAACAGGTCTGTGAGAGTCAAAGTATGACCTTCAGTGTATTCCACCTGAATTTAGAGACCATCTCAAGAATAGATTTGACTCATTAAATACAACAACCAAAGATCAGACAAGTTGTAGAATGACATCAAGGACATCAAACATGAAGAAAGCAAGAGGACATTAAAAAGACAGAAAAGAAAGAATAGATCAAAATGAATGTCAGAAGAGACTCTGAAAGTTACTTCGGAACATAGAGTAGCTAAAGTGAAAGGAAGAAATGATGATGTAAAAGAGCTGAACAGAAGATTTCAAAGGGCAGCTCAAGAAGACAAAGAAAAGTATTATAATGATATGTGCAAATATCTAGACTTAGAAAACCAAAAGAGCAGAACACACTCAGCATTTCTCAATCTGAAAGAACTGTAGAGAAAATTCAAACCATGAGTTGCAATGCTGAAGAATTCTACAGGGAAAATATTAAACTATGCAGGAAGCATCAAAAGAAGATGGAAGGAATGCAGAGTCACTGTACCAAAAGAAATGGTTGACATTTAACTGTTTCAGGAGGTAGCATATTATCAACACCCGATGGTACTGAAGGAAGAGGTCCAAGCTGCACTGAAGGCACTGGAGAAAAACAAGGCTCCAGAATTGACAGAATACCAATTAAGATGTTTCAACAAACAGATACAGAACTGGAATGCTCATTTCTCTATGCCGAGAAATTTGGAAGACAGCTACCTGGTAATGAACCGGAAGAGATTCATATTTATGCCTATTCCAAAGAAAAGTGATTCCCAACATAATGCGGAAATTATCAAACAATATCCTTAATATCACACACAAGTAAAACTTTGCTGAAGGTCATTCAAAAGCTGTTGCAGCAGTACATTGACAGAGAACTGTCAGAAATTCCAGCTGGATTCAGAAGAGGATGTGGAACCAGACCAAGGGGATACTTCATTTTTTAAAATCAGCAAAGGTGTGCTTCAGGGTTGTATCCTTTCACCATACTTTCTCAATCTGTATGCTGAGCAAATAATCTGGAAGCCGGAATATATGAAGAAGAACGAGGCATCAGGACTGGAGGAAGACTCATTAACAACCTTCGATATGCAGATGACACAGCCTTGCTTGCTGAAAGTGATGAGGATGTGAAGCACTTACTAATGAACATCAAAGACCACAGCCTTCAGTATGGATTACACCTCAACATAAAGAAAACAAAACCCCTCACAACTGAACCAACAAGCAACATTATGACAAACAGAGAAAATATTGAAGCTGTCAAGAATTTCACCTTACTTGGACCCACAATCAACGCCTATGGACGCAGCAGTCAAGAAATCAAAGGATGCATTGCATTGAGAAAATCTGCTGCAAGAGATCTCTTTAAAGTGTTAAAAAGCAAAGATGTCACTTTAAGGACTAAAGAGTGCCTGACCCAAGCCATGGTGTTTTCAATCGCCTCATATGCATGCAAAAACTGGACAATGAATAAAGGAAATCAAAGAAGAACTGATGCCTTTGAATTATGGTGTTGGTGAAGAATATTGAGTGTAGCATGGACTGCCAGAAGAATGAACAAATCTGTCTTGGAAGAAGAACAGCCAGAATGCTCCTTAGAAGCAAGGATAGCAAGACTTCATCTAACATAATTTGGATATGTTATCAGGACAGATCAGTCCCTGGAGAAGGACGTTATGCTTGGTAAAGTAGAGGGCCATCGAAAAAGAGGAAGATCCTTGACGGGATGGATTGACACAGTGGCTGCAACAATGGATTCAAGCATAGCAACAATTGTTAGAACGTTGCCGGTCCAGGCAGTGTTTTGTTCTGTTGTACATAGGATTACTATGAGTCGGAACTGACTGGATGGCATCTAACCACAACATCAGTGTTATTTCACACCAACTGTTATCTGTTAATGAGCCCTGGTGACACAGTGGTTTAAGTGCTTGGCTGCTACCTAAAAGTCAGTGGTTTGAATCCACCAGCCACTCCTCGTGAGAAAGATGAGACAGTCTGCTTCTGTAAAGATTTGCAACCTTGGAAACCCTATGGGGCAGTTCTACTTTGTCCTATAGGGTCATTATAAATTGGAATCGACTTGATGACACTGGATTTGGTTTCGGTGATGGGTATTATCTGGTAGCTCAGTTAAGAATAAGAAAAATAAGAAATTTTATTTTACCTTCATTATTTATTTGCTCTATATTATTTTTCTTTTCTATGAAGAACTTCTTTTACCATTTCGTGCAAGGCAGTATACCGGTGATACATTTTCTCAATTTTTTTTTCCTTTTGGTCTGAGAAAGTCTTTACTTCTCCTGTACTTCGGAAGGATAATTTTACTGGATACAGAATTCTATGCTAGTTCTTTCTTTCTTCTTCTTTCAACACTTTAAATATCTCACTCCACTTTCTTCTTGCTTGCAAGGGGTCTTAGTTATCCAGTGCTGCTATAACAGAAGTACCATAAATGGGTGGCTTTAACAAACAGAAATTTGTTTTCTCACAGCTTAGGAGGCTAGAAGGCCAAATTCAGAATGCCCCTCTCTCTGTTGGCTCTGGAGGAAGGTCCTTACCTCTTTGAGTTTCTGCTCCTGGTTGAGCCTTATGTGGTTTAGCATCTCTCTTTCCCCATCTCTACTTCCTTAATCTGCTCCTTCTAGATCTCAAAGGAGATTAATTCAAGACGTATCCTACACTAATCCTGCCTTATTAACATAACAAACACAACCCATTCCCAAATGGGATTATAAACACAGGCATAGAGGTTAGGATTTACAACACATATTTTTGGGGGACACGATTCAATTCATAACACAATATAAATGTACTTCTTATCTTTGTTCCTCTATAGGTCATTTTCCCCCACCGGTTTCTTTCAAGATTTTATTTTTTTTTGAATTTTTACAGTTTGAATATGACTAGATGAAGATTTTTTTGTAGTTATCCTGCTAGTGTTTTCTGAACTTTCTGGATCTGCGGTTCGGTGTCTGTCAATAATTTTGGAGTAGTCTCAGCCGTTATTACTTCGAATATTTCTTCTTTTCCTTTTTCCCTTTTTTCTCCTTTTGGTATTCTCTGGTATGCATTTGTTACATCTTTTGTAATTGTTCCACAATTTTTGGATATTCTGTTTCTTTTTAGCATTCTTTTTTCTCTTTAATTTTCAGTTTTGGAAGTTTCTATGTGTATATGTTCACACGCACTAAGTCTTTCCTTAGCTGTATCCAGTCTGTTTATGAGCCCATCAAAAAAAAAAAATTTTTTTTTAATTTCTGTTACAGTGTTTTAGATTTATAGTATTCTCTTTTGATTCTTCCTTAGAGTTTCAATCTCTCTGCTTACATAATCCATATGTTCTTGCATGTTAACCATTTTTTCCATTAGAGTCCTTAGCATATCAGTCATCCTTGTTTTTTTTTTTAAATCCTCAGTCTAATAATTCCAAAATTTTGTAATATTTGAGTCTGGTTTTGATGTATGTCTTTCTCTTCAGACTGTGCTTCTGCCTTTTACCATGTCTTGTAATTTTGTGCTGGCAGCTGGATGTGATGTATCAGGTAAAAGAAACCGAGATAAATAAGCCTTTGTTATGAGGTCTATGAGTCGGAATTGACGAGGTGGCAACAAGTTTTTTTGGCTATGAATTGGATTGTGTTTACTTCTTTCTGTAGCTGTAGATGTCAAAGGCTAAAATTTATTCCGGCTCTGTTGTCTTCTTCCCCCTGTTGTCTTTGGAAGGAGCCCTGGTGGTGCAGTGGTTAAACACTCAGCTCTGTTAGGTCAGTGGTTTGAATCCACCAGCTGCTCCATGGGAGAAAGATGTGGAAGTCTGCTTCTTTAAAGATTACAGCCTTGGAAACACTATGGAGCAGTTCTACTCTGTCTTATTGGGTCACTATGGGTCAGAAGAGACTTGATGACAAGGTGGAGTAAGGATATTCTTGATGTGCTGTGAGATTGTTAACCATTGTCATAGGGCAACATGTGTAGTAACTGTTAAATGAAAAACTATTTTTTCTGTAAGCCTTCATCTTAAGTGAGAATAACAGCACAGTTGGAAGAGCGTAGTCAATGTCACTGAACTGTGAATGTAGAAATTTTTGAAACGGTGTATCTTTGGCCATCTGTAATTTTCATCAAAAAAAAAAAGGTTGAGAATTTAGAGGCTTAATACGTTGTGGGGTTGTTAACCAATGTCAAAAAACAACATGTGTACTACTATTTCATGAGAAACTATTTGCTCTGTAAGCTTTCACCTGAAGTACAATAAAATATATATTAAAAAAAAAAAAAAAAAAAAAAAAAGAGACTTGATGACAATGGTTTGGTTGTCTTTGGGTTTCCCTACCCACCACCACCATCCATCCATTGCCATCAAGTTGATTCCAACTCATAGCGACCCTATAGGACAGAGGAGAATTGCCCCATAGGGTTTCCAAGGAAAGCCTGGTGGATTCGAACTGCCGACCTTTTGGTTAGCAGCCGTAGTTCTTAACCACTGTACCACCAGGGTTTCCTTGGGTTTCCCTAGATACTCCTTAAATACAGTCTCAGCCATTAGCTGTAATCCCCTGTTATTGTGCAAGAGCTTTGCTGATGTGGTGGTCAAATGCAGGGATAAGGAAAGAATTCTCTTATCTATGGTTAGGTCTTTGTCTTTTAGTGAGCCTTTGCCTAAGGCTGTGAACTTCACAGGAGCTTCTCAACTTTTTTTTGTTTTCTACAGCTTAGGTCAGACAGGAAACTAGAGGGGGCTAGAGTTGGGCATTTGCCTTCACCCAGGTCAAAGGCTAAAGAGACTTGGAGTTGGGGTTGGGTATTATCCATACCCCATGTTGGTTAGGCCCTGGTAAAACCTAAGTTGTTTAGGCTCTGGTGAAATAGTTCTCCTTGAGGGCAAGATATTACTTAAGAGAACTGAGCACTCTAGGCTCATTTCAAAATGGTTACTTTCCCTTCCTCTTGCCAGACCAAAAAAAAAAAAAAAAAAGCAAGAGAGAATTTTCTCTGATCTTCCTAGTGAGAACCTGGTGTGGTGCCTCTAAGGCTGGGCCTCCAGAAGTTTTTATTTCACAAACTAGTCAAGGCTCAGTCTTCACCAATTAGTCAATTATTTTTTTAAGTAATTCTACCCAATTCTCCAGCAGTGTTTTCTGCTTCCAAGCTGTGGTTTTCTGTATCTGCCTTGTATCTTTAGTTTTCAGTGTGGTGCTTTGTCCTATGGCCTCAGTTCTCTGACGGATCTAACAAGAATTGTTGATGTTCAGCTTTTTAACTTTTTTCTTGTTGTGAGGGGGGAAGTGATGAGTTCCAAGCTCCTTTCATGTCAGACTGGAAATTGGAACTTCATGAAGTTTTTTAGTGTTATGCCTGTAACCCCAATTTTCCCATAAGTTCTTTGATTTTTCTTGTGAGATTGAATGCTGTGGTGCCTTGTTGGAACTCATATATCGTGTTAGAGCAAAACTGACTGTAATCATCTCAACAGATGTAGAAAAAAGCATTTGACAAAATTCAACACCAATTCATGATTAAAAATTCATGATTAAAAAAAAACTCTTAAAACCAAACCCATTGCTGTCAAGTCAATTCTGACTCATAGCAACCCTATAGGACAGAGTAGAACTGCCCCATAGGGTTTACTAGGCTGTAATCTTTATGGAAGCAGACTGCCATATCTTTCTCCCTCAGAACAGCTGGTGGGTGTGAACCACCGATCTTTCGGTTAGCAGCAGAGTGCTTAACCACTACGCCACCAGGACTACTAGCCAACTGAAAATGTAAGGGAACTTCTTCAACTAGATCAAGGGCATCCGTGAAAAACCTATAGCTAACATTCTACTTAATGGTGAAAGAGTGAATATTTGCCCCTAAAGTTGGTAAGAAGACATGAAACTATGCTTTCACAACTTTTATTCAACATTGTACTGGAGGTCCCATCCAGCACAGTAAGCCATGAAAAAGAAATACAAGGCATATAGATAACATGGTCGTCTATGACTAAAATCCAAGAAGTCTACAAAATAATATGTAAAAATTAGGAAATGAGATTAGCAATGTACCAGGAAATAAGATGAATGTGTTAAAATATATAATAGACAATTATAAAGTAAAAATTATTTAAATACTATTTACAAAAGTAACAAAAATATTAAATAGTTAGGGATAAAATGAACAATGTGTAAGGCTTAAAAACTGAAAATTACAAATCATGGTAGAGATAAAGTAGAGAAGACATAAAATAAATTGGGGGCATACCATGTTTAAGGATTGGAAAACTCAATATTGCTAACGTCTCACTACTCCTCAAATCGATCTATAAATTAAATGGAATTCCTATCAAAATCTCTGAAGGCTTTAATTATCAAAATTAACAAGCTGATTCTAAAATTTCACAAGTCCTATAATAGCCAAGATAATTAAAAAAAAAAAAATTGGAGACTTACATTACCTGGTTTTAAGAATTACTACAAAGCCACAATAATCATGACAATATAGTATTGATGTAAGGATAAAAATAAGAATCAATGAAATAAAATAGCAAGTCCATAAATAAAACCACACATACCTCATCAATTGATTTTTGACAGAAGTGCCGAGGTTGTTCAATGGGGAAAGACGTCTTTTTAACAAATCATGCTGGAACAAATACATATCACATGGAAAATATGAATTTCAATCTTATCTCACACTATACACAAAAATTAACTCAGAAGTCTTAATAGATCTTAGTAAAAGATAAATCTATAACAATTCTAGAAGAAAACAGAGAAAAAAATTTCTGTGACCTAGAATTTGGCAAAAACTTTCTCAGATAACACAAAAAACATGAGTCAAAAGAGAAAAACTGATTAACTGGACTTATAAAAATTAAAAAACATTTACATTTTGAAAGAGACAGTGACGAAAATAAAAAGGCAAGCCACAGACTGAGAGAAAATATTTGCTAAATATATCTAAAGAAGGGTTTGTTTGTATCCAGGATATATAAAGAATTGGTATAGCTCAAATATAAGAAGATGAGCAATACAATTAAAAATGGTCACTAGATTTGAACAGAGCCTTCACCAAAGAAGTTATCTGGATGTCAAATAAGTTCTCAACATCATTAGCCTTTAAGGAAATGTAAATAAAACCACAATTAGATACCATTATAGACACACAAGAATAATACAATTAAAAAGACTCACAATGTCAGTGTTGTTGAAGATGTGGATCAGTGAAACTGTCTTAAAATGCTGGTGGACATATAGCCACTTTAGAAAACGCCGTACAATCTGGCAATTCCCCTCCCAGGTATTTACCTAAGGGAAATAAAAACATGAGTTAACACAAAGACATGTACCTAAATGTTCATACCAGCTTTATTCATAATGGTCCCAAACTGGAAAAACTTAAATAACCACATCTGAAAAATAATCCAACTGTGGTGTATCCAAACAATGGAATGTTGTTGTTTGGTGTCGTCGAGAAAGTTCTGACTCATAGCAACCCCCATATACAACAGAATGAACAAAATGCTTCAAAGTCCTGCGCCATTCTCACAGTCATTGCTATGTTTCAGCCCATTGTTTCAGCCATTGTGTCAATCCATCTTGTCGAGAGTCTTCCTCTTTTTCACTGACACTCTATGAAGCATAATGTCCTTCTCCAGTGACTTGTCCCTCCTGATAACATGTCCAAAACACATGAAATGAAGTCTTGCCATCTTTGCTTCTAAGGAGCGTTCTGGCTGTACTTCTTCCAAGAGAGATTTGTGCATTCTTCTAGCAGTTCATGGTATGGTCAATATTCTTCTCCAAGACCAAAATACAAAGGCATCACCTTTCTCATGCAGATGAGGCAACTGAAAACACCATCGCTTGGGTCAAGCTCACCTTAGTCCTCAAAGTGATATATGTGCTTTTTAACACTTTAAAGAAGTCTTTTGCAGCAGACTTGTCCAACGTACTATGTCACTTGATTTCTTGACTGCTGTTTCCATGGACATTGATTGTGCATTCAAGTAAAATGGAATCTTTGACAATTTCAATCTTTTCTCTATTTATCATGATGTTGCTTATTGGTCCATTTGTGAAGATTTTTGTTTTCTTTATGTTGAGGGGTAAAATCGGAAAAGGTGTGTGTCAGGGTTGTATCCTTTCACCACACTTATTCAATCTGTACGCTGAGCAAATAATCTGAGAAGCTGGACTATATGAAGAAGAATGTGGCATCAGTATTGGAAGAAGACTCATTAACAACCTGTGATATGCAGGTGGAGGAGCTCTGGTGGCACAGTGGTTAAAGTATTTGGCTGCTAACCGAAAGATTGGTGGGTCGAACCAACCAGCTGCTTTGGGGGAGAAAGATGTGATGGTCTGCTTCCGCAAAGATTTACAGCCTTGGAAATGACATGGGGCAGTTCTACTCTGTCCTATAGGATCGCTATGAGTTGGAATCAACTCGAGGGCAGTTGGTTTGGTTTGGGTTTGGATACGCAGATGACTCAACCTTGCTTGCTGAACAATGAAATACTACTCTGCAATTAAAAGCAACAAACTAATTATATACACAACAAAAGAGCTAAAGCTCAAAGGCATTATTTTAAGCAAAAGAAAACCAAGCAAAAAACAAAACAACATTTCCCATCTAATCTATTCTTACTCATGGTGACTACATGTATATCAAAAACAGTGTGCTCCAAAGAGTTTTCAATGGCTGATTTTTTGGAAGTAGATCCCAGGCCTTTCTTCCAAGGCACCTCTGGGTGAACATGAACTGCCAACATTTTGCATGTTAGCTGTTTTCACCAAAAAACATAAAAGAGTACATACTGTCAGATTCAATTTATAAGAAATTCTAGAACAGTGATAGAAATAGCAATGGTTGACAGGGGCTATAGATAGGGTGAGGAAATCAACTGCACAGGGGGCATGAAGGAGCTTTTTGGGGTGATGGAAATGTTCTAAGTCATGATTGCGGTGGTAGTTTCACAACTGTATATATGTTTCCAAACTCAACAAGTTAGTGGAAGAAGACTTTGTCCAAGGATCTCCTGGAACATCTATCCAAACAGATGTTTTCTGTGAAGAGTATGAGGATTAGATTAAGCTGCTAGGACAGAGAGGGCAGGTCACAGATGGCTTCATGCAGTGAAATGAGCATTGGGTTTCCAGATGAACTTGGTTTACTTTTGGTGTTTTTCTTAAAAACTGCACAAGTATCAGCAATCTCCCTGGCTTTCCTTAGCCTTGGGGTTTGTATCTTAGTAATGTATCCGTGTAGCCAGCATTGAACCTGTCCTGCCCAAATCACAGCCCGTTGCACCCAACAAATGAGCTAGAAAGTGGTGAAGAAGCTCTGCAAAAAGTCTTGTGCCTGTGTGAAAGGAGAAATGCTGAGGCCCAAGTTTAAAATGGCAAGTTGAGTTTTAGGTTCAGCGTGATGGCACACAATTTTTAAATGACTTTGCATTGAGTAGGAAAAGGAAGGCAGACTCTCCCTTCTTTCCACTGATGTTTTGACCACTTATCTTGAGGCTTCAGTGGGTTTGTTTAGATTTAAAGATACGTGGCCAGCAACCCTCAGGATCAAAGAGAACAAGGCTCCCATATATGGGGGCCCTTGTGGGCCAAACTAGATAATGTCATTATCCTATAAACAGGTGATAACAGCAGAGCCAGGCTCATCTCAAACTAATCCAGTGCTAATCCCTTCAAGGGTTTGGAAAGATGTCAGGGAATACAAAGGCCACTGACACTTAGCCCCTTAGCAGGCTGTATCTCTTGAGTGGATTTGTCGCACTTCAGGCTTGAGCATCTGTATGGCTGTCCAGATATGACAGGTATGGTGATGGGGTGGGCGGCAAGGAAGTAGTCCCTCTTCACATGATTGGGAGCTGGAGAAGTCTTGTTTCCCTTCTGCCTCCCTAGGTTCTGAACTGAAGAGAGCTATCTGACAGCTCCTTAACAACCACAACAGCTACAACAATAAGAATTACTAACAAATATGGGGCCCATAAAGGAGCCCTGGTGGCGCAGTGCTTAAGCGCTTGATTGCTAACCAAAAGGTTCGTGGTTCAAATCCACCAGCTGCTTCTTGGGAGAAAGATGTGGCAATCTTCGTCCGTAAAGATTTACAGCCTTGCTGTTTTGTCCTGTAAGCCTTCATCTTGGGCGAGAATGGCAGCACAATTGGAAGAGCATAGTCAATATCACTTAAATGTGTAAGTAAAAAGTTTTGAAATGGTGTTAAAAAAAAAAACAAAAAACCAAATGAGACTAATGAGGTACAGTAGTCCAGTGACAAGGGCCAGAAGACAGAATGGGACAAGGAAGTCCCCTGGTGATAGGGAACACAAGGTGGAGTAAGGATATTCTTGATGTGTTGTGAGATTGTTAACCATTGTCATAGGGCAACATGTGTAGTAACTGTTAAATGAGAAACTATTTTGTTCTGTAGGCCTTCATCTTAAGTGAGAATAACAGCACAGTTGGAAGAGCGTAGTCAATGTCACTGAACTGTGTATGTAGAAATTTTTGAAACGGTGTATCTTTGGCTATCTGTATTTTCATCAAAAAAAAAAAAAAAAAAGGTTGAGAATTTAGAGGCTTAACATGTTGTGGGGTTGTTAACCAATGTCATAAAACAACATGTGTACTACTGTTTCATGAGAAACTATTTGTTCTGTAAGCCTTCACCTGAAGTACAATAAAATATAAAAAAAAAGATTTACAGCCTTGGAAATGCTATGGGGCAGTCCTGTTCGGTCTTATAGGGTTGCTATGAGTCAGAACAGACTCCACGGCAACAAGTTTTGGGGTAGGGGGCCCATGTCATGGTCTCCTGTACTTATTTCTACTTTATAAATAAATGAACTGAGGCTGAGATACATGAGGCAATGTCCAAGGTCACAGGGTAAGTAAGAGGCACAGCTAGATTCCAGCCCAGGCCTTCTGACCTGGAAGCTTCTTAAACCACCATCCCCCAGGAAGCAGACCCCCCCATCCCCTTCCAGGCTCCTACAAGATATGGTACTCTGGGCAGGTTAACATCACTGAGCTTCACTTTCCTGGGCTCTGAATGGGGATATAAAGAGGATATAAGAAGACTAAGTGTGCTAATAGATGTCAAGCCCCTTGTAAAGTATGTGGCCTTGCTAAGTCACTCAAAAAATATCAGGTTCCGTTCCCTTTCCTGAACACCTGCAGGAGGCAGTTCTCTAGTCCTAGGGACAGTGTTGGTCTCCAAAAACATTTGAGCCAAGGTCACACACACAGCTGCAGCTGTCCTTCTTGCTGGGTGGACGTGGCCAAGACCACTGCTGATGGAGCTTGTGGACTTGGAACTCAGTCTCCACCACAGTGCAGAGGTCCTTGCTCTACCCAGCCTGGAACCCATGTGGGCAGCCATGGCCATTGATGCCTATGAAACCTCCTCGCTGTCCAGGTCAGGAAGGAAGAAAGAAGCCACCACCATTTATTGTTGCTAGCATCAAGGACAGCCCCAGGCTGGCTGCCTGAGAAACCTGGGGTCCTTCTCTCAACTCTGGCTTGGGATGAGACCTGAAACCCTCCAAAATGATACCCTTTAAGCTTCCTCCGGTGCTGGGGCATGGGTAGGGGAGGGGAAGGAGTGGACTCAGCTTCAATCTCAGTGGTTGCTTCTCAGGGGCAGCGACTGAGAGATCCTGGGGTAGAAGGGAAGCTTGCTTTATCTTCTCTGGACCGGTTCATCAGCAATGCTCAGAAGCGCGATAATGAAATGACATGGCCCTGGGCTCTGTGGTCTTGTGGGAGGGATGGAAGGCAGGCCCTGTGTCCAGCCCACAGCCCCAGCCACGGACAGGCCCACGGCTCTGTGCCACCACACTGTCTGCACTTCTGTTAGTAACTACAAGATGAATATCATCTCAATTAACAGCGTACCTTTAGGGCGTCTGTTCACCAACGATTCCAGCACAATTGTCCACACTATCATCAGGCCCTAATCAACTAATGATGGCTGAAAATGAGGGAGGCCAATCCCAATAAATTCGAAGGAAAGTCATTTTTCTCTTTTAATGCCCCTCTCCCTCCTTCTCCCTTCTTCCCACGGCACAATGCAGTAAATTAATGTCACCGTGGTTATTGCAGTACCGCTGCTATGGCAAGTATTCAAGCTACAATCCCAGAATATTTTACCTCAGCATTTATTTGTCCATAAAATAAAACAGGATTTATTGTGGGACTCTCGAGTTTGAGGGCTGCGTGGACAGCAGCTGGGGCACATCCTTCTGCCCTCCACAGGTAGAGGTACAGGCCTGTTCTCCCGTGTGTGGAGGGAGCCAGGTAAAGAGGAGCAGCAGGGGGCCTGAGGCTGGGAGGAAAGAGTCTCGCTGGAAATGCCTCCTGCAAAGGGTAGTGTGGCTTCCAGAGGTGGGATTCGGGTGCATGAGAGGCAGGCTGCTTTGGGAGGGAAGGGTGCAGACAGATAGCTTTCTCCTCCAGCTTTTGGTACCCTACTCAGCTTCCCCCAGGAGCTGAGGAACCTGGAGCTATGACACCAATCCACCTGCCAGGCACTGACCCCAAAGGACCTGTGAGGGTCTCCACTGACTCCTGCAATCAGCTTAGAGGGTCTGGACTCGGGGCCGGGGCCGCATCAGGGAGAAGCAAGGCTCTGCCGCACAAAACTCACAGAAGTGGAGTTCATTAAAACACGCCCGCGTGCACAGAACTCTCCCTCTGAAAGGAGAGAGGCTCCACCTTTGAGGACATGCTCTGAAATTATAATTCATTGATTCTGAAGCCAATCATTTCGTATTTTGACTGCTGGCTTAGGAATATTCATATTTTCCACTGCATTTAAATTTCCCTGTGCCATTAAAATCTCCGAGCTCTATAATTAGGCCTCTCCTGATAGATATGGATGAGGTCTCTGTGCCGGAGAGAGCGAACCCAAGCCTTGGGAAGCAGAGAGCTGGTTGGAAGGGCTTCCCTGCAGCGCTGCTCTCATCCTGAGCCCTCTCCAGCAGCCGCCTCCTCTGACTCAGTGCCCCCAGCTGGACCCAGACCAGGGCCTCTGCAGACCGGCTGCTTCTGCTCCCTTCGCCCCTCATACCTCAAAGCTCTGGGGCTCACAACCACTAAAGTGTTTACTCCCTTAAACATAATTTGCATTCCAAAAGCTGCATTCCTGATTCGGATGATATTTATGAAATAAAGTCCTGCTGGCTGCAGCAACCCAAACAGATGTGGCTTGCTATACCACGATATGCTCCTGCTGGAAAATAAATAAATAAATAGACATCTCGTCCAGAGGGAAATACCATTGCAGGAAATGAAATGTACCTTGGAAACCGTTTCTGCTCTGTCCTTGTAAACACAGCCCTGGAGCTACCGGAAGGCCTCTCACCTGCCTGCTGGCAGCCCACCAGCTGATCCTGGTCACCTGATCTCCAGCCGGGACCAGGTTCACCCCGGGAATCTCACGAGTCACTGAGATGTGTGTCCTGGGCACCTCGGGTGAGTCAGGTTTCTGCTGAGATCCACCAAAATATCGGGTAATGAGGATGGAAAACCAATAAAGAATAGAGGGGAAATAAAGAATTGCCTGGAATGAATTCTGTACATAATTACTTGCGTTTTTGCTAACTACTGTATAAACAACACTTTTAACAAGGCAAATTGGAATCTTGAAAACAATTCTGCTTAGGGATAGAGCTTCAATTTATTACACGAGGATAACTGAAAACTTCGTTTCTGCTGTGTCGCAGTCTATTTCCACAGAGCGCACGTTTCAAATGTGTGATTAATCATGGGAGTGGTTGGGGTTGCCATAAATACCCAAACCCTAAACTGTAACAACTTGCTCATTTCATGTGGTCATTCCAGATAGCTACACAACCCGAGCCTGTCAATGCGCACGGAGATCAATGCGCTGGGGTCTCTGAAAAAGACTGCTTTTGCTCTCAAAGGATTTCATTCCACTCATCCACAAAAACCCTTGGCTCCCTAAGTAACTGGATCCCAGGCCACCCTTCCTGCAGCACTGTGTTCTCTGCTGCTGCCCACTCCCCACACTGTCAAGCCGCCTCAGAGTCCCAGAATGTTTTAGAACCCCACTGCTTGTTGACCACCAGGCAAACACTCTGCCTTGGGTCTGACCATTCCAAACCAAAATCAATAAATCAAAAGAGCCTGGACAGTTTGAACAACTCTGCTTTAGTTTAAAAGTAAGAAATCTGAGGAGAGAGATTAAAAATCTGTCCTAATTTCAGCCTAATTTTAACCAGGCTTTGTCTCTATTTTCCTTTTCTGGTTTTTGATCAATCCTCATTTCTCATGCATGGTTGCTGGTGAACAGTTCAAGCGTAGTATAGAGCACGCCTGCAAAGGCTATTTGCTAATAATAATAAGAGAATGTGCATGCCGTCTGTTGGGTGTTTAGTCCTGAAGATAAGACTCTCTGATGATGGAAGAAAAGGCTGAACAAGCATCCTGGCGTGTCAGACATGTCCAAAAAGAAGTGAAGTAGCTGAGAAAAGCCAGTGTTTCCACCTTGAGTCTACAGTAGCCTTAAAGAGCTTGCTTGCTTTCTAATCGGTTGAGTCTTTCACTAAGGGGTCTGGAGCATGGCTCACTCAGCATATAGAGCCAGTTTTGAGAGGAGGGCTTCTTCTGAGGGAGGAATCCTCTCCCCCAACGGTTTCCACCTCCATCAAGCCCCCACCCTCTGATTAGGACAGCTTGGAAACACCTTGATTGCCTGAACCTCAGGCCTGAGTACATAAACATCAGAGGAGCACTGAGTGCCGAACACCTTTCTAAGGCGAAGAAAAATAATAAGGTGAAATCGCTTCCTTCTCTGGCAACCTAAAAATAAATGGAAGGGGCTTCTCCTAGCTTCGGGGAGTGTGTATGGATTTCTTGCTGACATTCGATTCTCTGAACTGAATGTCACACTCACAGAGAACAGTTAAAAAAAAAAAAATAATGCTCGACTGTTATCGTTATTAGAAGGGCAAGAAGAATGAAATATCATGATTATCATTAGGAAACCCTGTAAAACATATTTGTACATTATCTTGGGGCAAATACAAGTGTCATGAGTTACCAATTGTTAGGCGGAGAACCTGCTAATATATTGTTCCCCTCCGGCCTGGTGCTCAGCGCAGCGCAGGGCAGGGCTGCTGTACACAGTGTGTGTGAGCACCAGAATGTGCTGGCACAGCACGTGGGGGGCAGAGGGTCCAGGACTAGAGTCACAAAGAAGCCGCTGAGCTGCAGGATAGATGGGGTAACCGTGAAGAGAGGCGGCGGGAGGCCACACAGGCCAACTGGACAGCTGGGCTGGGCTTGGGGGTCAAGAGAAGGCCAGGGCCCCTCCTCCTCAGGGCGGTTGCACAGGAATGTGGGGTTGGGAAGACAGGGTCTGCTCAATGAGCTGGGATTCAGTGTCTCACCCAGGAGCCCCAGAGTTCCAGAGGAGAACCTGGACCTCTTCCCCCTTTGTAGACAATGGTGTCAGAAAAGGGGCTGGAGCTGAAGTTGTGGGGAGAAAAGGGTTTGAGAGAGCCCTGCCCTATCTATGACCCAGACGAGCCCTGCCTCTCTGCAATCCTTGGTTTATGCATCTATAAACTAAGAAAATTTGTTTTAGCATCAAAAACCCTTATAAGAATGTGATGGAAAAGCAATGGGTGCACAAAATGTTTTTGCCTGTGTTGTGAGCCCACAGAGCCTATTCAGACTCACCCACTCCTCCGCTCTGCAAGGACTTCAAGGTCCATGGAAGCCCAGTGATCTAAAGAGGCTTCCAGGTCCCAGATGCCCAGCTTCTCTGACCCCAGAAGCACCCCTGGAGCTCCTGGCTGGCTTTAAGTCCTGGCCTGCGTCCCATAACAGCACCAGCTCAGCAGCCCTCAGGGATGCCCAGGAAGGAGGGGGCTTTATGGCCAACGCCCCCAGGAAGGCCCCCAGTAAGTCCAAGGTGGGTGCTTCCTTTCCCAGGACCTTCTCTGTGCCTGGTAGCTGGACAGATGCAGAAGCTGCTATGGTGCAGAGCAGGGAGGGAGCCAAGGACAGCACTCTTCGTGCTGTCGTGGAGAAAGAACATCTGCGGGGGACCCGAGCACACTGCTTGGAAGATACCTGCCTGCTTTCCCTAGGCCTCCTGGATTCTGCAGCCCTGGACCCCCCAGTGACTCCGAGGGTGGTGGCCAGGAGGCCTGAAGCTGCATATTGGCTTGCCTGATGTTATGGATTGAATTCTGTCCCCACAAAATGTGTGTCAACTTGGCTAGGCCATGATTCCCAGTATTGTGTGGTTGTCCTCCATTTTGTCATCTGATGTAATTACCCTCTGTGTTGTAAATCCTAACCTCTATGATGTTAATGAGGCAGGAGTAGAGGCGGTTGTGTTAATGAGGCAGGACATAATCTACAGGATTAGATTGTATCTTGAATCAATCTCTTTTGAGATATAAAAGAAAGAAGTGAGCAGAGAGGGGAAGGGACCTCATTACCACCAAGCCAGAAGAGCCAGGAGTAGTATGGTCCTTTGGACTCAGAGTCCCTACTCTGAGAAGCTCCTAGACCAGGGGAAGATTGATGACAAGGACCTTCTACCAGGGCTTACAGAGAGAAAGCCTTCCCCTGGAGCTCATGCCCTGAATTTGGACTTCTAGCCTCCTAGACTGTGAGAGAATAAATTTCTGTTGGTTGAAGCCATCCACTTGTGGTATTTGGGTATAGCAGCACTAGATAACTAGGACACCTGAGGAGATAAATGTGTCTGGGCCAGCTGGAGGCCTCAATCTCTGCAAAGCAGAGCTCACCTGAGCCTGGAGGAGAGGCCTGTTCTCTCTCCTCATGCAGCCCCACCCTGCCCTGTCCCTGCCCGGGGAGGATGCTCAGATCAGAGAAGCTCAGGTGTGCCCCCTCTCTCCTTGTCCCCAAAGGAATGCTGCTCTACTGGTGGCATTTCAAACAACTTGGAAGAAAGTGAGGCAGGTATTTTGGGGCAGAAGTTCCCTCAATTCACACTAAGTCTGAGACATCTAGACACATTAAAGCCAACTGCTAAAGGTTCCTTCTATTATGGGAAACTGGAATCCTTGTCTAACCTTCTTGTGGGGAACTGGAGGCCCTGCAGTGAGAGGAAGTGTGGGGGGCTTGCAGGAAGTTGGAGCAGAGCCTGGAACTCTACCCCAGCCCCTCCTTGTGTGGCATCTTTCCACAGGCCTCGCGCTGCTGAGCCCTGCCTTGCGTGAATATCGGTACTTTGGTTCCCAGCACGTGACGAGCACAGCATAAATTTTAGCTTATTTATTTCCAGGACAAATCTTGTCTCTGTCTGTGGACTTATCTGCTTTTTCACAGGCAGTAATCACCACATCATCTGTATTAGCTTCTTAAGGCTGCCATAACAAAATTCCACAACCTTAGTGGCTTTAAGAACAGAAATTTGTTATCTTACAGCTTTAAATCAGCATGCCCAAATTTAGCATGTCAGCCAGGTCGTGCTGCCTCTGAAGTCTCTAGGGGAAGATCCTTTCTTATCTCTCGGGGCTTCTGGTAGCCCCAGGAGTTCCTTGGCTTGTTCAAGGGACAAGTGGGCAGGCATCTCCACATAGCCTGCTTCCTTTGTGGCTCTTTTCCTCTTTTATAGGACACCACTCAGATTGGATTGGGACCCACCTACTCCAGTATGACCTCACATTAACTGATAACATCTTCAAAGATGCTATTTCCAAACAAGGTCATGTTCACAGGTGCAGGGGGAGGACTTTGACATATTTTTGGAGGGACAGAATTCAATTTATGACATTGTCTAAAGTCATTTCTCTCAAAGTGGGGCCGTGGACCAGCAGCGTGGGCATCCCCAGGGAGCTTGCTGAACGTGGGGACTCTCAGGCCTCCTCCTATCCCACAGAATCACAATCTGCAGTCTTGCTAGAACCCAGGTGATGCGTATGCTCAAGAAAGTTTGAGAAGCACTGGTCTCAAGTTCCTCTTTTGCCCTCACTTTCAGAAAACTCCAAGCCAGATCTCACATTAGTAATTGGCTCATCTCAGATCTTTAGATTTTCCTCTCCTCTGATTTTATCTCCAATTTTTCAACTTGACAGTGTTTAATTTCCTAAGCCGTTATAAGCCAGACAGGTGGGGTATGAAGAGATAGTAGTAAGCTGGTAGCTGGATGCCCTGGAGGTGTGGGTGAGGCCTCTGCACATCCTCAGAAGCTCACTTCAAGTGGTCTGGATAGAATCTGCCCAGAGTCTACACAGTCTCTCTTCCCCACAGCCCCTGTGGCCCCACAGCCCCAAGGCCCCACAGCCCCCATGGTCCCATGACCCCAAGACTCCAGGGTCCCCACAGCTACAGAGCCCCCATGGCCCCACAGCCCCCACAGCCCCCATGGCCCCACAGCCCCCACAGCCCCCATGACCCACAGCCCCCATAGCCCCCACAGCCAGGGTCCCATGGCCTTCACAGCCTCATTGCCCCCATGGCCCCAAGACCCCCATGACCCAAAGACCCCATGGCCCTACACAGATCCCACTACCCACAGCTCTTTCAAGGACCACCACAGACCCACTGCACCACCCCCTACAGTTCCCCACAGTTCCACTGCCCCGATGGCTTTAGACCCCCCTGAACCCCGTGGATCGTTACTGACCTGCCATAAACCCGCATTGACCTCTAGACTCCAACTGACCCCACAGTCTCCATGGCCTCACAGCCCCCACAGACCCCCACTGACCCCCATGGACCCCACAACCTCTAGATCCCCACTGCCTCGCACTGTACGTGGACCACTGTGAACAAGTTGCTGTTTTTTGAAAGGGACACTCACCCACCCTTCCTTCTTTCATTTCAGACCCCTTCCTTCCAGCATCCCCACTTGTTCTATGGTGCCAAATTGTAAATAACGTGTGAGAACAATAAGGAGTTATTTGTAAACATCTTATAGTTTATTAAATTATAAACAACTCAGATAAAGACGTACAGAGCAGCGTCACACCAGCTGGTGTACACCAGTTTAGTAATCCTTCCTGTTAAAGTATTGTCTCCTTTCAGGCTGTCAGGGAGCAGCGAGAGGGTCTATTACCATGGAGGAAGGGTGCTTCTCCAACATGCTCTCCAGGGAGCTGTCATGTAAGGGCGAGGCACCAAGGATGAGCAACAGTGCATGATGTATAATGGGCACCTTAATGTAAGGAGCCCTGGTGGTGCAGTGGTTAAGTGCTGTGGCTGCTAACCCAAAGGTCAGCATTTCGAGTCCACCAGCCACTCCTTGGAAACCCTATGGGGCAGTTCTACTCTGTCCTACAGGGTCGCTGTGATTCAGAATTGACTCGATGCAATAACGTACTCCTGGAAAGGTGGGAAAAGTGGGTGTCAGGACAGAACTTCACCAAACCTCCGTCCCCTGCTCCTCTCGGTTTCTAAAGTACTTCAGCGAACCTCACGCACCCATGGGCCCCCTTCACCATTTTGGCCACACCCGGGAACCACTTATACTGTTTTACTTGATCTTCTTATTGAATTTATATTTATTCTTTTTTCTCTTAGATTTAATTTTTAAGGGAAGCTTTATCTCATTACCATGAACAGAAAACTAATAGTGCTTACCATAAATGGGAAATAACCAGAAAAAATAACTTTATAACGGAAACAAAACCTTGTAATTAAATTCCAGCTCAATACAAAGGCTTGATGAAGCCTGAGGCCTACTGTCTCTGTTAAAAAGGGAGATCAGCCAGTGCAGCAGAGGCATGAAAGACGGCTCGGTCTACGGAGAGCCCTCTCCCCTGACCTAATCAAGGGGCCTGAGATGGCCAGAGAGGGCATCCCTTCCTCACCGCACAATTCCTCGTGATGGAATGCTGTCTGGATCCCACCAGAACCTCCTCAGTTCCCACACTGGTCCCTGCGCTGTATTTGTGGAGACACTGAGTTGAAATCAAGAACAATAAGTACATCACTGTTGCTTGTGGTATCACGGTGTGGGTTAAAAAGGTAGACGTTCTCCTTTGAGTACCTGGAGTTCCGGTCCAGGGAGTATTGTGTGGCGGTGGGGACATGCGCCTGGGAGGCTTAGGTTCCATCCCAGCCCCACTGTGTGTCTTTGGGCAAGCTACCTTCTCTGTCTAGGCAGCTGTTACTGTCGTGACAGGGTGGTCTGGGCTGCTGTCAAGCTTCTTGGGGACTGTGTGAGTCTTCCCAGTTCTGTACTTACACACTATACACACAGCAACACTAAGGGTTTTTGAAAGTATTTCTCACGTCACTGTGATGCAAAGTAGGTGTTGTGGGAGAGGAGTACCTGGGGCTGTGTGTGAGGCTTCGTCCTCAAACTAGAGAAAGGTAACAGTGGATAATCACAATGCAAAGCCAGAAAAGGAAAAGAATAATAATAATGAACCTAACGAATCTCTAAACCCCAAGGAAAGCAAGAGCGTCTCACTGTCAAAATAGAAGTCTGCACAGTGCAACACGGAAGTATCCACATGCAAAGCCAAGCTCTCCCATCGTATTTAGAACCCACTTCAAACTAGGAGAAGAGAATGTCAGATAATCAAAATCCGCGCGAGAAAACACGGCTACAGTGCCCACCGTCAGCTGCGATTAATAGGAGCCGTTAGAGAAAGGCTAAAAAAAGGAAGTCATACATTATTTTCTTTCCCTCCTAGGTATAGCTTTTACTTGACCTATTGCTTTTAAAACAGAATACCTTCCCAAGCACGCTTTACATGATAAAACTCAGAGACAAAAAGAGAAAATGCAAATCAATTCTACATTACGTGTATGTTGCTGCATTTGGCAAAATCAAATGAGATCTTCTCATCTCCTTACAGTAGAACAAAAACAGAGCAATATTATGAAATCTCGCAGAGCTTTATTTCTCGGTGTCTTTTGTGTCCAGCCTTTTAAATTCAGGTTTTTCTGCCTTTTTTACTGACAAGCCCACAATTTTCAGAAAAGAAAGCTAGCATTAATTAAGACAGTGCCAGATGTAATTTTCTTGGGAAGTAAATTTCTGCACAACTAAAGGTTACAGAGACCTTTTCACTGTCAAAATTTACTACAGCCTGTGAATGCTAATGTTTCTAATGAAGACATGTTCTCTGTCCCTGAACTTAAAAGTACCCAGAGAAGGAGGCAAAGAGGAAAAAAACTCTGTTTGACGAATGTATCTGGAGTCTGTGCATTAATGCAGAGAACTCGTGGCTGCCGGTGCACGTTGTAATTATAGTGTTTGGATAGCCTTGTTTTCTAAACAAGGAATATTGCCATAAATTGGCAATTTTGCATGAGGAGTGGGATTGTAGTAGGTCCCTTACGTTACAAATGAAAGTGTAGTATAATAAGCATTTACCTATCCCATTAGACTTAAAGATGTGCACCTTCTGACTCGGGCGGGTGGGGCGTGAAACAGGTAAGACACTCACACCCTCCTGGAAGCCTGGGCACCAGCTTCGGCACAGGAGGCCCTCGGTTTCCAATTGTCTGACTTTGCTTGGAAGGTGGCCTTGGTGTTTGAAGCCACAGACACAATTTGCTTCTGGTCGGTCTTTGGATTCTGTGTTAAAGGTTTGGCGCCCAGTCATACCAGCATTTTCTGCCCAGTCTCAGGGCAAAGATCAAAGTTATTCAGGGTAGAAGAGTCTTCCTCCCTTCCTGGGGGCCTTGCTTCTCTCTTGGCTCATGGTTCCAAGGTGAGAAGTCTGCCTGTCCCATGCTCACGTCTTGGTTTTTTCTCCTCAGTAAGTTGAAGACTGGAGTCCCTGGGTGGTGCAAATGGTTAACATGCTCAGAGGCTAACCAAAAGGTTGGAGGTTCCTGTCCAACCAGAGGCACCTCAGAAGGAAGACCTGGCAATCTACAGGCAGTCCTCGGGTTCCAGACATCCAACTTACAGATAACTTGTACTTATGAATGGACTGCCATAAAGCATATATTAAAAATTTGAGTTAAATACAATTGTTCATAATAACAAATGTACACACTACTTTGTGATGCTCATTGAAACACTGCACGGTTTGGAAGTGTTTCTTAAGTGTTTTATATGCACAGAAATGTGAAATATACACTAAGACAAACATTTGACTGACTGACACTAAGTAAGAACCTTATGTGCCTGTTCTGACTTACCTACAAATTCAACTTAAAGACAGATTTAAGAATGGACCTCATTCATAACTCAGGGACTGCCTGTACTTCCAAACAATCAGCCATTGAAAACCCTGTGGAGCACAGTTCAACTCTGACACACAGGAGGTTGCCATGAGCCAGAGTCGGTTCATCGGTGACTGGTAGATAAGGTGCAGAATGTGGTAACATGGCCTGGTCTGGAATTGAAGGTCATTTCATTGTCCTGGTGACGTCTTCTCCAGGAATCTCTCCTAAGGAAATAACTTGTAGTGAGCACAAGGATTTATTCACAAAGATGTTCTTCTCCTATAAAAACAGCAATGCCAGACAGAAAAGCAAAAAGAATGAACATTCAACAGCATGGAGATGATTAAATAAATCATCAAACAGCCATACAATGGAATATCATACTTGCCTCAACACGGTTGACAAAGAAGATAGTTCAATCAAAAGGAAAATATTTATAGAATGTAACATATAAAAAGCAGAATACACAGTTTTATGGTCTCAACTTTGCAAAAAAAAAACATAGCAAGAATGAAGGCTGGAATGGGATAGGTCACACTGTTAATCGTGGAAGCCTCTGGGTGGCAAAATTATGAATACTTTTATTCTAACCTATAAAGTTAGTGGAAGAAAAATTTCTAAAAGTTTACTTTTTTAATCATCATGAAAAACAATAACCGGAAGATAATAACAGTAGAAAAGCTATGTCACGTCAGGCAGATTCTACAGCTTTCTAAAGAAAGGCATGATGGGGTTTATTCAGGTCTCCCTCCATCACATAGCTGAGAGAGGTTCCCTGTGCAGGACGTCCTCTCTAAAGGGGGCTGGGGCTGGGGCTGGGGCTGAGGCAGCCCCGGAAGGCGCAGGTACTTCCATCCAGAGGGGGCCTAACCCTCCTGGCCTAGGCCCATTCTTCTGCTCCCATTTGCAACTGGCCTTCACCTGGATGCATTTCTGTGCATCCTGAGGACACTCTCACCTGTATTACCCCAGCTGAGTCTCACTCGGCCATCCCAGTAGGCAAGACAGTATTTTGGGTCCCATTTTTCACCTAAGAAAACTAAGACTCAGGGGATCCAAGTGACTTGCCCAAAGCTATGCCTCTGGCAGGTCATGGAGCTGGAACTCCATTTCAGAACAGGATTCTTTGTTCTGTTATCTTTCACTGCCTACTGCTGGGCAGAAAGCTTCCAGGAGACTCGGGGGCACTCTGCGTATGCTCTCCATGTGGACCTCCATGTTTCAGAAGTCACAATTCTTGCACTTTTAATTTTTACTCTTGTCTTGGCACTCTAGGACCTCTGTTACCTCAATGAAATGAAATGATGAGGGCAGGCACTTCCAGAAAGGGTATATCTCTTTGCCAGCAGTCATGCTGGGTCATTCATAAGTAGGGCTGAGTCAGCATCATATTCCAACAAGGACCTTCTTGAATCCTTTACTTGATTTATCATTTATCATTGTCTATCTTTCTTCTCCCCCATGTGTCTGTCAGTTTGTCATACTGTGGGGGCTTACATGTTGCGGTGACGCTGGAAGTTATGCCACTTGTATTCAGATAGCAGCAGGGTCACCTACGGCTAACAGGTTTCAGCTAAGCTTCCAGACTAAGACAGACTAGGAAGCAGGACCCTGCAGTTTACTTCTGAAAAGAATTAGCCAGTGAAAATCTTACGAATAGCAGAGGAGCATTATCTGAAATAGTGCTGGAAGATGAGCCTCCCGGGTTGAAAGGCACTCAAAAGACAACTAGGGAAGAGCTGCCTCCTCAAATTAGAGTCGACCTTAAAGACGAGGATCGAGTCAAGCTTTAGGAACCTTCATTTGCTGATATGGCAGGACTCAAAATAAGAAGAAACAGCTGCAAACATCCATTAATAATCAGAACATGGATTGTACGAAGTATGAATCTAGGAAAATAGGAAATCGTCAAAAATGAAATGGAACACATAAACACTGATATCCTAGACATTAGTGCAATGAAATGGACTGGTATCGGCCATTTTGAATTGGACTATCATATGGTCTACTATGCTCGGAATGACAACTTGAAGAGGAATGGCATTGCATTTCTCATCAAAAAGAACATTTCAAGATCTATCCTGAAGTACAATGCTGTCAGTGATAGGATAATATCCATACACCCACAAGGAAGAGTAGTTAATATGACTGTTATTCAAATTTACGCACCAACCACTAAGGCCAAAGATGAAGAAATTGAAGATTTTTACCAGCTTCTGTGGTCTGAAACTGATCGAACCTGCAATCAGGATGCATTGATAATTACTGATGATTGGAATGTGCAAGTTGGAAACAAAGAAGAAGGATCCATAGCTGGAAAATACAGCCTTGGTGATAGAAACGATGCTGGAGATTGCATGATAGAATTTTGCAAGACCAACAACTTCTTCATTGCAAATACCTTTTATCACTGACATAAACGGCGGCTATACACATGGCCCTCTCCAGATAGAATACACAGGAATCAAATTGACTACATCTGTGGAAAGAGACGATAGAAAAGCTCAATACTACCAGTCAGTACAAGGCCGGGGCCAACTGTGGAACAGACCATTAATTTCTCATGTGCAAGCTCAAGTTGAAACTGAAGAAGATTACAATACTTTATTTTGTCTTCTCGAGCTGCCTTTTGAAATCTTCTGTTCAGTTCTTTTACTTCATCATTTCTTCCTTTTGCTTTAGCTACTTGACGTTCAAGAGCAAGTTTCAGAGTCTCTTCTGACCTCCATTTTGGTCTTTTCTTTCTTTCCTGTCTTTTTAATGGCCTCCTGCTTTCTTCATGTCTGATGTCATTGATGTCATTCCACAACTCAGCTGGTCTTCAGTTGTTAGTCAAATCTATTCCTGAGATGGTCTCTAAATTCAGGTGGGTTATACTCAAGGTCATGCTTTGGCACTCGTGGACTTCTTCTCATTTTCTTCGGTTTCAACTTGAGCTTGCATATGAGAAATTGATGGTCTGTTCCACAGTCGGCACCTGGCCTTGTTCTGACTGATGATGTTAAGCCTTTCCATAGTTTCTTTCCACAGACGTAGTCAATTTAATTCCTGTATATTCCATCCTGGGAGGTCCATGTGTATAGTTGCAGTTTATGTCGGTGAGAAAAGGTATTTGCAATGAAGAAGTTGTTGGTCTTGCAAAATTCTATCATGCAGTCTCGGGCATCTTTTCTACCCAAACTCCCCTCCTGTGTCCTTCCTGGCTCTGGAAGAGGAGGAGAAGCAGGCGGAGAAGCAAAAGCATGGAGATGTCTGGCCTGGCTCAGAATTCAGGACTTTCCACTGGACCAGGTTTCTCAGACTGTGGTCCCCAGGCCAGCAACATCAGCATCATCTGGGACCTTGTTGTTGCTATTGTTGTTGTTGTGAGGTGCCATCAGGTAAGTTCCAACTCATAGCAACCCTGTGTAGAACAGAACAAAACACTACCAGGTCCTTCTTAGAAATGTAAATTCTTCCGCCTCAGCCCAGACCTCCTGTATGAGCTCTTGGGACCGTCCTAGCATCGTTTGTTCTTTTTTAACCAGCTGTCAGGTGGCGTTGATGTATGCCATGGGATGAGACTCTCTGCCCTAGACTGATGGTGGGGTCTCATTGGTCTCTGGTGGCCCCTGTTCTGAGTCTACAGCACAGTGAAGGGAGGAGGTGTTTGAGTTCTGTGTTGTTTAAAGGATGATAAACCCCAGACTGATGGATTGTTTTTCTTCTGAATTGGCTGAAAGCACCAACAGTCCATGTAGCTGTAGATGCTGGGTGAGGCTGGACTGTGTCCCGGTGCAAAGCTTGTCCATCAGGCCCAAAGAATCCACATCTCCACAGAAGTGATGTTTAGGTCTTTTTTGTCCTCTTCTTTGTGAGGTTTTCCGGAGTGAGGTCAGGCCAGTGCCCAGTCCCACCACCATTAGCCTGGCAAGTCAACCGGGCCCACGTGAAAACGACGCCTTCCCGCCTGCCACGCAGGAGCTGGTGTGGTCTCCCTCCCAGACCTCAGGTTACTAAGGAAACCACCAAACCGCCTTTGTCTACAGACGCCACATGCAGCTCTCTGGAGTCTGCCTCCTGCAGCAGGGGCTCCCCAGAACCGCTGAGCACAACAAAGTGGAAAACTCGTAAAAATGACAAACTGTCACAGACCACAGCGGTGGCACTATCTGAGAGGGATTTTGAAGTCTGGGAGGCAATGTACTGTATGTGAGGAGGATAGAGAGCATTGGAGATGTGGGCCCCATGATTCACCCCTGGGGTCGGCAGGGTGTCCACGTTCCTTCTGCTGCTGAAATCCAGCACATGCGATGGTTTTTGCCAGTCCGCCTCCCAAGGCTCTCTGAGTGAGTGCAGCGTGGGACAGATTCTTGGGGCTGCTCCTAGGAGGGGCGTCTTGCAATGTCGGGGCCATGGACATGAGGGATAGGGCTTGAATGGAAGAGCAAATCTACCTGCAAACTACTATTGTATCTCCTTTTTGAGTTTTTTAAAATATATGTTTGGATTTCACATCACAGCTAGCTCTATCTCTATTACTCAAAATAAGTCTTTGATTTCTCTCTTCCTTCTTTCTCCCCTTCTTTCCCTCCTCCCTCCCTCCATTTCTTTCTTCTCTCTTTCTTCCCTATGCCTCCTGGCCCTGATAAGTTGACTGAGACACTTGAACAGACGGATGGAGCCCTGGTGGTGCAGTGGTTAAAGCGTTTGACTCCTAACCGGAAGGTTGGCAGTCTGAAATCACCATCTGGCTCTGTGGGAGAAAGATGTGGCAGTCTGCTTCTGCAAAGATTTACAGCTTTGGAAACCTGTGGGGTCACTATGAGTTGGAATGGACTCGATGGCAGTGGGTTTGGGTTTTTTGGGTTTTTGAGCCTGACGTGGAGACTCAGGGATGCCAAAGCTCTGATAAATTCTCAGAGGGCCACACTCCTGCCTCCTCCCAACAAAGTTCTGGTAAGTTCTCCATGTGTCACACTCCTGCCTCCTCCCAACAAAGTTCTGGTAAGTTCTCCATGCGTCACACTCCCACCTCCTCCCAACAAAGTTCTGGTAAGTTCTCCATGCGTCACACTCCTGCCTCCACCCAACAAAGTTCTGGTAAGTTCTCCATGGGTCACACTTCTGCCTCCTCCCAACCACTGAAAACCTCCCAACCCTGCACCCCCATGTATGTCAAAGTACAACTGTTCTCTACAGGGCTTTCAATGGCTAATTTTTCGGAAGTAGATTGTCAGGCCTTTCTTCAGAGGCACCTCTGGGTGGACTTGAACCTCCAACCTTTCAATTAGCAGCTGTAAGTATTAACTGTTTGCACTATCCCGGGACTCGGGTCACATGTGTAGCATAGATCTATGTGTATCTCTGTAACTCACTACCTCCTTTTGTAAGCAATCATCCAGCCCCTTCTCTGTGCTACCTCCATTCCAGGGGGTATACATGGGTATGAGATATGGCCTGGACCCCTGGGGTGGATCAGCACCAAATAATGGATCCACCAGTTTCCCTGTAAGCAGGGGTGGATTATCCAATAAGCAAGATATGCACGAGTTTAATTGCATTTACTTACTAATCTGTCATACACAGTTTCACACGGGTTTCAAAGATGTAAAAAACAGGTGAAATTATGCACAACAAATTAGTTTTAAGTAAGCACAAGTAAGCCCGTGTGTACCTGGCTTATTGGGTCATCCATCCCTGCTTGTAAGAAATATCTTAAGAGGAGGCAATGAAGTGGTGGTGCTTCCTGGCTCTTGGAGAAAATTGACCTTTAAGACAAAAATCTCACAAAATAGGGTTCTCAGTCAGGGTGCCTCTGATAGTCCTAGGGGAGATGGGGAGAAAGTCACTCAGTGTGTCACAGTATCATCTGTCTTACCAGCTCAGGTTCATTGATAAGCGCCAAGGGCTGGAAGTAGAGGCACTGTGTGAGGCTGGGGGTGGAGATGTGGCTGCAGCTTGAGGCTCAAAGGAGAGGACAGACCATGAGTCCTGAAACACCAGCTGAGAAGGTCACTGAAATGGAACATTCCTCTGTGACAATGGAAAGGGTAGACTCAGAGAGGATGGCGGCATGACCCCAACACGTTCATCTCGAATCGTGAAAATGCATGTGCCCACCCCTGAGGACTGCCCAAACCATTAAAGGACAATGTCCCATAAGTGCTGCCCAGAATCCTGCTGGGGCTCAACAGCTTCATTTTCCTTGGCCCCTCCCTTGTCGCTGTTAGGGAAACGGCTCCCTCCCAGCCATCTCCACCACCTGTGTGTCAGTTTGCCATGCTGTTGTGGCTTGCGTGTTGCTGCGATGCTAGAAGTCATGACACTGGTATTTCAAATACCAGCAGGGTCACTCATGGTGAACAGGTTTCAGCAAAGTGTCCACAATAAGACACACTAGGAAGAAAGGTCTGGAAATCTACTTCAAAAATCAGTTATGGAACACCGTACAAGTCATAGTAGAATATTATCCAACTGGACTGAAACATGCCAGTGATCTCAAAGATGGTGCAGGGCTGGGCAACTCAGAGCCAACGAGATGACAACTAAGAATAGCAACAACCAGCCATCTGGAAGACCCAAAAAGATCCCTATGAACCCCATTCACAGCCCCATGGACTAATGGATGCCCTGTCTCTCCTCTCAACATCATAGTATCTCCTCCTCAGTAATGGAAGAGGGGATGGGAGAACACTGAGAGAGCTCTGAGTTCATCTTCTCCAGAGGCCAATCAACATGTGATGCGAGCAGTGAGGCTAACATCCATTTTGGTGCAGTGGTTAAGAGCTCAGCTGCTGATCAAAAGGTCAGCAGTTTGAATCCACCATGTGCTCCTTGGAAACCCTGTGGGGCAGTTCTACTCTGTCCCATAGGGTGGCTATGAGTCAGAATGGACTCAGTGGCATTGGGTTTGGTCTTTTGGTTGTACACATTTTAAATTGCAGTGCAGCTTTGCTGATTCTTGTTCAGTTGTGGACCACTCTGCCTCTTAGATCACTTCTGTTGACCAGCTTTCTTGAGTATAGGGCATACTCTTGCCTAATCTATGGCTGGAGTCAAGTGGTTAAAGCACTCGGCTGGTAACCGAAAGGTGGGAGGTTCGAGACCACCCAGAGGTGCCTCAAAAGAAAGGCTTGGCAGTCTACTTCCAAAAATCTACTTCATGGAAAACCCTATGGAGCACCCTTCTATTCTGACTCACAGAGCAGAGTGGGAAAACCCTGGGGTTGGGGTGGAGGGAACCAGGCAGGACTCATTTTAGAAAGTCATTACATAAAAGGGAGGAAAGACAGAGCAGTTGGATGTTATAGGAGGTGGGGATGGCTAATTGCTAGAAAGAGCAGATGCTAACATTATCCCCATCTCAGATGAAGAAGCTGAGCTCTGGAGAGTTTAAATGACATGCCCAAGGTCACAGACATGCCCAAGATCATACAGCCGGTAAGTAGGAGATCAAATACAAGGGGCTCAGGTTCTTTTGGCTCCAAAGCTCATGCTCTTAACCACCGTACAACCTACCCGCCAGCCCAGCTCTGGCCCTTGCTCCTACAGGAAGCATTCCTGATCAACTCCAGGCTCCTCCACACTTCTCTGTCACACGTGTGCACCTTGCTGGCTTGGACAGTCCCTTTGAGCCTTGGCCCTGCCTTACTGAGGAGACCTGGGTGCTCCTTTCTCCCCATGGTCATATCTGGGCACACACAGGTGGGGATGCTCAGGAGCCGCTTGCCAGCAGGGTTCATTGACTGACTGTTAGAAGTGTTCCATGTCCTTAGTCTCCTGCCTGGACAACTTCCAAGAGGTTGTGGGGTGAAAGATTAAGTTGTGATCTTTGGGCTTATTGGAACCTCCAGAGGGCTGTCTGTGGAGGGCAATACTGACTGAAGAAGAGAAAGAACTATTGCTAAGGGACAGAAGAGGGGAGCTATGGTGGGTAAGTTGGAAGATATCCCATTAGACTTTCATGTGAACAAACCCCACCTTGCCCCAAGGCATCAACATAATGCTGAGAATGGACAGAAAGAGAACTAGAGATTTCTCCTTCCCTGGGAATAATCAGGACCAGGAACTGCAAACTCAGACTTCCACGAGGAACCGTTGACATCAGCAAGGGTCATTGGATGTGGTTGGTGGTTAGGGAGGGAGTGATGGGCTTGGTGTAACTGGCGAGCTCATACCTACCCATTAGGACTGGCCACGGCAGCCGATTGCCTCCATGTGCGACTCTTCTCCATATGGTTAGATTTTTTTTTTAATTTTCAAGAAAACTATAAAAATGGTTATTGATGTGGAATATGAGGTCGTTGGTGGTTTAATGGTAGAGTTCTCTCCTTCCATATGGGATTCAATTGCTGATCAATGCCCTTTATGTGCAACCACCACCCCTCCGTCAGTGGAGGCTTACGTGTTGCTATGATTCTGAACAGTTTCTGCAGAGCTTCCAGACTAAGATGGGCTAGGAAGAAAGGCCTGGTGATCTACTTCCAAAAATTAGCCAATAAAATTCTATGGAACACAACAGTCCAATCTCCTACCAATCACGAGGATGGCTCTCAGGACGGGACAGCAATTTGTTCAGTTGTGCTTGGGGTCTCCATGAGTCAGTGGCTGGCTCCATAACAGCTAACAACAACATGTAGAATATGCCCATTTTAAATTATATAATTAATTCAAAAGATTTTTTTAAACATTCTACAGACCAAGTGAAACTTTCCAATGGATTAGACCAGGCCTGAGCCCTGCTGGTCTGTGACCTCTGGGTGGAGCTCAGTCTTGCCCCCTCGACTTAGTCTGGGAGGGAGGGGCAGGGTGGGAACTCTGTTGTCACTTGCCAAAGGCTTCCTTCTCTGGGGGAGTTTCAGCAACCCTGGTCAGAAGGACTTCCGTCAGGAGTTTCCTGCTACCTATGTCCCAGGATGTGTGCCCTCCTGTCCTTGGTCCCCTTTCATGGCACACAGAAGCCACCTGCTGTCAGCTGTACCAGCTCACCCTACGCCCCAGGTCCCAAGTCCCGGCTGTCACCTCCTCGGGCACTTCCCATTGTTTCTGCTTGCCCAGAGTCAGCCCCAGCAGGACACCCTGCCTGACTGCCTGACAACTGTCAGCCCAAGGTGTGGGCACTTGGTGACTTCCCCTTTTTCATTAGGTCTGACAATGCGTTTTCCCAGGATTAACAGTGCAGGGAGAGCCGGGATTTGAGGCTGTTAGTGGTGAGAAACTGCCAGGCCCAGATGGCTCTGGAAGTTGTGTTGCAGCAGGAACAGGCAAACAGGAGCGCTCTGGGGGCTGGAGGAGAAGGGAGAGATGGCTGCCATGTCCACTGGAGCCTGGGCTAAGCTAGACCGGGGTGGCTCCACCCCTCATCCTTCCCTTTTCTGTGCAGTGAAACCAGTTGCGCCCCCTACCACATGCCCAGCAGCAGAGTTCTCCCCTCATAGCCCCAACACCCCTCTGAATGGCCTCTGCACCTACATGTGCAGTGGGCAATTGGTGGGTGGCTACTGGGACATGCTCATCAGTAGATAACAAGCAGCCAAGAAAGGCAGGCCTCCAGGTTGGCTCCCCAAGTTTAGGCACTTCCCTCTCAGTTTTGCTTGTTCCGGTCCTCCCAACCCCTTCCCTCTCTTCCCCTGGCCTAACTGGTAGTCTTTACTTAGTCTTGAAGGCTGGAAAACCCATGGATACAAAAGCAGAGCCCCATCTTTCCATTCTGCCCTGACCACTTCCATTGCATCCGTCCTTAAGAACGCCCCCACTCAAGGTGGTGGGTGACATGTTTCTAAATGTCGACGAGGAGGGAAAGGCCTAGGGGTAAAATCAGGGAAATTCAGAGGAAGAATGCACATTTATTAATTTTGAGAAATATTATTGTGTCACACATGTAACATCTTCCACACACACACGCAGGTAAAAGCACACACAAGCACACACGCATACACACTCACTCACTCACGCACATACACTTGAGCACACAAAAACACACCAGCACAGGTTAACATGGTCACACAGATATGTTCAAATTCACATGACACTCACATAAGCAAAAGCTCACTTGTGCACACATGCCCTCACATAGACACGCACACACAGCACATGTACATACAGATGCCAGATGTGTGCACCATATGTGGACACACCTGCACACATACTCGTTCACATGCATACACGTGAAGATATTCAAAAAACACATGTACGCACACTAACATGGTCACACAGACATGTTCAAATGCACACGACACTCACATAAACACACACTCGCATATGCACACACACACAGACACACAGACACAAGCACATGGTCTCAGTTATCTAGAGCTGCCATAACAGAAATACCACCAGCAGATGGGTTTAACAAACAGAAATTTATTCTCTCACAGTCTAGGAGTCCGAATTCAGGGCGCCAGCTCCAGGGGAAGGCTTTTTCTCTCTGTTGGCTCTGGGGGAATGTTCTTGTCATAAATCTTCCCCTGGTCTAGCAGATGTTCCGTGCAGGGACCCTGGGTCCAAAGAAGGTGCTCTGCTCCCAGCATTGCTTTTTTGGTGGTATGAGGTCCCCCTGTCTCTCTGCTCACTTGTCTCTTTTATATCTCAAAAGAGATTGACTTAAGATACAACTTAATCTTATAGACTGAGTCCTGCCTCATTAACATAAATGCTGCTAATCCCACTTCATTAACATCATCGAGGTAGAATTTACGACCCATAGGAAAGCCACATCAGATAACAGAGTGGTGGACAACCACACAACACTGGGAACCATGGACTAGCCAAGTTGACACACACTTTTTTGGGGGGGACACTATTCAATCCATAACACAGATACACACACCATATGTCCACACATATACATACACTCCAACACACACATACACATACTTTTGCCCTTTTCCTGGGAACAGCCCATCTGGCGCCATCTAAGATTCCACTGTAAGGGCCCTTACAGATCATCAGACTCTGGCTTCTCATTGGATAAATGAGCAACCTGAGGCCCAGAGAGGTGAAGGAGTTTTCCCAAGTCCACACTGCCTCTGAGGACTTGAGCTGGACTTGAAACCCTGACCTACTCCAACCCAAGGTCATTCTTCCAGATAAACTGACTCCTTAAATTTTAAGGATAAAAATATTTCACTGTTTACATTTGTTACCTCTTACAACCTTCATGACTCATTTGAAAGGCCATCATCACTGTTATTACTGAGTTCATTTTATGGATGAGGATATTGAGGCCTACACTTGAGAAATTACTTGCCCAAAACATGGAGCTGGTAATAAAGATAGGCTTGCCTCCTGGTCCCTTGGCTCCCAGGCTGAGTCCTTTGCATCCACCAAGCAGCAGCCTCCTCTTCTAGGGTGCTAGACCATCACCTGACTTGATTTCCACCAAGTCTCTTTGTCTACCTCCAGCCCTAACACTCAAGAGAGCAGAGGCCCTAGAGAACAGAGGCCATATTATCTCTGAGGGTGGTGGCATGGTCACTACGGGAGACATGTGTGACTTTAGACAGGTCAGTTCGACTAGCAGCTAACTCTTGATTTATCAAGCCCTTAAATGGGTGGGGAGAGAGATAATAGCTACCTTTCAGGTACATATATATATATATACATATGTATAGATATAGATATAGATATACATATGCAAAATCTTGTATGAAAATGTGAAAAACTGTTAATGGGAATTGTTTTAAAGTGCTTAGGGCAATTAAGGCACAGATGGGATTCTTCTTTCATTGAATCTCTTATTCTGTTAACTGACTGTTATATCTAGGATACAGTATCAAAACTAATAGACAAATGACGGAACGCAAAAATATATTTGCAGTGTCAAATATTAACAAGGAGTTCTGGTGGCACAGTGGTTAAGAGCTCTGCTGCAAACCAAAAGGTCAGCAGTTCAAATCCACCAGCCTCTCCTTGGAAACACTATGGGGCAGTTCCACTCCATCCTATAGGGTTGCCATGAGTCGGAATCAACTCAACGGCAACGGATTTTTTTGTTTTTTTAATATTAATAAGGGATTAATACGCAGACTATATAAGGACCTCCTGAAAAAATGAATAAAAGATAGCAACTTAATAGAAAAATGGGAAAATATATATAAACAGGCAATTCACAGAGTAGAAAACTCAAAAGGCAGGTAAGCATATGAAGAAATGTTCACAATCATTAGCAATTAGAGAAATGCAAACTAAAATAATGAGCTATTACTCGGCAATATCAGGGAAAAGTTAGTAAGAGGATGATGCCAAGTGTGGGCAGGAATGTGTGGACAGAGGGGACCTGTGCACTGAGGATTGGAGAGTAGACCATGCAGTCCTCTGGGAAAGCAGGCTCTGCTATTCAGACAAGACACATAAACTGAACCCATATGTTCTTGTTCTCTCTTGCTGAGTAACAAACTACCACATAGTTAGAAACTTAATAACAATCACTGCTTTGCTCAGCAGTCTTCAACTTGGACGGGGCTTGGTGGGGACAGCTCCTCTCTGCTCCTTGTGGCATCGTCTGTTGTTGATAGTTGCCATGGAGATGACTCTGACTCATGGTGACCTTAGGTACAACGTAACTGGATGCTGCCTGATCCTGAATCATCCTCATAATCACCAGTATGTTTGAACCCATTGTTGTGGCTACTGTGTGGATCCACCTCACACAGGGATACTTGCTACGTCACCAAATATGATGTCCTCTCCTAGTAATTGATCCCTCCTAATGACATGTTGAATGCAAGTGAGTCAGATAATGTTCTGTTGCCACCCACAAAGTTTTCATTGGCTGATTTTTGGAAGCTGATCTCCAGGTCTTTCTTGCTAGTCTGACTTAGTCTGGAAGCTCTGCTGAAACCTGTCCATCACAGGTGATCCTGCTGGTATTTGAAGTACTGACAGCATAGCTTCCAGCATCATGGCAACATGCAAGCCATCACAGTACAACAAACTGACAGATGGATGGTGGTGTGGCATCAGCTAGCGCAAAGCCTGGGGCTAATTTGGTAGATGGGGCCTGGAATCACCAGAAGACTCACTCACGTGTCTGGTAGTTACTGCTGGCCAGCAGCCAGCATCTCAGTTGAGGCTGTTGGCTATAACTCCTACAAGGAACCTCACCATGTGGCTGCTTGGCTCCCATACAACATGGTAGTTGGATCTCAAGAGTGAGTGTTCAGGGACCAAGAAGAGATGCATGCCATCTCCATGATCTAGCCTTGGAAGTCGCATAGCGTCATTTCCGCCACACTCTGTTGTCAAGGAAGTTACAATATTGCACCCAGGTTCAAGGGCAGAAGACATACACTCCACCCTTGGGAGGATTGTCAGCTTCACATTGTAAGCAAGGTATGCAGATAGGGTATATTGTAGTGGCCATTTTTTGGTGTTAAGAAGTTGGAGGTGGTCACATGTCTGCCATGGACAGAGCACTGAGGTGAAATGTGATACACAAAACAGAGTATTAATACCTAAGAGCAGCGGGTTAGATGTGCTCATGGCAACGTGAGTGGCTCATGAAATATATATATATATATATATATATATATATATATATATATATATATATATGTATATACATACTTAAACACACACACACACACACACACTGGCAGTGGTGGTTCAGAGGTAGAATTCTCACTTTCCACGTGGGGACCCGGGTTTGGATGAGGATGAAAGGGCTAGAGATCTACTTCCAAAAATCAGCCAATGTAAACCCTAAAGATCACAATGGACCAATCTGCAACTGGTCACGGGGATGACGCAGGACCCAGCAGCGCTTTGTTCCATTGTGACTGGGTCCCCATGAGTGAGGGTCAGCAGCTAATAACAACAACGTACCTGTATATATATAGCTTGTTCTTTAAAGGGTAAATGGTAAACATAATAAGGTATATATCACAACACTTCTTGCATAAATTAAAAATGCCTGTACACAAAATAAAAGCCATGTATTTCCCAAGAACTTTTACAAATAGAATGTACACTTTAAGCACCTTACTTTGGCATCTCATGGTGGCAGAAGAAAATGGGAGTGGAGAATGGGAATAAAGCCGACTAAATACTTTTTTAAAAGTAGGGAGAAGCCAGAAAAGGACCCACACTTAGGTAATTATTTGATTTTTGACAAAGGTGCCAAAACAATATAATGAGGAAAAGAAAGTCTTCCCAACAAATGGCACTGTAATAATTGGATATCCGCAGAGCAGAAATGAATCTCAGCTTTATCTCACGCCATACCCCAAAATTAATTCAAGGTGGATCATAGACCTAAATGTAAAAGCTAAAACTCCAAAGTTTATAGAGGAAAACATAGGAGACTGTCTTTGTGAATTGGGGGTAGGCAAAGGTTAGGCAAAGGTTTCTTTGATAGGGCACAGCAAGCAATAACCATAAAAGAAAAGCATGATAAATTACACTTTATCAGAATTATAAACTTCTGCTCACCAAAATAAACCACTAAGGGAATGAAAGACAAGCCATAGGCTGGGAAAAAAGTATTTGTAAAACATATATCTCACAAAGGATTGAGGTGAAGGATATATAAAGAACTCCTATAATTCAATAATAACAACACACAAACCCAATTAAAGAAATGGGCAAAAGATTTAAACTGATACTTCCCAAAATAAGATATGTTAATGGCCAATAAGTACATGAAACAGTGGTTGATATCTTTATATATCAGAGAAATGCAAATTAAAACTGCAGTGAGACACCATTTCTCACCCATTGTTGTTGCTGGTTGCTGTCTAGTGGACTCTGACTCATGGCAACCCCGTGCGTGCGGAGTAGAACTGCTTCATAGGGTTCTCCAGGCTGAGACTTTTCAAAAGCAGATTGCCAGGCCTGTCTTCCAAAATTCCTCTGGATGGGTTTGAACTGCCAACTAGAATGTCTGAAATTAAAAGTCTGACAACTCCAAATGTTGTCAAGGTTGTGGATCAACCAGAACTCTCATGCATTAACAATGGGAAGGTAAAATGGTACATCTATTTTAGAAAAAGTCCTGGCATTTTCTTATAAAACTAAACATGCATCTAGCCTATGATCTGACAATTCCACTCCTCGGTATTCCTTAAGGAGAAATAAAAACAAGTTCACACTAAGACTTGTACACAAACGTTCATAGCTGTTGCTGTTGTTAGTTGCCATTGAGTCAGCCTCTGACTCACGGTGAACCCAGGCACAAAGGAATGAGAAGCTACCCAGTCCAATGTCATCCCCATGATCAGTTGTGGACTGGACCATTGTGATCCATAGGGCTTTCGTTGGCTAATTTCAGAAGTATATCACCAACTCTTTCTTCTCGAAGCTCCACTGAAACCTGTGGCTGTGCACGAGGTGCCTTGGCTGGGACTGAACCTGGTCTCCCACTTGGAATGTGAGGATTCTATTAATGAACCACCAATGCCTCAAAATTGTTCATAGAAGCTTTATTCATAAACTGGAAATAGCCAAGGAGAATAGATAAATAGACTATGGTATATTCATACAACGGAATACTACTCAGCAATAAAAAAGAACAAATTATCCACACATGCAATAACACCAATGGATCTTAAAAATGTTATGTTAAGTGAAAAAAAAGTTACATAAAATAACATATGTTGTATTATTCCATTTATATAAAGGTCCAGAGCAGGTGAAACTAATCTATGGTAGAACAGAAAAATCAGAACAGTGGCTGCCTCTAAGGGTTGGGGTAGAAGATGGATTGGGAAGGGGCGTTAGGGAATTTTCTAGGGTGAAAATAATGTTTTATATCATGACAGGGGTTATGGATATACAGGTGCATGTATTTGCCCAAACTCCACCATTAGTACACTTACTATTCGTGCATTTCATTTGTACATAAATTTTACAAGAAAAGAAAAAAAAAGAACTGTAAACAAATATTGAATCTGGTTAAAGATATGTATGCTGAAGCGTTGACATGGAGGTGCACTGATTTTGCCATTTATTTTAAAATACATCCAAAAAGTGGGTTAATCAATGGGATTTGGGTTGATAGAGAGGTATATAATAAGTAAACTATAGTAGCATGTTACAAGAGAATCTAGGTGGTAGGTATACAGGTGTTCACTGTAAAAGTCTTTGAACCATGCTGTTTAAAATGTTGGGGAAAAAATTAGAAACAAAACCAAGAGAGGGTCTAACATTGACGCACCATGGTAAAGTGTCCTGAGCTGAAGAAGATAATGAACTCCATCCACTGCCCCGAAGGTTCAAAAGGAAAAAAAAAATCATGTGTGTTGAGCTAAACTACCTGTCTTACTTACTTAGTGCTGGTGTGACAGAAATACCACAAGTGGGTGGCTTTAAAGAACAGAAGTGTACTTTCTCACAGTTCAGGAGGCTGAAAGTCTGAATTCAGGGTGTGGCTCTAGGTCCTTCTTTGTCTATTTCATCTTCTAGCAGCCAGCAATCCTTGAAGTACAGACAACTTCTGTCTTCCTTCTGTGTCCTCATGTCTCTGTATCTATGCTGCTTTTTATATAACTCAGAAGTGATTAGGTTTAGGATCCACCCTACACATTGGTATGACCGCAGCTGATTGATTGGTTATATTCCATTAGATTACATTATGGAAAGTGATTATGTTACATTATATTACACCCACAGGTACAGGGGTTAGGATTCTAACACATATTTTTAGGGGCACAATTCAATCCATAACACTACCAGATATTTGACAGGAGCAACCGTGAAGGCCCTGGTGGCCAGCACTGGAGAGGACTTCTGAGACACAGAATCACCCATGGCCAAGCCACAGGTCAGAGCCAACATCAGATAGGTGGGACACAAGTCTTGTCCATGCCACCTGAAAGAATCCCATTGCTCAAGGGTGAGCCCCAGCTCTCTAAAGTGCCCTGGTGGTCAGAGGTGTACTCTACAGTGAAGTGTGGGAGCAGTGGCTCATGGAGGAGTAATTAGAGCCCAGGGGCATTGCTGAGAACTTCCATTTGCACAAAGTCCTCTGAGGAAAGCTGCTGCTCAGCAAAGTAAGTCCCTGTCTCTCTTCTGGGCTCCCAGGGCACCTGGTTTACACACCCATCACTACTCTTAAATGTTGTTACGGATTGAATTGCATACCCCCAAAATGTGTGGCAACTTGTCTAGGCCATGATTCCAGTATTGTGTGATTGTCCTCCATTTTGTGACCTGATAATCCTATGTGTTGTAAATCCTAACTCTGATGTTAATGAGGCAGGATTAAAGGTAGTTTTCTTTTTAATGAGAGGTGCCCTGGTGGCACAGTGGTTAAGAGCTTGGCTGCTAACCAAAAGGTCAGCAGTTCAAATCCACCAACTACTCTTTGGAAACTCTATGGGCAGTTCTAACTCTGTCCTGTAGGGTTGCTATTAGTTTGGTTTGGTTTATGTTAATGAGGCAGGACTCAATCTACAGGATTAGGTTGTATACTGAGTCAATCTCTTTTGAGATATAAAAGGAAGAATCAAGCATAAAGGAGAAGAACCTCCTACCACAAGAAAGAAGAGCCAGCAGTGGAGCACATCCTTTGGACCCACGGTCCCTGCTCTGAGAAGCTCTTAGACCAGGGGAAGATTGATGACAAGGACGTTCCTCAGAGCTGACAGAGAGAGAAAGCCTTCCCCTGGAACTGGTACCCTGAATTCAGATTTCTAGCCTCCTAAACTATGAGATTATAGTGACTATAGGGTCACAATGAGTCGGAATCAACTCAACAACAATGAGATTTTTTTTTTTAAACTGGGAGAAAATAAATTTCTGTTTGTTAAATCCATCCACTTGTGGTATTTCTGTTATAGCAGTACTAGATAACTAAAGACACACGTGTTCTAGAATGGCACATGTACATGCCTAGGATCCACTGGAGGGCAGGAATGTGACTGACTCCCTTGTGCCCTGTGTACTCGGCTCAGGGCCTGGATAATTGGAAACGCTCAGTAAACATTTGTTGAATGAATGAATTCCAGCTGTTTACAATAGTTGTGCTGAAATAGTGGGGCCAGGATGCGACTCTCTTGAGCACCGAGAAGAAGGGCTTAAAATATAAGTCAGGAGGGTTTGTAAAGCTCTATGATATAATCTAGAAGGTTTCTTTATTTGACCTTTTCCTATTAAAAACACTTTCTTGTTTTACTGAGTTTTTTCTAAGGACCATCAAATATGTGGTAGGAGGAGCTTCAAGAAACTCCATCCCCTCAGTGATATTTTTGTGTCCATTTTGCCATTGAGAAGGGTCAGCTATGGTGCACCCATGGCTTCCACAAGTTTCACAAGGGTGGTAGGGGCAGAGCCACAATGTGTGGTGACAACAAGTATCAGAATATAGGTTTGAGTAAGTTGGACTGTTTTGAGTCCGAGGCAACCCACTTATCAGCAGCATGACCTGTCTCTTTGAGTCCCAGCTGCGACATGAATGAGATAAAATATGTCAGTCATACCACAGAGAGCCAGGCACCCAGTGACTCCAACCGGGTGTCTCCAACACCTTTCTAAGACCTCTGAGAGCTCTCACATCATCGAGGAAACTTCCCAGGCATTAGACCAGCTTCTCCAGTAGTATTTAGCCAGCTAGTCCTCTGCTCAGCCCTAAGGGGACAGAGGGAATAAGTCCATCTTGGTTTGCTGTGGGTGCTACAGAAAACGCTCTTACTTCCTGCTAAAATGAGAAGGAGCCCTGGTGGCGCAGTAGTTAAAGCCAAAGACTGCTAACCAAAACGTCAGAGGTCTCAAACCGCCAGCGGCTCTATGGAAGAAAGATGTGGCAGTCTGCTTCCGTAGAGATTTACAGCCTTGGAAACCCTATGTCTCTATGAGTCAGAATTGATTCGATGGCAGTGAGTGTGATTTGGTTGGGACTTCTTGTCAAAATGGTGGCCAGTGGAGCTAACCACCTGATTTTCTCTTTATTTTATTTTCCCTATTCAGGTGAGCATTACCAGAAAGAACACTGCATTGAATCAGTCCCTCCCCACCACAAATTATGAGTCTGAATTCCCCAGACCCTTTGTATTCCCCATCTATCAGAGGGAGAAGGAGCACACGTTTTTAAATAACAGTCTCAAATGCAAAGAAGCCAGTGCTTTTTGCCATGGAAATCAATAATACCCACTCTCCGAGCCAGCAAATGAGAGCTCTGTCCCAACACACTGATCTCCCATTAACTCTGGTGGACCGACTGAGCTGAGGCTGTGGGCATGCCCAGGAACTCTGGCCTCCAAATCTTGGGGGGCAGAGCCAAACCTCCCCGCAAAAGGTTAACGAGGTGATTATATTTCTGGTTAAAGATGACAGCAGACAGGGCCACTGAGTTCACTATAAAGTTTAGAATTCAGAGTGCTTAACTAGAGAAGGGAAAACACAGGAGGGGAAGGAAGACAGAAGAGAGAAGCTTAGCACAGAATCAATAGGAAGGCAGAACACTCACGTTCCACGGGCGTGAGAATTGAGTTTTTTATTTCTTCATCTTCCTTAAATTCTTTCTCCAAATGTGTACAGTGTCCTGTGCTCTGTGTCCAAGTGCAAGGGAAAAAGTAGCCAGACTCCACATATGAGGTGTTCTCCACTTGTCCATGGGAAAGCTCAGTCCCCAGGCTCTCATTTCAGATTGGACTTCAGTTCCAGGCTCCGGACCTGATCTCCAGCGGGCATGGTCAAGCCCTTTCCTGTTCACGACATGTTCATTCGTTCATCAAATAGGAGTCTGCTTTCACAGAGTTTACCTTCCAAAGGAAGAGACAGGCATCACAGAAGCCTAAAATCAAATTTCTTACAATAGGGACTGTCATGGATTGAATTGTGTCCCCCCAAAATATCTGTCAACTTGGCCAAATCATGATTTCCAGTATTGTATGGTTGTCTACCATTTTATCATCTGATGTCATTTCCCTATGTGGTGTAAACTCTATCACTATGATGTGATAAAATGGATTAGCGACAATTATATTGATGAGGTCTACAAGATTAGGTAGTGTCTTAAGCCTATCTCTTTTGAGATACAAAAGAGAGAAGTGAGCAGAGAGACATGGGGACCTCATACCACCAAGAAAGCAGTGCCGGGAGCAGAACATGTCCTTTGGACCTGAGGTTTGTGTGCAGAGATACTCTCAGAGCAAGGGAAGACTTATGACAAGGACCTTCCTTCAGAGCTGACAGAGAAAGCCTTCTCCTGGAGCTGATGCCCTGGATTTTGACTTGTAGCCTACTAGACTGTGAGAGAATAAATTTCTCTTTGTTAAAGCCATCCACTTGTGGTATTTCTGTCATAGCAGCACTAGATGACTAAGACAGAGATATACAGTCAAGTAATCTTACAAACTGGGCATACTTAAGATAGAAAAAATAAATCGGAAACTATAACAGGAATATTACAGATCAGTCTCTAATTTTGGGGGTAGGGTAAGACTTCCCTAAGGGACTGGGGTTTCAAAAGCCATGTCTGAGATTGGTAGGAGACAAAAAGGAGTACATAAGGAAAACGGACAAGGCAAGGGGATAGAGCAAGAGAAGTAAGCTGTACAAAGGTCCGTGGCAGAAGGGTGTGGTACATTTGAGGTCAGAGAGACTGGAGGGCAGTGGTATGAGATACAGCGCCAAGGCAGGCAGATAGGGCTAATCCCTGCTGTTAAAGAAAAGTGGGTCTGTATCGTAAGAGCAAAGGAAAGACTTTAAAGGATTTTACACAGTCTTCTGAAATGATCTGGAATGAAGAGGACAGGTAACAATCAATAGGACTTGCTGACAGTTTGGATATGGTGATGAGGAAGGGTTGCAAAATGAAGGATATTTCTAGAATAACTCAGATTTCTGTCTTTGCAAACGTCCAAGCTGTACCAGAAGAGCATTCATCAATATCCAACAGTTATTTAACTCGTGGTAGGATCTGACCTCATCCCTATGATCACTGGAGTCTTTTCAGTTCCAGCCTTCCAGATCACTTTGCTGCTTTTTCCCAAGGCAAAAGGGAGGAGAAAGAGAAGTCACAGCCCTGATTTCTGCAGTGCTTGTAGCATAACTTGAGCTACTGTAAAGAAAAGAGTTTGCAGGCTTACAACACTCCGTAAGGTGTGCAACAGGTTTATCACAATTATCTTTGATAAGCCTCATGGTAGCTGGGTCTGGGAGGGTGGTTAAGCACATCATCATCATTGCTTACTGATAAAGCAATCAAGTGGATAAGCTCCATCTTAGGTGCTTGCTCACCAGCACACACTCTGGCACACAGAAAATGGATCAATCCCTGCTTGTTGGATTAATAAACAAGTGGCTTGCCCAAGATCATGTAGTACAGAAGTCTGTCCTTAGGGTCTTTTCACACAAATCACTGCCCCCGGGGCATCAGATGTGGGTCATTTAGGGAGGGAGGTATGGAGAGCAAGACATGTCAGGGACAAGAGCAATCAGGCACAAGAGGCATGACTGGTCCCATCTTGAGCAGTGGCTTTTCTGGAGACTTGTCCCAGGCACTCATCAAGTACAGGCTGAGAGGTGAGAGCATTCCTGGGGCCAAGCACCAGACTGGTTGGCATGACTGGTAAAGACTCATCCAATTGCAGAAGTAAGAAGCAAACTTCAGCCTATGGTACCAGGTTTCGTCTACTTGTATATAAATGGTTGTGTATGTGAGGCTAATTACTTTTTAAGGATTAAGTCCCAGGAGTAGAACTAGGTCAAAGCATATGCATGTATTTAAGGTTCTTTATATACATTGCCAAATTGCCTTCCAGAAGGGTTTTACCAATTTATACAATTATGCCAGCAGTACACGAGAGTACAATTTCTTCATATATTCACCACACAGAATCTGATACACTTCTTAAAACTCTGCTTCTGCTACTGCGATAGATTAAAATTGGTATTGCACTGTTGTTTTATTTTGCACATCAACATCATTAGTTACTTCTGAATATGACCATTTTTATATGTTTTTACCTATCTGCATTAATATTCTGTAAATTCTCATGTTCTTTGCAACACTTTTCCTTACCCTGTTCCTGTGGGGGTACACATGTGCTTTAAAATACTGTTGATCTTTATTCTGCTTGTAGAAATAATACATGCTTGTTGCAAAATATAGTAAATACAGAAGAGTATAAAAAATAAAGATCACCGGTGTTTCCACGAACCAGAAACAATCACTAATTGATTTTGTTTCCTTGTACTAGCTTTTTAAAAATTGATTTTTAAGTAATTTTTAAAACATGAAGGAAATTAATTCTCTATCTATATTGTTTCTGGTTTTTTTTTTTTTTTTTTTTGCCTATTTGTTCTTTTTTTGTTTGTTTATGGTAGTAACATGTTTTTACATAAAAAGCCAGTAATGGAGTTCTGGCAAAATGGCACTCTAGGCAAAAGTACCATGCAGTCCCTCCACAGCAAAGATCCAAAAAACTAAGCTGAACAGAGAATACAACAACCCTGAAACCTTAAAACATCAAATGAAGAGATAAAGAACTCAGCCAAGCACCAAATGGAGTGAGAAAACTGACAGAGAATGGAGAGCGAGGAGATATTCATGCAGGGGTCCCCTACCAGCTAACACAGCAAGGATCCGACATCTTGGACTCCTATCAGAGACCAGCAAATAGGGGGTACGAGAAAGCAGCCTCATGGAGACTCCAGTGGGAGTCAAAACAACTGGTAATTTGCCATATACGCTTCCCCACCCCCCACCCCTCTTCACCCTCACTCGGCCTCCTCTGTTTCCCGCAGCCACAATCTCTTGACCGGGAAACACCGGCTGCTTGGATTCCACACACCCAAACGGGTCGGCTCTCTGAGTGCCATTTGTGGGCGGCTGGTGTTGCTTTTTTCCGCTTCTTTTGATTTCTCCCTTACCTCTCACCACCTCCGCCTCCTTTCGCTCAAATACCTGGCTCCAGGCGCCATCTTTGCTTCTTCCTGAGGGGCTGCAGAGCTCCGGTAATTTGTGATATACGCTTTCCCACTCCCTACCCTTCACCCACACTCAACCCGCTCTGCTTCCCGCAGACACAGTCTCTTGTCCAAGAAATTCCGGCTTCTTGGATTACACCAGCCCACACCGGCTGGCTCTCCGAGTGCCATTTGTTGGCTGCTAGAGTTGCTTTTTTTTTCTGCTTCTTTTGATGTCTTCTTTGCCTCTCACCACCTCCCCCTTCTTTCGCTGAAATACCTGGCTCCGTGCTCCATCTTTGCTTCTTCCTGAGGGGCTGTGGAGCTCCGTTCGAGTGTGGAGCTTCTTCCCAGTCTGGGCTGCCGTGCTGGTGGGATCCCGTGGCTTTTGTTCATTCATTTGTTTTGAATTGTTTGTTTGTTTTCTTTTCCTTTTCTTGAGTTGGGAGCCCTTTCTGGCCAGGCGGTGCTGTGTGGCAAGGAGACTTCCCCCTCAGCTTGCACAGACGTGCAGAGGCATTCCTTAGACCATTTCTTTCTTCATTGGTTTTTTTTTTTTTTTTTTCTGTTTTTTTGGGGGCTTTTGTTGTTCTTTTTTCTTTTTAATTTGTTTTGTTTTTTTGTCCCTCTTTTTCCCCTTTTGTCTTTCTTCATTGCTCAGTTTCCATCTCTCTATATCTTCCCTCTCTTTCTGTTCCCTGAATACCTGGCATTGTATACCTCTACACCTTCTAGCTAGGCTGTATTGAAACACTGACAGTGACTTCCCCAGACCTCATAGCTACACCGGTGGGAACCCTAGGAACTTTGCAGTTCTTTAACCTTTCTGATTTTTATTTATTCATTCTTTTCTTTTCTTCTTCTTCCCCTTTCTGTTTTTCTACATTTCATAGTCTCTCATCACTCCACTCCAATGGCAAGCTCCCCTAGCATTCTTTTTTGTTTGTTTGTTTGTATGTTTTTGGCTCCAGTTCCTCTATACTCTCTCCCATATCCATCTTAGCTCCACACATAACAATCTCCCCGCTGCATCCTGCCTACCTGCACCATGCGCTTGACATCACACCACCAAGCAGCACAGGCACAGCCTACTGGAACCTGCCCTGCACTGATTACCGACCCACTCTGGTGGCTGTAGTAAGTGCCACAAACAACCCGTCCCAGTAATTCCTCTTCAGCTAGACCTGCCCTGCCATACCATATCTGAGTGACTGACCCTGCCAATTGGAGAAGAAGGTGAAAAGTATTGTGCCCACAGACGAGCAAACAACAAAGAACACACAGTCTGCCTGCTCAGATATAGTCAAATTTTTTTTTAAAAAAAGGGACAAAACAAACCGATCTACAATCAATAAATGAGAAAAATAACTACTAAATGCTCCAAAGACAGCAGACAATTTCAAAACATTTACAAAAACAGGACAGGATGGTTCCAGTAGGAGTCCAAAATAAAACACCAGATGACTCTCCTGTGGAAGAAAATGCACTAGAACCACCTGATAGGGAATTCATATCTCTAATACTCAGAATTCTCCAAGAGCTGAGGCAAAAGCTGACAAACATGAGGAAAAAATAGACAAATTCATGGAAAATACAGACAAAAGATTGGAAGAACTGAGGAAAATAATGCAGGAACAAAATGCCAAAATAAATTCAAAACTAGAAATTATACAAAGACAACAATTAGAAATCCAAAAGATAAAAAACAAGATTTCAGAAATGGACGGTGTCATAGAAGGGCTGAGAAGCAGATTTGAAACGGTGGAAGACAGGATCAGTAGAATTGAAGACAAACACTTGGCTATAAATCTGTTTGAGGAAAACTCAGAAAAAAGAACAAATAAAAATGAAGAGACCCTGAGAATTATGTGGGATACAATCAAAAGCAAAAATTTGTGAGTGATTGGAATTGCAGAACAGGGGGAGAAAACAGAAAACACAGAGAGGATCATTGAAGAACTGCTGACAGAAAACTTCCCCAATATAATGAAAGATGAAAAGCTGGCCATCCAAGAAGCTCAACTAACTCCATATAGGAGAGACCCCAAAAGAAAATCACCAAGGCATATCATAATCACACTCACCAAAACCAAAGACAAACAAAGAATCCTGAGAGCAGCTCATGAAAAACAAGAAGTAACATACAGAGGAGAAACAATAAGACTAAGCTCAGATTGTTCAGCAGAAACCATGCAGGCAAGAAGGCAATGGGATGACATATATAAAATCTTGAAAGAAAAAAATTGCCAGCCAAGAATAATATATCCTGCAAAACTCTCGTTTAGATTTGATGGTGAAATTAGGTCATTTCCAGATAAACAGCAATTAAGGGAATATGTAAAAGTCAAACCAAACTTACAAGAATAATTAAAAGGAGTTCTTCGATCTGAGGACAAACAGCTTCAGCTCACAGGCAGAAGGAATTGAACTCTCAAAGACTATTCAAAACCGAAAGAAATACAACAGGTAATCAGAACAGTTAATCAGTAAATGACAACAACATCAAAACAATAAAAGAGGGAATAAACAGCATAGGTATAGAACCTTCTAACGGAGAGGAAGGCAAGGTGACACCAAGTAATGGTAGACTGCTTCAAACTTAGAAAGGTAAGGGTAAAATTCATGGTAACCACAAAGAAAGATAACAAACATACACAGAAAAAAAAAAAAAGAGGAAAAACATAAAGTCTCAGCAAAAACAAAAGAAATGAAAAAAAAAATCCACAAACAAAAGTAACTCAGCACAAGAGAGTAAGAAGAACAAAGAAAACTTCACCACCACAAAAAAAAAAGCACTACAAAATGACAGCAACAAACACATATCTATCAATAATTACACTGAACATAAATGGACTCAATGCACCCATAAAGAGACGAAGAGTGACAGAATGGATAAGAAAACAACATCCATCAACATGTTGTCTACAAGAGACACACCTTAGAAACAAAGATGTGAATTTATTAAAAGTCAAAGGTTGGAAAAAATATATCAAGCTAACAACTACCAAAAAAGAGCAGGAGTGGCAATTCTAATCTCAGATAAAATAGACTTTAAAACAAAATCTACCATAAAAGACAAAGCAGGACACTATATAATGATTAAGGGGACGATCCATCATGAAGACATAACCATAATAAACATCTACACACCCAATGACAGGGTTCGAAAATACATAAAACAAACTCTAACAACACTGAAAAGAGAAATTGACAGTTCCACAATAATAGTAGGAGACTTCAACACACCACTGTCAGTAAGGACAGAACAACTAAGAATAAACTCAGCAAAGATACAGAAGACCTAAAGGGCACAATCAGCCAAATTGACCTCATAGACATATATAGAACACTCCATCCAACGTCTGCAAACTACACATTCTTTTCCAATGCACATGGAACATTCTCCAGAACAGATCACATCTTAGGCCACAGAGAAATCCTCAACAAGATCCAAAACGTTGAGATAATTCAAAGTATATTCTCTGACCACAATGCCATCAAGGTAGAAATTCACAATAGAAAGAGCAAGGGAAAAAAATTGATTACATGGAAACCGAATAATACCTTGCTTACACATCACGGGTGGTGGAGGAAATCAGAGATGGATCAAAACATTCCTAGAATCAAATGAGAATGAAAACACATCATACTGAAACCTTTGGGACACAGCAAAGGCAGTCCTCAGAGGACAATTTATAGCAATGATGCACATATCAAAAAACAAGAAAGGGACAAAATCAAAACATTAACTACACAACTCAAACAAATAGAAAGAGAACAGCTAAAAAATCCCACAACCACCAGATGAAAGGAAATAGTAAAGATCAGAGCAGAAATAAATGAAATAGAGAACAGAAAAACAACAGAAAGAATTAACAAAACCAAAAGTTGGTTCTTTGAAAGAATCAACAAAATTGACAAATCCCTGGCCAAACTGACAAAAGAAAAATAGGGGAGGACACAAATAACCCAAAAAAGAAATGAAATGGGGGACATTACAAAAGACCCAACTGAAATAAAAAGGATTATAACAGAATATTATGAAAAACTATACTCCAACAAATTTGAAAACCTAGAGGAAATGGATAAATTTCTAGAAACAGACGGCCTACCAAAACTACAACAAAGTGATGTTGAAAATCTGAACAGACCCATAAAAAGAGAAGAGATTGAAAAGATAATTAAAAAAAACTCCCAAGCGAAAAAGGCCCTGGCCCAGATGGCTTCACTGGAGAATTCTACAAAACATTTACAGAAGAGCTTGTACCAGTTCTGCTCAAGCTATTTCAGAGCATAGAAGAGGAAACAACCCTTCCATATTCATTCTGTGAAGCCAGCATAATGCTGATACCAAAACCAGGCAAAGACGTCACAAAAAAAGAAAAATACAGACCAATATCTCTCATGAATATAGATGCAAAAATTCTGAACAAAATTCTAGCCAATAGAATTCAGCATCATATCAAAAAAATAATACACCACAACCAAGTAGGATTCATCCCAGGTATGCAAAGATGTTTCAACATTAGAAAATCAATCAGCGTAAACCACCACATAAATAAAAGGAAAGAAAAGAATCACATGATCATCTCAATTGACACAAAAAAGGCATTTCACAAAGTCCAACACCCATTCATGATAAAAACTCTCAATAAAATAGGATAGAAGCGAAATTTCTCAACATAATAAAGGGCATCTATGCAAAACCAATGGCCAACATAATTCTGAATGGAGAGAGTCTGAAAACATTCCCCTTGAAAACAGGAACAAGACAAGGATGCCCTTTATCACCACTCCTATTTAACATTGCGCTGGAAGTTCTAGCTAGAGCAATAAGGCAAGAAAAAGAAATAAAGGGCATCCAAATTGATAATGAAGAAGTTAAATTCTCCCTGTTTGCAGATGATATGATACTATACATAGAAAACCCTAAAGACTCCATGAGAAATCTACTGGAACTAATAGGAAGATTCAGCAGAGTAGCAGGATACAAGATAAACATTTAAAAATCAGCTGGATTGCTATACACCAATAAGGAGAACGAAATAAGGACATCAGGAAAACAATACCATTTTCAATAGCCCCTAAAAAGATAAAATACTTAGGAATAAATCTGACCAGGGATGTAAAAGACCTATACAAAGAAAACTACAAAACACTACTGCATGAAACCCAAAGGGATCTACATAAATGGAAAAGCATACCACGTCCCTGGATAGGCAGACTCAACAGTGAAAATGACAATTCTACCCAAAGCAATTTACAAATACAATGCAATACCGATCCAAATACCAACAACATTCTTCAAAGAGATGGAGAAACTAACCATTACCTTTATATGGAAAGGGAAGTATCCCCAAATAAGTAAAGCACTACTGAAGAAGAAGAATAAAGTTGGAGGACTCACATTACCTGACTTCAGAAGCTACTATACAGCTACAGCAGTCAAAACAGCCTGGTACTGGTACCACGACAGATACATTGACCAATGGAACAGAATTGAGAACCCAGATGTAAATCCATCCACCTACGGTCACCTGATCTTCGACAAGGTCCCAAAGTCCATCAAATGGGGAAAAGACAGTCTTTTTAACAAATGGTGCTGGCAAAACTGGACATCCATCTGCAAAAAAATGAAACAGGACCCATACCTCATGCCATATACAAAAACTACTTCAAAATGGATCGAAGACTTGAATATAAAGCCTAAAACTATAAAGTTCGTAGAAGAAAAAATAGGACCAACACTTCAGGCCTTAATACACGGCATTAACAGGTTACAAACCATATCCATCAATGCACACACCCCAATAGATAAGCTAGATAACTGGGATCTTCTAAAAATCAAATACCTATGCTCTTCAAAAACTTCACCAAAAGAGTCAAAAGAGAACCTACAGACTGGGAAATAAATTTTGGACCGTATAAGTCAGACAAAAGTCTAATCTCCATCACCTACAAGAAAATCCAACACCTCTACAACAAAGAGACGAATAATTCTATTAAAAAATGGGCAAAGGAAATGAACAGACACTTCACCAAAGAAGACATTCAAATGGCCAACATACACATGAGGAAATTCTCGCGATCACTAGCCATTAGGGAAATGCAAATTAAAACCACAATGAGATACCATGTCACCCTGGCATTCCTGGCACAATCAAAAACACTGGAAATCACAAATGTTGGAGGGGTTGCGAGGAGATCGGAACTCTTAGGCCCTGCTGGTGGGAATGCAAAATGATACAACCATTTTGGAAAATGATATGGCACTTCCTCAGAAAGCTAGAAATAGACATACCATTTGATCCAGCAATCCCACTCCTAGGAATACATCCTAGAGAAATAAGTCATCACTCGAATAGACATATGCACCCCTATGTTCATGGCAGCATTGTTCACAATAGCAAAAGGATGGAAACAACCTAGATGCCCATCAACAGATGAATGGATAAACAAACTATGGCACATACACACAATGGAGTATTATGCAATGAGAAAGAACAACAATGAATCTGTGAAGCATCTCATAACATGGATGAAACTGGAGGACATTACGCTGAGTGAAATAAGTCAATCACAAAAGGACAAATATTGTATGAGACCTGTATTGTAAAAACCCACGAAAAAGTTCACACACAAAATGTAACAATCTTTGTTGGTTACCAGGGATGGGAAGGGTGAGGGGGGAATACTAAATAGGCAATAGATAAGTGGTATCTTGGGTGAAGGGTGAGACAGTACACAATACAGGGGAAACTAGCACAACTTGTACAAGGCAAGGTCATGGAAGCCCCATAGACACATCCAAACACCCTGAGGGACTGAATTGCTGGGTGGAGGGCTGTGGAGACCATGGTCTCGGGGAACATCTAGCTCAATTGGCATAACACAGTTTATAAAGACAATGTTCTACATTCTACCTTGGTGAGTAGTGTCTGGGGTCTTAAAAGCCTGTGAGCGGCCATCTAAGATACTCCACTGCTCTCATCCCTTCGGGAGCAAGGGAGAATGAAGAGAACAGGATACAAGGAAAAGATTAGTCCGAAGGACTAATTGTCCACAGCTACCAAGGCCTCCACCGGACTGAGTCCAGTACAGTTAGATGGTGCCTGGCTACCACCACTGACTGCTCTGACCAGGATCACAACAGAGGGTTCTGGACAGAGCTGGAGAAGGATGTAGAACATACTTCTAACTCACAAAAAAAAAACGAAAACAGATTTACCGGCCTAAAGGAGACTGGAGAAACCCTGAGAGTATGGCCCCCAGACACCCTTTTAGCTCAGTGGTGAAGTTACCTGCGAGGTTCACTGTTCAGCCTGGGAGAGTACAGCCCAGTAAAACCAAATGAGACTAACGAGGTACAGGGGTCCAGTGACAAGGGCCAGAAGGCAGATGGGGACAAGGAAGCTGGTGATAGGGAACCCAAGGTTGAGTAAGGATACTGTTGATGCGTTGTGAGGTTGTTAACCATTGTCATAGGGCAACATTTGTAGTAACTGTTAAATGAGAAACTATGTTGTTCTGTAAGCCTTCATCTTAAGTGAGAATAACAGCACAATTGGAAGAGCGTAGTCAATGTCATTAAACTGTGTATGTAGAAATTTTTGAAATGGTGTATCTTTGGCTATGTGTATGTTCACCAAAAAAAAAAAGTTGAGAAGTTAGAGGGTTGACATGTGGTGGGGTTGTTAACCAATGTCGTAAAACAATATGTGTACTACTGTTTCATGAGAAACTACTTGTTCTGTAAGCCTTCACCTAAAGTATAATTTTAAAAAAAGGAAGAAACAAAAGCCAGTAATGTTTACAAAATTAGTTTTATCAGTCTTTCCTCTTTTTATATCTTACACTATTTTTGCGTTTGAAAGTTCTTTCCCATCCTGACAGCGGTTAAATTTTCAACTAATTTTTTTAAATTTAGCTCTTTTAATTACCAATGTAAAATTAGTTTTGCTATAGAATGGGATGTATGGATACAACGTGAATGTGTTTTCTATTTAGCTAGTACTTCCCAATATCACTTATTGAATAATTCATCTTTTTCTTTTGATGAGCTGCTTCTTCTATCATAAATTAAACGCTATGTATTCTAGGGAATGTTTCTGGGTTACGAATTTTCAGCCATTGAACTATCCACTCTTTTTGTCAATATCACATTGTTTTAAGTACTGTGACTCTAAAATGCGTTTTAATACTATTATTGCAAGACCCTCCTTATAACTCTTCTCTAAAAAAAAGTAGCTATTTTCACTTTATTCTTGAAAATAAAAATTTCAGAATCATTTTGTTAGTAAACATTTATATAGACATACACTTCTGAGACTTTGTTAACTGGGAAAGAGTAGACAACTTTATGGAACCCTGGTGGTGCAGTGGTTAAGCATTTGGCTGCTAACTAAAAGGTCAGCTGTTCGAATCCACCAGCTGCTTCTTGGAAACACTATGGGGCAGTTCTCCTCTGTCCTATAGGGTCACTGAATCAGAATTGACCAGAAGGCAATGATTGTTTTAGTTGTTTTAGACAACTTGATAATATTCTTAGGCAGGGGCTAGCAAACTGCTCTGTGGGCCAAATCTGTTCCACTGCCAGTTTTTTAATAAAATTTTATGGAAACACAGTGTCATGGATTCAATTATGTCCCCCCAAAAATGTGAGTATCAGTTTGTCTGGGCTATGATTCCCAGTATTGTGTGGTTGTCCTCCATTTTGCGATTGTAATTTTATGTTAAAGAGGATTAGGGTGGGATTGTAACAGAGCCCTTACCCAGGTCACATCCCTGATCCAATGTAAAGGGAGTTTCCCTGGGGTGTGGCCTGCACCACCTTTTATCTCACAAGAGATAAGAGGAAAGAGAAGCAAGCAGAGACATGGGGACCTCATACCACCAAGAAAGCAGTGCCAGGAGCAGAGTGTGTCCTTTGGACCTGAGGTTCCTACCCTGAGATGCTCCCAGACTGAGGGAAGACTGATGACAAGGACCTTCCTCCAGAGTTGATAGAGAGAAAGCCTTCTCCTGGAGCTAATGCCTTGAATTTGGACTTGTAACCTATTAGACTGTGAAAAAATAAACTTCTCTTTGTTAAAGCCATCCACTTGTGGTATTTCTGTTACAGCAGCACTAGATGACTAAGACACACAACCACGTTCACTCATTTACATATTTTCTATGGCTGCTTTCATGCTACAACAGTAGAGTTGAGTAGTTGTAACAGAGACCACATGGCCACAAAACCTAAAATGTTTACTCTTTGGTCCTTTACAGAAAAAGCTTGTTGACCCCTATTCTAAGGGAGGAACACTGGTGGTGCAGTGGTTAAAATGCTAGCCTGCTAACTGAATGGTTGGTGGTTTGAACCCACCAGCCACTCTGGAGTAAAGATTTACAGCCTTGGAAACCCTATGGGACAGCTCTACCCTGTCCTATAGAATTGCAATGAGTTGGAATCAACTTGACGGCAGTGGGTTTGATTTGGTTTTTGGTTTATTCTAAGGGAGAATAATGAAAATAACGTGCTCTCTCTTCCTCTCCCTCTCTCTTACTCGCTCTCTCTCCCTCCCTATCTTTCTCCTTCTCTGTGTATTTAAATATTATTGTATTTAGAGCTCAGTTAAGATCTGCAAAAGACCTGAGTTTCCTATCACATTTCTTATTACACTCTTTCCTGGACCTTCAACCCCTTGTGGCTCCTGTACCTGGGACCACTGTGCTCATTTTACCTTCTAAGCCGTTGCTGCTGATGGCCAATGGGATGGGCAGAGTCTCAGAACCTTCAGCTAGTGAGACAAACTGACAGATGAGTGGTGGTCCCCAACTGTACTGGTGCATGTTACTTACCTCACAATGGGTTATGGGTTATGGAGAATCATGTTTTAAGCAGGGGAGAGGCATAGTTTGTGATTTTGGTCTACAGATGCACTGTTTTCCTCTTTCTCCTGGGGCCTTGGTTTAGTTTGGTGTCATAACCTGCGTGTTGTTTGTAAAGAGCTTGGACTATTTAATCCTCCCCCTTTTTTTCTCAGTGTTTGACTTTGCAAGACCTTCAGCCTGGGATGTCAGAAAGCAGAAAATCCACCTGTTACTAAGCCTCATTTAAAGAGCCTGGTGTGCCTCTCCCCCCCCCCCCCAGCCCCCAGCGATGGTGGTCACTGGGGAGAGCTAGAGGCTAGCACAGTACTATTGGAGCATTCTACTCATGCTTCTCTAGGAGGAATTCCATTATTCTCTCTCTCACACAGTAAATAGCTGCTCATTCCATTGCTTATGAGTGCAAGATGCCCTACCAGGCATGGACGCAGAGTGGGACTCAGGGGAGCCATGCTCTGCCCTCGTGGAGCTTCCCACCTAATGGGATGCAGACACTGCATGAGTAACCACACTAGCACACCCAGGGCCAGCACAGTTAGCCAAGACTCTGGTGAGGATGCAGATCAGGTGACCACCCAGAGATTTGAGAAGGCCTGTTGGAGTAACCGGTGCCAGGTTAAAAAATGAAGAGCCAGTAAGCGTGCATGTGTGTGAGTATCTGTGCGTGTGTGTGTGTCTTAGTGGGGAGGCAGGCTTTGGAAGAGGGAAATTCCAAATGGAGAGAATTGCATGCATCAAGTTTCTGCTCTCCTAGTTATTTGGGTGAAAGACAGGATTGCATGTTTGATGGAGTCCGGGTGCTGTGATCCGTGGTTTGGCTATGGGAAGGGTAAGAAGAAAGCAAAAGGGGAGACTGAAGAGGCCCTTCATAGGAACAGGAGCGTGGGTCGGAGATGGGAATCTGTAGGCAGCGAGAATGGGGGCCTCTGGCTGCTGCCTCCCTCCTAGGATAACAGCTATCATATCCCAGGCTTTTCTGTCTAGAAGTCCAACCCAGCTACCAGCTTTCGTTTTTACCTTTAACAGGTGCTTAAAGGGCCAGGGGAAGGAGCTGGAAGGAATTGCAGGCCCCAAAGGAATGCGCTAGACTTCACTAAAAAAGAGACAAATCTAGTCTGTGCATGTTGTGTGCCAGGCCCTGAGCTGAGCACCAGGGAGATAAAGGTAAATGAGACACAACCTCTTCTCTCAGACAGCACACAGGCGATTCCTCGGCAACTAAGTGACTGGAGAGACGAGGCAGACAAAGGAAAACTCCCATACTCCCAGCATCACTCAGGGACGAGCCTACTGGTGGATGGAAAGGGGTGGGAAAACAGGGTGATCCTATTCACTCCGTCATTTAGGCAGTGCCTACTGCATTCCAAACACAGCCCCTGCCCTCAGGGAGCCTTCAGTCCAGAGAGGGACGACAGAAATAAGTGAACAGGCTTTTTGATACCACGCGATGAATCCTCTGAATAGCAAGTGCTGGGTGCAAAGAGAACATGGGGCAGGGTCACCTCACCCAGGCCAGAGGGGACAGAGAAGGCTTCCTGGCAGGGTCACCTCAGCCAAGCCGGAGGGACAGAGAAGGCTTCCTGGGCACTATGGCCCTCTTCAACTGAGACTTCAGGTGGGTGTAGAAGGTGGTCTGGCAAAGAGAAGTTGGTGGAAGAGGAATATTCCAGGCAGGGAACAGTATCTGTGAAGGCCCAGAGGTGAGAGAGAGCATTTGGCATGTAAAAACATGAGAGAAGGAAGGGGGCTGAAACACTGACTTGTTAAGGGTAGCCTGGGGGAGATAGTGCAGGTCAGCTGAGTGGGTGGCAGGGCTTGATTAAGAGCAAGGACACTGAAAATCCCTCTCGAGAAGTTTGAATTTTTTCTGAAGGGGATCTCCCTTCTTGGCTTCTGTTTTCCAAAGGCCTGAGCTCCTTGAAGCAGCCTTTTTGGAAGAGAAAACCCAAAAAACCAAACCCATTGCCATCAAGTTGATTCCAGTTCATAGCGACCCTATGGGACAGATAGAACTGCCGCTATAGAACTGCCCTACAGTGTTTTCAAAGAGCAGCTGGTGGACTGACTCAAACTGCTGAAGTTTCGGTTAGCAGCTGAGCTCTTAACCACTGTAGCACCTGGTCTCCTTTTGGAAGAGAGGAGAGGTGCAAATGTTTTGCGGTAGAGGGTTGGTGGGGAGGTAGAAGCAGGAATCTTGGAAGAGGGTGATGGCTGGAGTTCTTGATGAAGCTGAATCACAGTCATGCCTCAGAGCAGAACGTCTGTATGGTGTAGGCAGGCTGAACCTGTAACCCAGAGCTATGAGCCTTGGGAAAGACCCTCTGCCCAGAACTGGTTACAACTTGAAGAATATTCTCCTTCTAGGGCTCTAGAGCTTGGGCAAGGATCACATGGCTGGGTCCAGGGTTAGCCGAAGACTTGTGGCTTCTATTTGTTGGCTATGGGTGAAGCTTTGGAATTCTGGCATGTTCAAGGATGGGGGCAGGAACTGAAGACAGGAGAGAGACAAAAGAGTTGGGATAAAAATCTCCCAATAGCTCTGCAGGATGGAGACTCAAGTCAGATTTATTTTTATTTAAAATATATATTATTTTAATTATGACATTTTTGCACACCTGAACTTGTGGAATAAGACTCACATATAATGTTTAAGTTTCTCATTATAGAAAATATGAAATACATAGAACAACACAAAAGGAAAAAAATGCCTACATACTTCGTTCCTAAACCTGATTACTATTAAAGTGTTTGAGAAACTTCTAGGTTTTGCTATTAGGACTTGGGTTTTAACCTGGAGTGTGTGTGTGTGTGTGTGTGTGTGTGTTTGTGTGTATTACATAATTCTAATATTACTGTGAATATAATTTTGTAGCCTGCATTATAACATATGCATTTTTCTGTATTATTATAAAGGCTTGGTAGAGTAAATCATACAGAAAACTATTTATAGCTCTTAATACATATTTAAAACATCCAAGTATCAAAGATTACAGCTAAGAAGTGAACGGTTAACTATAGAAAAAATTTGCATCAAATAAAACAAGGAGCTAATATTTTTACTATGTAAAGCAGCATATAAACAGGAACGAAAAAGATAAAGATCTAGATAAAATATAAATAAAAAGAAATATATTAAAAATGATAAAAGATGACACATATTTGGTTAATGTAGAAAAGTATTTATTTTCACCAGATTTCAAAAGAATGCAAATTAAAACTTTGACTTATCATTGATTTTGTATGAGTAGAAGGGATTGTAATGTGTTTCGTGTACATTGCTTAAAAGTATGGGTAAGATGAAAGTACCATTATCATACACTACGGTGTAAGTTGGTACAAAGTTTTGGGGAAACTGATATTATGGTTCAAAAGCCTTACAAATTTTTCATTACTTTAGCTCAGTAATCCCACTGTGTGATTTTCCACCATAAGATGTAATCAGAGGTAACCACAAAGATTTATGCACAAGGATATTCATCATAACATTATTTATAATGGTGAAAAATTGGAAATAACCTAATGTCCATCCATCAGGGATTGGTTAAGTAGACTATTATGCAGTCATTAGAATTTACAAGACTGCATAACAGCATTGAAAAATGACTTTTCCATTTCTGTAAGTTTCTACCACTCCTGTACTAAAGCGCAGAAGGTTTTTTTTTTTTTTTTTTTTTTTTTAATCTCATGTATCTACTTGAGCTAAGAAGCATGCTCTTCACGAGTATCACTTTATGTCCCAAAGTCCAGTCTAATCTTTGTCTGAAGAGTTGGCCTCAGGAATGGTTTAAGTTTTGGGCTAACAGAGAGCCCGGGGGTCACGTCTTCCAGGGTCCCTCCAGTCTCAATTAAACCATTAAGTCTGGTCTTTTTACTAGAATGAGTCTGAGTTTTGCACCCCATCTTTCTGCTGCTCCATCAGGGACTCTCTGTTGTGTTCCCTGTCAGGGCGGTCATTGTGGTAGCCGGGCTCCATCTAGTTCTTCTGGTCTCAGGATGATGAAGTGTCTGGTTTATTTGGCCCTTTCTGCCTCTTGGGCTAATACGTTCCTTGTGTCCATGGTGTTCTTCATTCTCCTTTACTCCAGGTGAGCTGGGACCAATTGATGCATCTTAGATGGCCACTTGCTAGCTTTTAAGATCCCAGACGCCACTCACCAAAGTGGGATGCAGAACATTTTCTTAAAAAACTTTGTTATGCCAATTGACCTAGATGTCCCCTGAAAGCATGGTCCCTAGACCCTGCCCTGCTACTCTGTCCCTTGACGTGTTTGGTTGTATTCAGGAAATTTCTTAGCTTTGGTTTAGTCCAGTTGTGCTGACTTCCCCTGTAGTGTACGCTGTCCTTCCCTTCACCTAAGATAATTATTGTCTACTTTCTAGCTAGTGAATACCCGTCTCCCTCCCTCCCCACCCTCTTAACCATGAAAGAATGTTGTCTTCTGCGTTTAAAACTTTTCTTGGGTTTTTATAATAGTGGTCTTATACAATATTTGTCCTTCTGGCAGAAGGAAATTTTTGAAGTCAAGTTTATCTCATTTTCTACAAACAGGATGAAATGTGTCTTTTGCACCTTTGTGTGGTCTAGTTTTTGCAGCACCCTGAATGGTGTACACATCCCTGCCTGGCAGTTGAGATGCGTTTGATCAGCTCCAGAGAACCTGTCCCCTGTCCGTGGAACAAGCAGAATGTGTGACATGCAGTGTTCCTCTGCCTCCGTCCTCTGCCCCTTTCTGCGTGCTGCTGGCCTATCTCTTCCCCAATCCCTGGATACAAACTTAGACGAGCCCCATGACTTTCCACATCACTCTTGGAAATAAAAATATCTTGCTGTTGTTGTTGTTAGGTTGAGTCTGTTCCAACTCATAGCGACCCTGTGCACAACAGAACAAATGCTGCCTGGTCCTGTGCCATCCTCACAATTATTGCTATATTTCAGCCCACTGTTGCGGCTACTGTGTTAATACATCTCATCGAGGGTCTTCCTCTTTTTCACTGATCCTCTACTTATTGTTGTTAGCTGTGTCAATTTGGCTCCTGACTCGTGGCGACCCCATCCTCAACAGAATCAGATCATCGTGCTCCATAGGGATTTCATTGGCTGATTTTCAGAAGTAAATCACCAGGCCTTTCTTCCTAGTCCACCATAGTCTGGAAAATCTTATAGTAGCCTCAACTCACAAACCAGTCTCAATTCAGTCATTTAAAAGGCCAGTCTCATGTAATAATCAGTTTCCAACTCTGTCCATGGGGCTGTCTTCTCCCAACCTTCTACCCCCATCCGTCCTGTCACAGGAGCTGCCAGGGCAGCTTGCCTTTGGGTTCACTCCCTTTCCCACCTTCACATTGCTGTTTTCTGGTCCTGTGGAGATGGAGCAGGGGGCAGGAAGACCCAGGGCTCAAGGAAGTTCCAACTTGGCTGGCAGATAGTTCAAGCTGACCCCGTTCCTTGAAGGCCACTTGTATGAGTGCTTCTCTAAAGAGCTTTTCCATGAAGCAGGTGGGAAACACACCTCCCCCCTTTGCCCCAGTGGACTTGGGGATGCAGACCTACCCCAACCCTGCTGCATATCTGGTGGGCTCTGCTGCCAAATCAGCCATCCAGACTTTCCCACCTTCTGGTTTCCCAGGTGGAGACAGACTCCAGCTCCAAGTGTCCTCCCAGCTGTGGGGCACACCAAGCTCTCCAAGGACCCTGCTGAAGGATTTCTCTCTTGTCAGGAGGTGAGGTTGGGGACTGAGGATTGGACTCATAACCAAACTTTTCTAAAGAAATCTGCCTTATAATCATCTCCTTACCTTCACTCTCCTAACCCTTTTTATACTCTCAATGTGGGTGAGGAGTTCAAGAGTCATATAACCATTTCATCTTAAATTTTTGCAAGATGGCAAAGGTAGCGCCTATTGTCTTTATGCCTTATCCAAAGCTGAGAGACGAAAGAAACTCTTGCACCTGGCTTGCCTTCATTCTCCACCCCCTCCCCTATACACACACATCTAAAGCTTTAGTCACATCAGTCTTGTGGTTCTCCTACATGCTGTACTGTCTAAATCTATTCTTGCTCATTACTTCTACATCCACCAAATGTCTATCTATCGGCCAAGGCTGCCCAAATGCCACCCCCTCCAAGGTCCAGCAGAAAGCTTCCATCCACCATACTTTCCCAGTGCATTCCTCAACTGCAGAACACTCCCTGTCAGGTGAAAGGGTTAAAGTCTCCCTTAGCTGAGAGTATGGTTAACACACTTGGCTGCTAATCAAAAGGTTGGACTTTTGAGTCCATCCAGAGGTGCCTTGGAAGAAAGATCTGGAGATCTACTTCTGAAAAGGCAACATTGAAAATCCTATGTTCTACTCTGACACACATGTGGTCACCATGAGTTGGAATCCACTTGATGGCAGCTGGCTTTAGCTAAGGGTAAACTCCTGGATAGCAGAGTCTGCATTTTAAACATCTCCACTCTCCCAGTAGCACATCACACGGGGCCTGGCCCATAGTAGGTGTTTAGGAAATGTTTGCTGAATCATTCCCTTGGTACATGGCATTGATCTCAATTGTGATGTTTATGGTTGAAATCACAAGGGGGAAAGGTGACACCAGGTGGTATGAAAGGGTCAGATGGGTTCAGTGAAAGTTGATGTCTATGAATAGGTCAGAGAAGAGATTTCAGTGATTTGTACCATCCCCAAAACTCAAAAGGGCAGAGACACACAGGAGCAGAGCTTAGTTACAGGGTTAAACATAAGGCCCAAGTTACGGGAGATTAACTAGACAAATGGAGTGTGGTGGTCAGAAAGGGTGACTTTACACCCTAGAGAAAGTAGATAGTGCATGTCAAGATTAATGTCTCCTGATGGCTGAGTCTACTTGGGGCCTCCCTGTATCATGTTTCTATCAATCCATTCATCTCGACTACCCATCTTGGTGCAGATGACACCCAGGAGCTGGGGGCACAAAATTAGGAAGGCTCTGAGAAACCCCTCACGCCTTTCATACACGGGCTGTGACATTGAGCTAGTGTACAAAATTAATTAAATAACAAGCTTGGTTGGTTAATTGTCCAGAACTAGAACAAATCCTAGTGTTGCCTTTCCCATCTCCCAGCTATAGGTTTGGTTTACGATTGTGCACTAATGGATGTGAGGTAAGTCTGTGTATGGAGGGCAGGAAGTACAGTTCTACCAACCATGACAAACAGAACAAACTAGGTAGCAAAATGGGGGTTGGGGCGTTCATGGCTCCTCCATTTACACACGGAAACAAGTGGAGGGGTCCGAAGGATGTTCTCTATAGGAGGAATTAAGGGCAGTAATATGGGCCACAGTGGCCCTAGGCCACTTCTCTTGAATCTGTGCTTTCACAGCAAGCACACAGTTTTTATTTAGATCGTATCTGTATTAATTTCCCAGGACTGCTGTAACAAGGTACCACAATTTGGGTGGCTTATAAGAACAGAAATTAATATCTCATTGTTCTGAAGTTTAGCAGTCTGAATTCAAGATGAAAATAGGGCACTTTGTCTCTGAAGGCTGTCGGGGAAGATCCTTTCTTGTCTTTCCCTGCTTCTGGTAGCCCAGGCTTCCCTTGACTTGCAGCTGTAGCATAACTCCCTCATCACATGGCTGTCTTCCCTCTGTCTGTCTCCCTATGTCTCTTCTTCTGTTTTATAAGGACACCACTCAGATTGGATTAGGACCCACCCTACTCTGGTATGATCTCAAGTTCACTTAAATGACATCTTCAAAGATCCTATTTCCAAACAAGACATGTTCACTGGTACCAGGTGTTACGATAGATATATATTTTTTGTGAGGGAACACAATTTAATCCATAACAGTATCTTTATTTAGGGTAGCTTGGGCAGGGATGTCAGGAAGGAGGTGATAATGTGAAGAGTAAAGCTCCCCAAGCCACACCTTGGTAGGACAGCAGAAAACCCATCTACGGAAAAGTGTAGAGAGGATTTAGAAATTACCCAGTAAATCAACTATGGGGACAGTGATGGCTCAGTGATAGATTCTCACCTTTCACACAAGAGACCTAAGTCTGATTCCTGGCCAATGCACCTCAGGTGCAGCCACCAACCTTCTGTTGGCTTATGTGTTGCTTTGATGTTGAACAGGTTTCAGCAGAGCTTCCAGACTAAGACAGACTAGGAAAAATGGACTGGCCATGTACCTTAGAAAATTAGTCATTGAAAAGCCTATGGATCACAAAGGTACACTGTTTTGTAATTTCCTAACGACATGATGAGGTCACCATGAGTTGGTGGCTGACTGGATGGCAGCTAGCAAGAAAAACAAATCAGCTAGTGTGGGCAGCAGGAGCTGAATCATCTGCGCTGTCTCCTGAGATCCTGGTTATTAACAAATGGGAAAAGTCTTCTAATTTTAAGCTTGTGGTTCAAACTGGTGGCAATGGAACAAATGTTCAGGACACTAACCTCACCCATAATGCAGTGTTGGTGTTTTCCACAAGAAACCATTAAGCACTCTTTACCTGGAAGGCAAATTCAGAGTCTACAACCTGGGATGTTGATCTTGCCCTTCCCCTTGCCTCTGAGAGATCAGGGGTGAGTGCCCTATGTGGGTAGGTGTTAGTGAGGAAAGTCTGAAAGGGTGTCCTCGACCCCCCCAAGATCTGCTTGAAATGGCCTGTGTACGCATACACGTGCACCCTTCATGAAGAGAACTCACTTCCTCTCGTAGCCCCACTGGGCTCTCAGTGGCATCCATGACCTCCTCAAGTACAGACCCATGCTCTGGTCTTCATTCATTGTTTAATCTCAACCATTGCAGGCTCTGGTATCTCTGATTGGTGCAAATGGTTAATGCACTCAGCTATGAACCAAAAGGTTGAAGAGTTGAGTCCCAACTAGAGATGCCTCAGAAAAAAGTCCTCCATGAGTTGGAGTCAACTTAATGACAACTAGATTGACTAGCATACTTTGGGCTCTGGCAGCAGGCCAAAGCTTACACCTGCCCTGCCTGGATTTAGCTTCACTTACATCTATTCAGGCTTCTGTGGGTGTGGAGAAGAATTTCTCACTATCCTCTTTATAAAAAGTCTGCTACACACTTGAAAAAGTCACATGTTTTCAATGTTTTAATCTCTAAATGACAACACACCACTCTGTTGTCATCATCTCTCTCCTAGAACTTAGGACTCTCCCGTCCTCCCCGACCCAAACACCTTAGGGGCTGTACCTGGGAAGATTTGCTCTACAGCCCTCAGTAAAATTTGATAGGGTTTTTTCCCATCTATAAGTCCGGAACATTTCTTGTTAAGTTGATTTCTATGCATTTTATTTTTGGAAATGTTATGATAGATATAAAAGACTTCTTTAAAGTGTTAAAAAGCAAAAATGTCACCTTGAAGACTAAGGTGTACCTGACCCAAGCCATGATGTTTTCAATCACCTCATATGCATGACAAAGCTGAACAATGAATAAGAAAGACTGAAGAATTGATGCCTTTGAATTATGGTGTTGGTGAAGAATATTGAATATACCGTGGACTGCCAGAAGAAGGAATACATTTGTCTTGGAAGTAAAGCCAGAATGCTCCTTAGAGGCAAGGATACTAGGACTTCTTCTTGCTTACTTTGGACATGTTACCAAGAGGGCCCAGTCCCTAGAGAAGGACATCTTGCTTGGAAAAGTACAGGGTCAGTGAAAAAGAGGAAGACCCTTAAGCAGATGGATTGCAATAGTGGCTGCAATAAAAGGCTCAAACATAGCAATGATTCTGAGGATGACACAGGACCGGGCGGTGTTTTCTTCTGTTGTGCACTGGGTTTCTATGAGTTAGAACCAACTTGACAGCACCTAACAACAGCAACAATGATAAATGGAGATCAATTTCTATTACATTTATTAACTGGTTATTTCTGATAATGTATCAAACCAAAAAAACCAAACCCATTGCCATCAAGTCTGTAGGACAGAGTAGAATCTCCTCATAGGGTTTCCATGGCTGTAATCTTTACAGAAGCAGGCTGCCACATCTTCCTCCTGCAGAGCTGCTGGTGGGTTTGAACCTCTGACCTTTAGGTTAGCAACCAATCGCTTTAACCACTGCACCACCAGGGCTCCTTTGATAAAGTAGACAAGGATTATTCTTAAATTTTTTGGTGTAATCTACTGCTTTACTCAATTCTCTTATTAATTCTTGTAGCTTCTCAGTTTATTCTGTTGGGCTTTCCAGATAAATAATCATAGTACATACCAAAAAAAAAAAAAATTTATTTCCTCTTTTCCCAAACGTATTTGCTTCTTTTATATTTAAGTGTATGCGCGCGCGCGTGTGTGTGTGTGTGTGTGTGTGTGTAAAGGGCAAAGAGAGAGAGGCTTTGTAACATTTTCAATTCTCTGGAACAGTTGAAATACAGGAAAATTATCTATTCCTTAAAGGTTTGATAAACCTCACCTGTAAAACCCTCTGATCCCAGCATCTTTATGGAGATAGTTTTTTGACAACACTTTTCAATTATTTTTGATAGTCCGGTTTATTTCCATTTTATGCATTTTCTTAAGCCAGTTTAAATGTGTTTTCCCTAAACATTATCAATTTTATGCAGTTTCCATTTTTAGCAGAGAATTGTTCACAGAAATCTCTTAAAAGTCTATAAAGCACCTTCATACTTGTGATTGTATCTTTGTTCCCAATTCTATTTTGGTCTCATTTTTCCTTGATTAGATTTCCCAGTTTTGAATATTTTATTCGTCACTTCGGAGAACGCAGTCTCATCTATTTAGCAATTCTGCTGACTGTGTATTTATGCTTGTTCTTCTGTCAATTCCTTCCTCCTACTTTCCTTATCCTTTGTCGTTGTTGTGGTTTGATTTGTTGAGTTTATCAGTCAGAACAACTGTTTTTGTTTTCATCCTGCTAAATAAGAAGAACAGCTAAGATTACTACTGTAATGAAATGCACAGCTTTGGCTGCGGCTGGTAGTGTTGTCTCATTATTAGTTTTCAGACAGTCTAACTTCATAGCTGTGTTCTGTCTTTTACTGAGTTATACAGAAATGTGTTCATTAAATTTCAAGCAGTCATGTGTTTCTCATTAAAAATTATATTATTGATATGCAATCTGTTTGCATTGTGATCAGAGAATGTAGCCATCACAACATTTTTAGAATTGATTCGTATATTTTGGGGGCCTAACATGTAATTATTAGTGTATATATTACAAGGGCATTAGGCAAAAACAAGTATTACCTATGCAGAGTTTTATGTATTACTATTAGATCACCTTTATTAATAGTCTTCTCTTACTTTGATATATTAAATGGGCAAAGAATAAAATGATGCACAAATCAGAAAAATACAATTACAATGTGCCACTACTAGTATGCATCTTTCAATTTATCTTTATATTTCTATTAGCTTTTCCATATATATGTGTGTGTAAGTATACATATATGTGTGTGTATATATATATACACACACACATATTTAATTAATAGACTTTATTTTTTAGACTTACAGAAAAGTTACACATTAAGTACAGAGCTTCCATATACCCCCTCCTCCCAAACACAGTTACCCCTATAATTAACATCTTACATTAGTGTGGTATATGTGTTACAATTGGTGAGCCAATATTGATAGTGTTATAAACTGAAGTCCATAGCCTACATTAGGAATCACTTTTTGTGTGGTGGTTCTATGCATAATGTTACCCATCCGCCATTTGCAGTGTCATATGGAATATTTTCACTGCCCTACAAATGCTCAATTGTCCACCTATTGGTCCTTCCCTCCCTCCTCAGAACCCTGGTGACTACTGACCTTCTTGTCCCTACAGTTTTCCCTTTTCCAGAATGTCCTAGTTGGAATCACAAAGTATGTAGCTTTCCAGACTGGTTTCTTTCACTTAGCAATGTGCATTTAAGCTCCTCCATGTCTTTCTACAGGTTTTGGCCCATTTTTTAATTGGATTGTTTGTTCTCTTATTATTGAGTTTTAAGGGTTCTTTCTATTTCTTTCACACAAGTTCTTTATCTGGTAAGTGTTTTGCAAGTATTTTCTCTCAGTCTGTGGCTTGTCTTTTCATTCTCTTAATTCAGGTATATGTTGATTCGGTGTTATTCATGACAGTAACTGTAGCAATAATATTATCTAAAATGTATTGGGTGCTTATGATATGCTAGAAACTGTGCTGAACATGTTGACTATGTTAACCTGACTATAGTCTAGGTCCAACATGGAGTCACTTTTGCTAAGCCCCACTTAACCAGTCTCTGTTTCCTGTAAATGCCTGACCTTCCCAGAACCTGAAATCAAACTCAGTCCATGCTTGCCACCTCAGCTGTGGTATATATGACCTGGCTGCAAAAGTTCCCAGTACACCATATAAAGAAAGTAACTTGGAGCCAACTAACCACTTTTTGCCCAGTATGGCTTCCTTGTTCCTGTATGTCTGTTACCCACAAAACCCTGCCATCCTTATCTTACTCTTCAGAGAGCTTGTCTGATTTTCAAACAAGACACTGCCCAATTCATGAATTGCTAAATAAAGTCAACGGGTTCAAACAAAAATTAATGTTTTGTTGAAAATTTCTTTTAACAAATGCCTTAGCTTTTCAGTTTCCACAGCAGTGCCAAGAGGGTTATCTGCATTTTACAGGTGAGGAATCAGGTACTCTGGGAGTGGATCAGTTAGAACTATTTAGAGTCTACATGGGACAGTAAAAAAAATAATAACGGAGCTAAAGCAAGATGGAGATTTCTTCTGTTCCCTTCTGTCCGTGGAGCTCCTCTCTCTGTATCTGCCACCCTTAGCACATGGATCCAAATCTAGACCTAGGTGACTTCAGATTCAGGATTTTTACTCACCAGCTATCCTGCCTCTTTAGTGTCTAGCAGATAAGGGGTATCTAATCCTAAGGCCATCTAGGTCACCCTGACTGTGCTAACTCCAAAGCTCGTAGTGGCCCTTTAAGTTAGGCGACTCTCGGCTTCCAGGTCATACCTGGGTACTGGAAGCTTTGTGGAGGCTGGGAACCCATAAACTCAGGGCCCAGCTTTCGTAGGTAAATCAGGAGCCATCCTCCTTGAGGTCCTGGCACCTCGTCCAGAGGCTGCCATCCACTGTCTTTGCTCTCTTTTTAACTCTGACCTCTTCTTTGGTATGGCAGAAAGCACATCTTCCTTCTGTCTTCTTCAAGGGCACACTGTTTCTCCTCTGTTGCCCATCAATAATTCTTAGCATAATCTCTAGGGAGAAGGAGGAAGAAGAAAGGATATTCTTGCAGACAACTTGTTTTTTGTCCCTGTACTACCTACCTTCCTTGAGGTAATACAGAAAAAGGCCCACTTTCATGGAATGGTGCAGGGGAAAATAGGGGAAGGAAGCAGATGTGTGCATGTGAACACACACACACACACACGCACACACACACGCACGCACACGCACACGCACACACACACACACGCACACGCACACACACACACAAATAAATATTTTAACAAGTTAGCCTGACATTCAAGCAAGATAAGCCAAGAAAATTTTTTAAAGAAAGCTGTATTCCCATGAATTTCATGAGTTAATATTTGGATCCGTTTGAGAAGAACATCTTTTTCTCATTACCTTTTCTAATCGGTGATGGCTGGAGTTGAGGACAGCTACTGGTTTGGTGATCTTTTTTCTTTAATTTTGTGCTGAACTCACATGTTAAGTCTAGTACTGAGAACCAATTTTGTCTTTTCCTTTTCAATTTTTATACTTCTTACTTTTTCTCCTCTGGCTCCAACCTTCAGGACAACGTGAAGAGTAGTAGAAATGCTTCCAATGCTCTACTATTTTTAAAGATGGGTATTTGCTATAGCTGCTGATTATTACTTTAATAAATGAAGGATATTCTCTATTATTCAAAGTTTGCTAATAATTCCTGTAAGAATGGGTAATTAAATCTACCATCTCTTAAGATGATCATTTTTATCATCTAATCTTTTCAGTTAATTAATTTTAATATAAATTTCTTAATGTTGAATTGGTCTTACCTTCCTGAGTAAACCATGCTTGTTCAAAGCTTACTATTGTTTTGAACATTTGTTGGACTAATGTCAGTATTGTTTCCTTGCAGATGTTTGCATGTAGGTTCATAAAGAAGATTGGTTGTTTTTTTTCCTTTCTTTGTCAACGGTTTGCTGATTGTTTTAAAGCTCTTCTTAGCTAGTTTGGGTGTGAAGTTCTGCCAGGCCATAAAATTAGTGAGGAGCTTTAAAATTTATTTTTAGAGTTTGAAATAATTCATATGGTATAGTATCATTTTTATTCAGTCAAGATTTGGTAGAACCCTCCCGTAAAGCTATCTGAGCCCTAAATATTTTAGGAATTGCAAAGATTCCCTTTCATTTCGTTCTATGGTTACTAGTCTATTTAGGTATTTTATTTCATCTTGAGTTGATCTTTTTCTACTTATATTGTCTTTAAAAACTGATTTAAATGTTTACAATTGTTGGCATACTTTTACATAACATTCTTATCATCTCTAGATCTGCCCTCATTGTTTTCTGATTTTGTTTATTGAGCTTTTCTCTTTGCCTTTGGATTAGACTTGTGAAAAGTTTGATTTTCATTAATCTTAACAAGTAAATTTTTTGAGTTGTGTTCATTTGTTTAAACTTCAATTTCAGTAATTACTCTTGTTATCTTTATTACTGTATTATAGAGTTTGGGTTGATTTTTCAGCCATTCCCTAGCTTCTTGAGTTTTAGGTTTGCTTCTTTTATTTTTCAACCTTTCTTATTCCTAATATGTGCCCTTAGGACTATACACATTCCTGTGAGTACTCACAGATTTTTACACACAGTGTTCTCACCGGCATTTATTTTTAAAATGTTTGTAATTTACTCGGACTTCGTCGTTATTTGGGGAGTTATTTACTAGTAGTACTAGGAGTATTGGTTATTATTATTGTCAGTAATAATAATAAAAATCATAAAGTGGTTAGTAATAATTGTTGTTATTGACAGATGGAAAGGGTATGTTATTTGGCTATGCTTCTATTATTAATTTTCAGTTTCTTTATATTTAGTCAGAGAACATGGGCCTTTTGTTTTGTTTTACTTTTGTTTATAATTTGTTGAGAGTTTCTTTGTGTTAGTCTTTGTGAAAGCATAAGACATATTTAAAATAAGTATTCTCTGCTTATTTTGTGAATAAGTATGTGTGTTGGTGTATGTGAGTAAAGAAAGAGAGGTTTAGATATACATTAAGAAATATCTATGATATATATATATGTATACATCCACACACATATATATGTATATGTCTTCTCATGCATTTATTTCTTCATTCTGCTAAAATTCCATTGGTGTGATAGTAAAATAAACAAAATAATAATAACCTTTAAAGTTAAAGAGGATGGAAGGAGAATTAACAGTGTTCAGAGATGTCAGTTAAATATTTGAAAGACAGAAAGCCCAGCAGGAGTAAATGAGTCAGAAGGGCCAAAGAAACTGACATTGTTGTGTCTTCACAGAGGATAACAGTGAAAACTGAGTTAATTTTCCCCCACAGGACTCTGGAAAGGTTTGGGATCAGTTGTCAAAGATGCATATCTGTTCTGAGCAGTTAGATACCTCCCTGCATGTCATACCCAATCTCTTCGCCTTCAATATGTGGCCAAGAAAACACCCCTTCTTATCTATTCAGGAAATTGGGGGTTTTGTTGTCTTGAGAATTGAACCAGAGAGGCTCCAGACATGAGGAAACCAGATACATTTAGGGAGTGAGGTGTTAGATTGAAAACTTAAGAAATAAGTAAATCCAAATCCAGAACAGCCATACCCACACACCTTTGTCCTTCCTACATTCCCAGGATATAAGCAATCTGATATACTGTGCCCCTATTCCACTTCAGGTGAAGATTGGTGGGTTCTTTTCTGAAGAAACTCAGTGGTCACTAATGAAAGACTTAAAAAGATCTGGCATTGAGGTCGGCGTGGAGAGTTAAAACAGAAAGACAAAAGGGCTGGCAGCCTGATTGCACCGTGAGGGAAGTCCACAGTGGTGATCCAAGCCTCACACATGGAGTCTGCAATACAACCAATGTCTTGCTCTTAAATAGAAATGGATAGTCAAAAATCACAGTACAGGTGAAGAAAGACTCAACGTGAAAGACACAGAAACAGCAGAGAAGGGTACAAAAATGCAAGTAAAAAGGCAAACAGAAAAAAAATCTTGGAGGAATAAACAATGCAAAGAAGAGGGTAAAACAGGTAGAATGAAAAGATAAAGAGATGGGAAAATTTGGGAATGGGGGATGATTGAACAACGTGATAAATGTAATTAATGTCACTGAATTATATATGTTTTGCTGTGTATATTCTCAGCAGCAACAACAAAAATAAAATTAAATAAAAAGACTATTGAAATGGCAAAGTTTTGTTATGTATATATTTACCACAATTAAAAAATGACAAAAAGAGATGAAAGATAGGAGTGAGAAGATGATAAATGTGCTGGGTTCATCCAGGAGCTCCCACGTCTGACCAGTAGGAGAAAAGGGTAGGGAGATCACCAAAGAAATGATACTGAGAAGTTGCCAGATTGGCTGGATCCATGAATAACCCAATATGATCATTAAAGTTGTGTGTCAGCTTAGCTGGGTGGGGTATGATTCTCAGTGGCTTGGCAGTTTTGATGTACTTTGGCAGTTGTATGATGATGTGATCACTTCCATGATGAGATTTGGTATAATGTAATCACCTCCATGATGGGATCTGCTGTAAGTAGCCAATCAGTTGAAAGGGAGTTTCCTTGGGGGTGTGGCCTGCATCAAATATATAAGTGGAATTTCTGGCAAGGCTCACACTGGATCCTGCAGCTGGCTTCTGTTCGTCCGGCCTCTGGTTCTTGGGACTTGAGCTAGCAGCTTACTTGCTGTCTTGCCTGCCCATCTTGGGATCCGTCGGTCTTCTCAGGCTGTGAGCAAGAGCTCTGCTGTCTAACCTGTGGATCTTGGGTTCACTAGCCCCTGTGACTATGTGAATCAGGAGAAGCCTCCAGCCTGACCCACCGACTTGGAACTTTCCAGCCTCTACAACTGTGTGAGCCATTTCCTTGATATAAATTTCTATATATAGATATTTATATGCTTTACTGATTTTGCTGCTCTAGAGCGCCTAGCCTAAGACACTCAACATAATGAACAACAAGAACAAAAAGCTCTATGCCATCCATATCACCACAAAACTTCAGAACAAGAGGGATAAAGAGTATCCAGAGTATCCAGATGATAAAGAGTATCAAAGACCTCCAGAGAGGAAGTATAAACTAAGTATATACAAAGAAATGGGAAATAAGATTAAATTTATGTTTCTCCACTGTAACACTGGAAGCCTGGTGAGCAAGCTCACAAAGGGTTGCAGTAGGGAAGTCTCTGGGGACAGGAGGATATATGAAATGCTTGAAAATATCAATGGACATTTGGAAGACTACTGACAGGTATTTGGCAGGTCTTTTGGAGTATTTTAGGGAGAAACAGTTCTCAGTAAAGAGAACACTAAGTAAATTAGAACACAAAGCAATTGTCAATGCCTAAGAAGCAAAATATTATACAAAATGATTATTGTACACTACTTGACAAGGAAGAAAAAAGCAATATGGCCATTGAACTTTTGATTTAATCACAAATTATTATGTAGGTATATTCATTAGATGGAAAAGTTAAATGGTAGGTAGGATATGTGAAAGCAAAATATTTAACTAATAAAACAAGAAATCAGTAGATAATATGTAAACTTATAAATCAAGAAATAGCAATATAAGCATTACTTAGAAGTGAATAGAATCATGAAAAGAGGAAGGAAGAAGGAGTGGAGCCCTTAGTACTACTTTTTTTTTTTTTTAAACTCTACCTATTTATTACTTTGGTAACAGTAGAAAATATTTTTATAAAACTGTTTTGTATATATTGTCAACACATGTATGCTATACTTATGAGCAACTTTGGTAGCTGTGTTGGGTTACTAACCAAACCAAAAACCAAACCCGTTGCTGTCGAGTCGATTCCAACTCATGGTGACCCTAAAGGGCAGAGTAGAACTGCCCCACAGGGTTTCCAAGGAGCGCCGGGTGGATTTGAACTGCTGACCTTTGGTTAGCAGCCATAGCTCTTAACCACTACAACACCAGGGTTTCTGTACTACTAAGAAGCACCCTTATACAGACACATGATTAATGGCAAAGGATCCACATAATCTAGTAGGAATAAGATTGTCATTTCAAAAAATGATGATGGGTTCAATGGAAATGTATATGGATACAAATTAACTTTGGCCCTTACATTACACATACACGAACAAATTTCTAGAAGAAAAAATAGGGTAATACTTTAATCATCACTGAATACACAAACATTTTATTAACAAGACTAAAATGTACTAACTATAAAAGGAAATACCAATATATTGAACTTTATTAAAATTAATAATGCCTGTTCATTAAAAGACATGATTAAGAGAAGGAAAAGGCAAGTCACAGACTTGGTGATTACAAATATCCAACCGTGAACTCGAATTCAGAATATAAAAAGAACTCCTATAAATCAATAAGAAACGTTCAGATAACCCAATAGAAAAATAAGAAACTTGAATAGACACATCACAAAAGAGGCTTTTAAAATAACCAATAGACATAAGAAAAAGCGTTCAATGTCATTAGGCACCAGAGAAATACAAATTAAAACTCAATAAGATACTTCTACACACTCACCAGAAAGACTAAACTTAGAAAGGCTCACATTACAAGATGTGGGGAAGGGCGTACAACAGCTGGATCCTCTTAAATTCTTGGCGAGACTATATAAATTGGTACAAATACTTCTCAAAACTATTTAAAACACCTACTAAAGCAAGTTGTAATTACAACTCTACTTATCAGTATATAACAACAACAACAAAAAACAAACCCATGGCCATCAAGTTGATTCCTACTCATAGCAACCCTATCAGTGTATATACTCCCAAAATAAATAAGTGTTTATGCTTATCAAAAGATATGAACCAGAATGTTTATAGCAGCTTTCTTCATAGACCAAAATAAAATAAAATAAAATCTGTTGCCATTGAGTCGACTCTGACTCATTGATGACACCATGTGTTACAGCGTAGGACTGAGCTCTATAAGGTTTTCTTAGCTGTAATCTTTACAGAAGCAGATAACCAGTGTGGACGGATGGGTTTAAACTGCCAACTCTTCAGCCGTGTTTGTGCCACCCATGGCCCTTAATTTTCTTCATAAAGCCCCTAAATGGAAATGTTGACAACAGCAAGTGTCTGTAAACAGTAGACTTGTGGTACATTTCTACAATGGAGTACTACTCAATAATGAAAAGAAGCAAAATAATGATAGACACAAAAACATCAACGAATTCACAGACTTAAAATCCAGTGAAAAAAAATCCAGTACAAAAAAGTGCATACTATATGATTGCAATTATATAAAACTCTGAACTGGCATAATCTCCCTAACTCTTCTTGGAGAGGTAACGGCTGGGAGGGGTCATTCGGAAATCTATTGGATTGCTAAAAATATTCTATATCTTGATATAGGTGGAGATTATACGGGTTTATACGAGCATAAAAATTTGGCATGTTGCACATTAAGATTTGTGTGATTTACTTAATTTAACTCAATTAAAAATGTGTATTACACACATCAAAATTCAGGATCACATGGCCAAAGCCAAAAAGAGGCGCAAAAAAGAAAAGGAAAAAAAAATGTCAGAAAATAGAAACAGCCTTACATATTATTCAGATAATGGAGTTAGCTGATAATGTTTTTAAAATACTCTTAAATTAAACCATATGATATTGAAATTTTTGTTTACGAAATATGCTGAAATAGCAGAAGTTTCATATAGTTCAACCTAATTTCACTAATATGATCAGGAAACTAGAGGAAATTTGGTGGAAAATAATTAAAAGCTAGAGAATATCACCGGTGTATTGGAATCTTTTTTTTTTAAGAAGAATCAAATGGATATTACAAAAATGTAAACTACTTAAGGTTAGAACTTGTTAGATGAGTAATATTAGATACAGCAGAAGGCAGGATTCGTTTATTTGAAGACATGTCAATAGGTAATATCTAAACTGAAGTACAAATATTGAAAAGAATGGAAAAGAGCATTGGAGACATTTGTGACATGACATGTGAGTCACGCTCAAAAGACCTATAGAGTATGAAATCAGAATCCATATTGAAGAAGTTAGGGTAGGGGAAGACAAAATGATATCTAAAAGGATAATGACCAGGAAGTTTAGAAAAACTGATGAAAAACAACACACAGATTCAAGAAGTTCTACAAACCCCAAGAAGAATTAACACACAAAAAATTCCATTTAGGCACATCTTAATAAGACTGTTATAAGTATAAAAAAATAGCAGAAAAGTTTAAAAAACAGTTGAGGGAGGGGAGCACACTAACTAAAAAGAAAAAAAAAGATTGACCACCGTCTTCCTGGACAATGACAAAAGCCAAAAGACATCTTTAATATGCTCAGAGAAAATAATTACTAACCTAGAATTTTATAACCAGCAAAAATATCATTCAAATACTAAGGTAAAAGTAAAATGATTCCAGACAAACAAAAATAGAAGATTCATCTCAAGCAAATCTGCACTAAAAGAAATATTACAGAAAGTTTTTTGAGCAGAGGGACAAAAAAAAAAAAAAAAGTTCCTGGAGGGAATCATAGAAACACAATAAGCACTAATAAAAAGCAAAAAAATAAGTAAATATATGGATAAATATAAATTGACATTGATTGATTTTAAGCATACAAAACAATAGTAATAACTTATGGGGTTTTATAGATGTGGAATTCAAATACTTAATTGTTTGCAATGAGACGAAATTGCAAAATGTAGGAGGGGTAAGTAAAGTTAAAATGTGTTTGTGTTTCAATCTTTAGGGTAATCCCTGAAAGAATAATAAAAGAATAAATAACAGTACATTAATAAAAGAGAAAAGAATAAAAGTCTTTGATTAATACAAAAGAAGGCGAGAGGAGATAGAAAGGAACGTAGAATAAGTGAGCCAAATAGAAGAGGAGACATAAACTCAAATAAATCAACAATTGCATTCAATGTCAATGAATAAATACTCCAAATAATAGATTAAGGTTGTCAGACTGGATATATGTTGCTATGATGCAACGGGTTCCCTTACGTGGCCTTTTTTGCCCCAGGTTTGCGGGGATCTGGGGTGGGGGGCAGGGACGACATGGGGGGGAATTTCCTGAGTTGATTGACATTTTCTGGGTAAGCTGTAAACAACTTGAAGGTTTGTGACTTTTGTCTGGCCTGGCCCTGTAATTGACAAGGCCTGAGTTAATCGACATTTCCTGTATAATCAAGGATTGGTTGAACTTTGGTCCAGCTAAGAGGAGTAGCTGGACTTCCAACTGGCTAAGAGGATTGACTGCTTAGGCTCCAATCCTGCTAGGGAAGCCCCGCCTTGTAATTGACAAGAAATAGCTTATATGAATGACTGAAACAGAAGATTTTGGGGGCCTTCTGGTTGATGAGAACCTGGAGGGGAGCACATCCCTCAGGATATGGGGATCCTAGGCTGAGAACCTCCCAGACCAGGCAAAGAGCTGTAAAACACTTAGGGTTGCATCAGCACCAGAAGCAGCAGAGACCACAAGCAGACCTGGGCAGTGGCAAAATCTCAGGGTGAGAGCTGTTAACACTTGGTGGTGAGAGGCCAGAGGCAGCAGCAAAAGGCCTTGGCCCAGGGGATGAAGCACAGGGCTGAAGCAGGCCAAAGAGCACAGTGGCGGTAGCCCGTGGACTGCCTGAAGCACAGGGACCGCGTGGAGTGAAGGGGGCAACCCTGAGCAGTCAGGGGCAGACATGAGTGTTGTGCCCAGAGCGGGGAGTAGTCCAGCCCTAAGCAAGGAGGTGCCCACAGATCTTGGGCTCCACGAGCAGATGGCTTCCCCCAGAGCAGTTCTGCTCTAAGAGCTGTAGTGATGCCAGCCTATGGGCTGTTTGAGTCCATTGCTGCAGCCAATAGGTCAATTCATCTCGTTGAGGGTCTTGCTCTTTTTGATGACCCTCTCCTTTGCCAGGCATGATGTGCTTCTCCAGGGACTGGTCCCTCCTGATAACATGTCAAAAGCACATGAGACAAAGTCTCACCATCCTTGCTTCTACAGAGCATTTTGGCTGTACTTCTTCCAAGATAGGTTTGTTCGTTCTTCTGGTAGTCCGTGGTATATTCAATATTCCTTGCCAATACCTAATGCAAAGGCACCAATTCTTCTTCAGTCTTTCTTATTCATTGTCCAGTTTTCACATGCATATGAGGCAACTGAAAATACCACGGCTTGGGTCAGGCACACCTTAGTCTTCAAGGTAACATCTTAGTTCTTGAATGCTTTAAAGAGGCCTTTTGCAGCAGATTTACCCAATGCAATGTATCATTTGATTTCTTGATTGCTGCTTCCATGGTTGATTGCAGATACAAGTGAAATGAAATCCTTGACAACTTCAATCTTTTCTCCATTTATCATGATGTTGCTTGCTGGTCCAGTTGTGAGGATTTTTGTTTTCTTTATGTTGAGCTTTAATCCATACTGAAGGCTGTAGTCTTTGATCTTCATCAGTGAGTGCTTCAAGTCCTCTTCACTTTCAACAAGCAATATCGTGTCATCTGCACAACGCAGGTTGTTAAAGAGTTTTCCTCCAATCCTGGTACTGCATTCTTCATATAGTCCAGTTTATCAGATTATTTGTTCAGCATACAGATTGAATAAGTATGACGAAAGGCTACAACCCTGACACACACCTTTCCTGACTTTAAACCACACAGTATCCCCTTGTTCTGTTTGAACAACTGCCTCTTGGTCTATGTACAGTTTCCTCATGAACACAATTAAGTGTTCTGGGATTCCCATGCTTTACAACGTTATCCATAATTTGTTATGATCCACACAGTCAAATGCCTTTTCATAGTCAATAAAACACAGGTAAACATCTTTCTAGTAGTCTGTGCTTTCAGCCAAAATCCATCTGACATCAGCAATGATAACCCTCATTCCACATCCTCTTCTGAATCTGGCTCGAATTTTGGGCAGTTCCCTGGTGATGTACTGCTGTAACTGTTTTTGAATTATCTTCAGCAAAATTTTACTTTCATATGATATTAATGATATTGTTAGATAATTTCCACATTCTGTTGGATCACCTTTCTTTGGAATGGGCACAAGTATGGATGGGTCTCTTCCGGTTGGTTATCCAGGTAGCTGTCTTTCAATTTTTTTGCGTAGACAAGTGTCATGGATTGAATTTTGTCTCCCAAAATATGTGTATCAACTTGGCTAAGCTATGATACCAAATATTATGTGCTTGTCCACTATTTTGTCATCACAGTGATTTTACTGTGTGTTGTAAATCCTATTTCTATGATGTTGATGAGATTGGATTAGCAGCAGTTATGTTAATGAAGCAGGACTCAAGCTACAAGATTAGATTGTGTCTTGAACCAATCTCTTTTGAGATATAAAAGAGTGAAGCAAGCGGAGAGACACAGGGACCTCACACCACCAAGAAAGAAGCACCAGGAGAATAGTGCATCTTTTGAACCCAGGGTCTCTGCACTGAGAAGCTACATGACCAGGGGAAGATTAATGACAAGGACCTTCTTACAGAGTCGACAGAGAGAGAAAACCTTCCTCTGGAGTTGATGCCCTGAATCCAGGCTTCTAGCCTACCAGACTGTGAGAGAATAAACTTCTCTTTGTTAAAACCATCGACTTGTGGTATTTCTGTTATAGCAGCACCAGATAACTAAGACAACGAGTGAGTGCTTCCAGTGCTGCATCTGTTTTTGTTTTTTTTTTTACTTTTTTTTTAAATTGTACTTCAGGTGAAGGCTTACAGAACAAATAGTTTGTCATGAAACAGTAGTACACATATTGTTTTATGACATTGGTTAACAACCCCACAACATGTCAACCCTCTAACTTCTCAACCTTTTTTTTTTTTTTTGGTGAAAATACACATAGCCAAGATACACCATTTCAAAAATTTCTACATACACAGTTCAGTGACATTGACTACACTCTTCCAATTGTGCTGTTATTCTCACTTAAGATGAAGGCTTACAGAACAAAATAGATTCTCATTTAACAGTTACTACAAATGTTGCCCTATGACAATGGTTAACAATCTCACAACATGTGTACAATATCCTTACTCAACCTTAGGTTCCCTATCACCAGCTTCCTTCTCCTCTTCTGCCTTCTGGCCCTTGTCACTGGACTCCTGTACCTCGTTAGTCTCATTTGGTGTTACGGGGCTGTCCAAACCAGGCTGAATGGTGAACCTCAGAGATAACTTCACCACTGAGCTAAAAGGGTGTCTGGGGGCCACACTCTCTGGGTTTCTCCAGTCTCCTTTAAGGCAGTAAATCTGTCTTTTTTTGGTGAGTTAGAATTATGTTCTACATCCTTCTCCAGCTCTGTCCAGAACCCTCTGTTGTGATCCTGGTCAGAGCAGTCAGTGGTGGTAGCCAGGCACCATCTAGCTGTACTGGACTCAGTCCGGTGGAGGCCTTGGTAGCTGTGGACAATTAGTCCTTCGGACTAATCTTTTCCTTGTATCCTGTTCTCTTCATTCTCCCTTGCTCCTGAAGGGATGAGAGCAGTGGAGTATCTTAGATGGCCGCTCACAGGCTTTTAAGACCCCAGACACTACTCACCAAGGTAAAATGTAGAACATTGTCTTTATAAACTGTGTTATACCAGTTGAGCTAGATGTTCTCCGAGACCATGGTTCCCACAGCCCTCCTCCCAGCAATTCAGTCCCTCAGGGAGTTTGGATGTGTCTATGGGGCTTCCATGATCTTTCCTTGTACAGTTGTGCTAGTTTCCCCTGTATTGTGTCTTGTCTCACCCTTCACCCAAGATACCACTTAACTATTGCCTATTTAGTTTTTCCCCCCCACCCCTCCCATACCTGGTAACCAACAAAGATTGTTACATTTTGTGTGTGAACTTTTTCATGGGTTTTTACAATACAGGTCTCATACAATATTTGTCCTTTTGTGACTGACTTATTTCACTCAGCATAATGTCCTCCAGTTTCATCCATGTTATGAGATGCTTCACAGATTCATGGTTGTTCTTTCTCGTTGCATAGTACTCCATTGTGTGTATGTACCATAGTTTCTTTATCCATTCATCTGTTGATGGGCATCTAGGATGTTTCCATCATTTTGCTATTGTGAACGATGCTGCCATGAACATAGATGTGCATATGTCTATTGGAGTGACGACTCTTATTCTCTAGGATGTATTCCTAGGAGTGGGATTGCTGGATCGAATGGTATGTCTATTTCTAGCTTTCTGAGGAAGCACCATATCATTTTCCAAAATGGTTGTATCATTTTGCATTCCCACCAGCAGTGCATAAGAGTTCTGATCTCTCCGCAGCCCCTCCAACATTTGTGATTTCAAGTGTTTTTGATTCGTGCCAGTAATGCCGGGGTGACATGGTATCTCATTGTGGTTTTAATTTGCATTTCCCTAATGGCTAGTGATCGTGAGCATTTCCTCATGTGTCTGTTGGCCATTTGAATGTCTTCTTTGGTGAAGTGTCTGTTCATTTCCTTTGCCCATTTTTTAATAGGATTATTTGTATTTTTGTTGTAGAGGTGTTGGATTTTCTTGTAGATGATGGAGATTAGACCTTTGTCTGACTTGTACTGTCCAAAATTTTTTCCCAGTCTGTAGGTTCTCTTTTCACTCTGTTGGTGAGGTCTTTTGAAGAGCATAGGTGTTTGATTTTTAGAAGATCCCAGTTATGTAGCTTATCTATTGGGGTTTGTGCATTGATGGTTATGATTTGTACCTTGTTAATGCCGTGTATTAAGGCCTGTAGTGTTGGTCCTATTTTTTCTTCTATGAACTTTATAGTTTTAAGCTTTATATTCAGGTCTTTGATCCATTTTGAAGTAGTTTTTGTATATGGTGTGAGGTATGGGTCCTGTCTGATTTTTTTGCAGATGGATATCCAGTTTTGCCAGCACCATTTGTAAAAAGACTGTCTTTTCCCCATTTGATGAACTTTGGGCCCTTGTCGAAGATCAGGTGACCATAGGTGGATGGATTTACATCTGGGTTCTCAATTCTGTTCCATTAGTCAATGTATCTGTCGTGGTACCAGTACCAGACTATTTTGACTGCTGTAGCTGTATAGTAGCTTCTGAAGTCAGGTAATGTGAGTCCTCCAACTTTATTCTTCTTCTTCAGTAGTGCTTTACTTATTTGGGGATACTTCCCTTTCCATATAAAGGTAATGGTTAGTTTCTCCATCTCTTTGAAGAATGTTGTTGGTATTTGGATCGGTATTGCATTGTATTTGTAAATTGCTTTGGGTAGAATTGTCATTTTCACTGTTGAGTCTGCCTATCCAGGGACGTGGTATGCTTTTCCATTTATGTAGATCCCTTTGGGTTTCATGCAGCAGTGTTTTGTAGTTTTCTTTGTATAGGTCTTTTACATCCCTGGTCAGATTTATTCCTAAGTATTTTATCTTTTTAGGAGCTATTGAAAATGGTATTGATTTCCTGATCTCCTTTTCATCGTTCTCCTTATTGGTGTATAGGAATCCAACTGATTTTTAAATGTTTATCTTGTATCCTGCTACTCTGCTGAATCTTTCTATTAGTTCCAGTAGATTTCTCGTGGAGTCTTCAGGGTTTTCTATGTATAGTAACATATCATTTGCAAACAGGGACAGTTTAACTTCTTTATTACCAATTTGGATGCCCTTTATCTCTTTCTCTTGCCTTATTGCTCTAGCTAGAACTTCCAGCGCAATGTTAAATAGGAGTGGTGATAAAGGGCATCCTTGTCTTGTTCCTGTTTTCAAGGGGAATGTTTTCAGCTTCTCGCCATTAAGAATGATGTTGGCTGTTGGTTTTGCATAGATACCCTTTATTATGTTGAGAAATTTCCCTTCTATACCTATTTGATTGAGAGTTTTTCTCAGGAATGGGTGTTGGACTTTGTCAAATGCCTTTTCTGCATCAGTTGAGATGATCAAGTGATTATTTTCTTTCCTTTTATTTATGTGGTGGATTACGTTGATTGATTTTCTAATGTTGAACCATCCTTGCATAACTGGTATGAATCCTACTTGGTCATGGTGTATTATTTTTTTTATATGATACTGAATTCTATTGGCTAGAATTTTGTTGAGAATTTTGGCATCTATATTCATGAGAGATATTGGTCTGTAATTTTCCTTTTTTGTGACATCTTTGCCTGGTTTTGGTATCAGAGTTATGCTCGCTTCATAGAATGAATTTGGAGGCGTTGCTTCCTCTTCTATGCTCTGAAATAACTTGAGTAGTACTGGTACAAGCTCTTCTGTAAATGTTTTGTAGAATTCTCCAGTGAAGCCATCTGGGCCAGGGCATTTTTTGGCTGGGAGCTTTTTTATTACCTTTTCAATCTCTTCTCTTGTTATGGGTCTGTTCAAATTTTCAACATCACTTTGTTCTAGTTTGGATAGACCGTGTGTTTCTAGAAATTTATTCATTTCCTCTAGGTTTTCAAATTTGTTGGAGTATAGTTTTTCATAATATTCTGTTATAATCCTTTTTATTTCATTTCCGTCTCTTGTAATGTCCCCCATTTCATTTCTTATTTGGGTTACTTGCGTCCTCTCCTGTTTTTCTTTTGTTAGTCTGTCCAGTGGTTTGTTGATTTTGTTGATTCTTTCAAAGAACCAACTTTTGGTTTTGTTGATTCTTTCTATTGTTTTTCTGTTCTCTATTTCATTTATTTCTGTTCTGATCTTCACTATTTCCTTTCTTCCAGTGGTTGTGGGCTTTTTTAGCTGTTCTCTTTCTATTTTTTTGAGTTGTGTAGTTAATGTTTTGATTTTGTCCCTTTCTTCTTTTTTGATGTGTGCATCTGTTGCTATAAATTGTCCTCTGAGGACTGCCTTTGCTGTGTCCCAAAGGTTTTGAATGATGTGTTTTCATTCTCATTTGATTCTAGGAATTTTTTGATTCCATCTCTGATTTCCTCCACCACCCAGTAATGTGTAAGCAGGGTATTATTCAGTTTCCATGTTATTGATTTTTTTTTTCCTTGCTCTTTCTATTGTTAATTTCTACCCTGATGGAATTGTGGTCAGAGACTATCCTTTGAATTATCTCAACGTTTTGGTTCTTGTTGAGGATTGCTCTGTGGCCTGAGATGTGGTCTATTCTGGAGAGTGTTCCATGTGCGTTAGAAAAGAATGTCTACTTTGAAGTGGTTGGATGGAGTGTTCTATATATGACTATGAGATCCAGTTGGCTGATTGTGCCCTTTAGGTCTTCTGTATCTTTGCTGAGTTTCTTCTTAGTTGTTCTGTCCTTTAGTGACAGTGGTGTGTTGAAATCTCCTACTATTACTGTGGAACTGTCAATTTCTCTTTTCAGTGTTGTTAGTTTTTTTTATGTATTTTGAAGCCCTGTCATTGGGTGCATAGATGTTTATTATGGTTATGTCTTCATGATGGATCATCCCCTTAATCAATATATAGTGTCCTTCTTTGTCTTTTATGGTAGATTTTGTTTTAAAATCTATTTTATCTGAGATTAGAATTGCCACTCCTGCTCTTTTTTGGTATTTGTTAGCTTGATATATTTTTTTCCAACATTTGACTTTTAATAAATTCACATGTTTGTTTCTCTTGTAGACGGCATATTGATGGATCCTGCTTTTTTATCCATTCTGTCACTCTCTGTCTCTTTATGGGTGCATTGAGTCCATTTACATTCAGTGTAATTATTGATAGATGTGAGTTTGTTGCTGTCATTTTATAGTGCTTTTTTTTGTGGTGCCGAAGTTGTCTTTGTTCTTCTTACTCTCTTGTGCTGAGTTACTTTTGTTTGTGGATTTTTTTTTCATTTCTTTTGTTTTTGTAGGTTTTGTTTTTGCTGAGACTTTATGTTTTTCCTCTTTTTTTTTTCTGAGTATGTTTGTTAACTTTCCTTGTGGTTACCATGAATTTTACCCTTATCTTTCTAAGTTTGAAGCAGTCTACCATTACTTAGTATCTCCTTGCCTTCCTCTCGATTAGGAGGTTGTATACCTATGCCATTTATTCCCTCTTTTATTGTTTTGATGTTGTTGTCATTTACTGATTAACCGCTCAGATTCCCTGTTGTATTTCTTTTAGTTTTGGATAGTCCTCGAGAGTTCATTTCCTAGATTGGTATCTGGCTGGTATGATACTGCATCCTAGTTTCTGCCTGTAAGCTGAAGTTGATTGTCCTCAGATCGAAGAACCCCCTTTTAATAATTCTTGTATGTTTGGTTTGACTTTTACATATTCCCTTAATTGCTGCTTATCTGGAAATGACCTAATTTCACCATCAACTTCGAAGGAGAGTTTTGCAGGATATATTATTCTTTGCTGGCAATATTTTTCTTTCAAGATTTTATATATGTTATCCCATTGCCTTCTTGCCTGCATGGTTTCTGCCAAATAATCTGAGCTTAGTCTTATTGTTTCTCCTCTGTATGTGACTTCTTGTTTTACGAGCTGCTCTCAGGATTCTTTGTTTGTCTTTGGTTTTGGCGAGTGTGATTATGATATGCCTTGGTGATTTTCTTTTGGGGTCTCTCCTATATGGGGTTCGTTGATCTTCTTGGATGGCCAGCTTTTCATCTTTCATGATATTGGGGAAGTTTTCTGTCAGCAGTTCCTCAATGATCCTCTCTGTGTTTTCTGTTTTCTCCCCCTGTTCTGGAATTCCAATCACTCGCATAGTTTTGCTTTTGATTGTATCCCACATAACCTCAGGGTTTCTTCATTTTTCTTTGTTCTTTTTTCTGATTTTTCATGAAACAGGGTTGTATCCAAGTGTTTGTCTTCAATTCCACTGATCCTGTCTTCCACCATTTTAAATCTGCTTCTCAGCCCTTCTATGACACCATCCATTTCTGAAATCTTGTTGTTTATCTTTTGGATTTCTAATTGTTGTATCCGCATAATTTCTAGTTTTGAATTTATTTCTGCATTTTGTTCCTGTGTTATTTTCCTGAATTCTTCCAATTTTTTGTCTGTATTTTCCATGAATTTGTCTATTTTTTCCTCATGTTTGTCCGCTTTTTGCCTCAGCTCTTGGAGAATTCTGAGTATGAGATTTGAATTCCCTATCAGGTAGCTCTAGTGCATGTTCTTCCACTGGAAATTCATGTGGTGTTTTATTTTGGATGCTTACTGGAACCATCCTGTCCTGTTTTTGTAAATGTTTTGATATTGTCTGCTGTCTTCTGGGCATTCAGTAGTTATTTTTCTCATTTATTGATTGTAGATTTGTTTGTTTCATCCTTTTTTTTTTTTTTAATTTGACTCTGAGCAGGCAGACTGTGTGTTCTTTGTTGTTTGCTTGCCTGTGGGCACAATACTTTTTGCCTCCTTCTCCAGTTGGCAGTGTCAGTCACTCAGATATGGTATGGCAAGGCAGGTCTAGCTGAAGAGGAATTACTGGGATGGGTTGTTTGTGGCACATACTACAGCCACCAGAGTGAGTCAGTAATCAGTGCAGGGCAGGTTCCAGTAGGCCCTGACTGTGCTGCTTGATGGTGTGATGTTAAGTGCACGGTGCAGGTAGGCAGGATGTAGTGGGGAGATTGTTATGTGTGGAGCTTAGATGGATATGAGAGAGAAAAGAGAGGAACAGGAGCCAAAAACATACAAACCAAAAAAAAAAGAATGCTAGGGGAGCTTGCCGTTGGAGTGGAGAGATGAGAGACTATGAAATGGAGAAAAACAGAAAGGGGAAGAGGAAGAAAGGAAAAGAGTGAATAAATAAAAATCGGAAAGGTTAAAGAACCGCAAAGTTCCTGGCGATCCCTCCGGTGCAGCTATGAGGACTGGGGAAGTCGCTCTCAGGTGCTGCAGTCAAGCCTGGCTAGAAGGTGTAGAGGTATACAACGCCAGGTGTTCAGTGAACAGAAAGAGAAGGAAGATATAGAGACCCGAGAAAGTGAGCAATGAAGAAAGACAAAGAGGGAAAAAGAGGGAAAAGAAACCAAAACAAATAAAAAAAAAAAAAAAAAAAAGAACAAGAATAGCCCCTCCAAAAAAATACAGGAAAAAAAAAAGAAAAAAATACCAACGAAAAAAGAGAAGTCCTCAGGGATCCTTTTGCACTTCTGTGGAAGCCGATGGGGTAGTCTCCTTCCATGCTGCATTGCCTCGCCAGAAAGGGCTCCCAACTCAAGAAAAGGAAAAGGAAGCAAACAAACAATTCAAAACAAAGAAAGGAACAAAAGCCCTGGGATCCCACCAGCGCGGCCGTCCAGACCGGGAAGCAGCACCACACTCGAACGGAGCTTCACAGCCCCTCAGGAAGAAAAAAAGATGGCGCACAGAGCCAGGTATTTGATTGAAAGGAGGGGGAGGTGGTGAGAGGTAAGGAAGAAATCAAAAGAAGCAGAAAATAAAGCAACATGAGCAGCCAACAAATGGCACTCAGAGAGTCTTCTAGTGCAGGCTAGTGGAATCCAAGCAGCCTGTGTCTGCTGGAAGCATAGGGGTTCGAGTGTGGGTGAAGAAGGGTAGGAAGTGGGAAAGCATATATCACAAATTACCAGAGCTCTGCAGCCCCTCAGGAAGAAACAAAGATGGTGCACGGAGTCAGGTATTTGAGCGAAAGGAGGGGGAGGTGTTGAGAGGTAAGGAAGAAATCAAAGAAGCAGAAAACAGCAACACCAGCAGCCAATAAATTGCACTCAGAGAGCCAGCCCATGTGTGGAGTCCAAGCAGCCATTGTTTCCCGGACAAGAGATTGTGGTGGGAGGAAGCAGAGGAGGCCGAGTGGGGGTGAAGAAGGGTCGGGGATGGGAAAGCATATATCGCAAATTACTGGTTGTTTTGTCTCCCGCTGGAAGCTCCACGAAGCTGCTTTCTCATACCCCCTGTCTGCTGGTCTCTGATAGGTGTCCAAGATGGCAGATCCGTGCTGCGTTAGCTGGTAGGGGACCTCTGCATGAATCTCTCCTCACTCTCCATTCTGTGTCAGTTTTCTCACTCCTTATTGTGCTTGGCTGAGTTCTTTATCTCTTCATTTGATGTTTTAGGGTTTCAGGATTGTTGTTTTCTCTGTTCGGCTTAGTTTTTCAGATCTTTGCTGTGGAGGGAAAGCATGGTGCTTCTGCCTAGAGTGCCATTTTGCCAGAAGTCTGCATCCGTTTTTTGAAATATCTTAGTTGGTATTCTGTCAATTCCTGGAGGCTTGTTTTTCACTAATGCCTTTAGTGCAGCTAGTCATTTTGTAGTGCTTTTTTTCTTAATCATATGCTACCTCACGAAATAGTTGAGCATCAACCAACTCTTTTTGGTACAGTAACTGTGTGAATTCCTTCCATCTTCTTTTGATGCTTCTGCGTCATTCAATATTTTGTGCTAGCCACATAAAATGACTTGGAAATTGTACCCACTTTTTTGTTTTCTGAATGAGTTTGAGATAGTTTATGATCATTTGTTTCTTCAATATTTGGTGGAATTTATCTTTAAAAACATCTGTCCTCAGTGTTTTCTTTGTGGGGATCTTTTTTTAAATTACTGATCGTCATGGGTTGAATTGTGTCCCCAAAAATAAGCGTCAACTTGGTTAGGCCATGATTCCCAGTATTGTGTTGTGGTCTTCCATTCTGTGATTTTTCTATGTGTTACAAATCATAATCTCTGCCTGTGGTTAAAGAGGATTAAGGTGGGACGTAACACGGTTGCTCAGGTCACATCCCTGACCTAATGTAAAGGGAATTTCCCTGCGGTGTGGCCTGCACCACCTTTTATCTTACAAGAGATGAAAGGGAAGCAAGCAGAGACATGGGGACCTCAGACCACCAAGAAAGGAGCGCCGGAAGCAGAGCATGTCCTCTGGACCTGGGGTTCCTGCAAGGAGAAGCTCCTAGGCCAAGGAAAGATTGTGATGACATGGATATTCCTCTAGAACCGACAGAGGAAGCCTTCCCCTGGAGCTGACACCCTAAATTTGGGCTTGTAGCCTACTAGACTGTGAGAGAATAAATTTCTGTTTGTTAAAGTCATCCACTTGTGGTATTTCTGTTATAGCAACACTAGAGGACTAAGACATTGATGCACTTTATTTAATGGTTATAGAACTGTTGAAATTTAATATTTCTTTTTTGGTTAGATTAGTTGATTTCATGAAGTTGAAAAAAGAAATTCTTTAAATCTCAGCTGCATCAGTGGCTTTGCATTTCCTTTTTCATTCCTTAACTTGTTTTATTTATGATCAGTCTTGTCAGAGTTGGTCCATTCCATTAGTCTTTTAAACAATCATAACCAAATATTAAATTTGTTAAGCCACTTTAGTGTAATTTTTTTATGTTATTAATTTCTATTCTACTTTTAATATCCCACATTTCCTAATATGAATGATAGAAAATATTTTAAAATACAGCTTTCTTGGTTTCCCATAAGTTCTGATATAGATAGTTAGGTAGATAGATAAATAGAGCTAGATAGAGTCAGATATGTATTACATATGTATAAAAATATATTATTTCAAACTATTTTTCAATTCGTTATGAATTCTTTCTAGAATCATGAGCTATTTAGAGATTCATTTTTAAGGTTCTATGTATTGGATTTAAATTTTTTTTAGTGATTTTTAAATTAATCATATTGAAGTCATATAAAATCAGTTGTTTAAAAATTTCTAGTCTTCCTGCATTTGTTTCATTTTGATAAATATTCCCTATATTCCTGAAACTATTTTTTTCTCCTTTGAATACTCTTATTTTATATTTATCCATTAGTTCAAGTTTGTTAGTTGTGTGGTTCAAATTTTATAGATCCTTAATAATTTTTTTCTACCTAATATATCATTTACTGAGAAAAACATGTTAAAATCTCCCACTGTGATCTCCCGCTTTTTCCCTTCAGTTATATCCATTTTTAATTTTTATGTTGTAAAGCTATATTAAATGCATAGAAGTTTAGAACCCAAAATGGAATGATACTCTTTATATCCAGTAATGCATTTTCACTTAAAGTCTCTTTTTTTTTTTTTTAATATATTGACATTGCTATACCAGCTCCCTTTTGGCTTGGTAATGTTATCTAGTGCAGTGTAATGAATTACTTAATATGGCCCTTCTAGCCATGGTTTCTGTGAGTGACATGTAATGATTGGGTGGGACGATGCAAATAAGGTATATGGAACCTGTGATGGTTGGGGCTATGTGTCAACTTGGCTGGGACATGCTTCCCAGTATTATGTAGTTGTCCTCCATTTTATGTATTGTTGATCCTGACCTCTATATGTTGATGAGGCAGGATTGGTGTGAGGTGTGTCTTGCGTCATAGCCTTGCAGGAGGGCGTGACTCAAGCCCCACCCTTACTAAATTTACAACCTTCCTTGGGGTGTGGCCTTCATCTAAGATATATGTGTGTGTCATGGTGAGGCTCTCTCTCTCTCTCTCTGCATCTGGATCCCACATCCAGTTGGTGATCAGCTGACCTCCCCAGAGGCCTGCTGTCTGACCTTCTGATTCTGGGATTCACTGGCATCCACAGTCCCTTGGGCCGGCAACCTATAGTGTGACCTGCTTCGCCAGCTTCCACAGCCTTGTGAGCTAGCGGCCTGTCATCTGAACTGTCGGTTTGGGTTTATCAGCTCCTGCAGCCACGTGGGTTGGGAGAAGCCTACTCCTGACCCATGAATTTGGGACTTGCCAGCCTTCACAACTGTATGAGCCATTTCCTTTATATGGTTTTGTTGTGAGTTCTGTGAGACATTGCAATGAATTAGGGAACCCAAAGATAAGAGGGAGACTGTTGAGGGGAGAGGGAGTAGTTCATGTTAGAGATGATGGAGTGGCACAGCAGCTTGGAAAACTTGGACATTTGGAACATCTTTAACCTCTGCCTCATAGGAACCAGCTTTGTGCTGATCCTTACAAATGAAATTATTCATTTATCTAGTATATTTTTCTCTATTCTTTTACTTTCAACCTTTCTATTTTTTGTTTTAGCTGTTCCTCTTGTAAACAACATGTTTTCCCTTTAAATAAAGTCTGGAAATCTTTGTTCCTTTGCCATAAAGTTTAGTCCATTTATATTTATTGTGACAAGTGATATAATTTGCTTTATTTCTACCACTTGATTCTGTGTGGTTTTGTTTTTACTCCTTTTCTCTGTTTATTTTTCTCTCTTTCTATGTATTCTTAAATTTAAATGGCATAACTTAACTTCTGTTTTTTTTCCTTTTCTAGTGTGAAAATTATGCATTCTATTTCTATGTACTTAGTGGTTACTTCATAAATTTTCATAAATATATAAACATTTATAAGCTTTAAATTCTAAAGTTAATCAATATCTTTACCCTCTTCCAAAACAGTAGAATGATGTTAGAGTTTAACACTCACCACTGAAATATGCTATTTTTGTTCAAAATTTTATTTCTATTCGATTTTTACTGTTCAAATTAGATATTATAATGTTTGTTTTGTATGGTTATAGTTTAATTGTATTTCATTAATTAGAAAATGTATGTCATTTCTTTGTTCACCATTCCTTCCTACACCTCAGAATTTTTTCTGGGATTGTGAAGAATGGCCTTTAGAAATTCCTTTATTAATAGTTTTTTCTTTTTAAGCTGTCTGAGTGTGAATTCCTGTCCCAAACTTATGCAATAATTTGAATTAGAAATTCCTAGAAAAAGCTTTCTTCTTTTTATTCCCTCCACCCAGGGCCAAAAACAAGACAGAATGGTATTTCATTTTGTCTGCAGGATATGTTTCTTTTTCTCTAGTTAATGCTGTAGGGTTCCTGGCTTTATGTAACTGCTTGTGACCTGATCATCCACCTTGAGCATGCCCAGATTTTGTCTCATGCCCTGTTTAAGTGGCTTTTATATATTATGTGCCACATTTTTAGACCTTCTGAAGCAATGGTTTTTCTCTGGACATCACATCTACCATATTGTTGGAAAAAATGTGCCTAGTTCCATTGCTCTTTTACGCCTATTACTGCACAAGTTAGAAGACGGCCTAATCTTTCCTCTATTACAGGTGGTTTTCTCTTGCCTTTCTGGAGTTTTTCTTTACCTTTGAAATAAATATATTTCACCAGAGTTATGTACAGGAATCAATAACATTACACTAACCTCATAAACATCTAGCCATTTGAATCTTAAGATTTACGTCTTTATTCATCCAGAAGAGATTATATTTTATTATATACTTTGATAATTGTTTGGATAATATTTTCCTGGTCTCTTCTTTAGGAATATCAGTTTTGCATATATTATATTTACCATATATTCCCACATCTCAAATATTTGGGAGGGAGGATTATGAAGAATGTATATTTGAATATTTGATATATGAAAGAATATTTAGAGATTTGCCTTTTTCTCCTCCATGTCTGTCATCTTCACCCTCAGAACTTTTATCTTCTTAGACTGAAAAGGAAGTTACCATGTTAGACTTTATTATGTCTATCCTCTTTATCACTGGTTTAATTTTCTCTGGTGTCACTTTCACAATTAAAGCCTGTAATGTCATTTTTACCTGTACTATTCTTCTATTTGTTTCTTTACATTTTGTAGTAACTCAGTGACTTCCCATTTTATCTCAATCTGTTTGCTCACTATCATATCTTTCACCTCATTTTACAGAGTTTTTTTTCTGAATTTAATTGAAAGCACATAGTAAATAATGCAGTACATTTTAAGTATGCTATAATTGCCATACTCTCCTGCTTAAATAATGCAATCTTTTCTTCTTTCTTTTTTTTATAATTTTATTCAAACTGAAACAAAGGGGAGTCTATCTAGACTAGATATATGTCCTAGTGTGAGCTGCTTCTCCTTTGACCCCTCCCTGCCCATCTGGATACTTCTAGATCTGAAATTGGAAGATGGGTTGATGTAAATTTATGAACTGGTTTAGTCATAAGGAACTGGAGAGAAGTAAAAAGGATGGTGAGGGACAATCATAGCAGGGAAATTTCAATTTGCTAGTTTCCTCTCTGTGTTTGCTAAAGCCATACAACAAGGATAGCTTTCCATATGGAGTTTTCTCTTTAGATCTGTCTCTAGCCCCCAGTATAGAGCGTCATTGTATCTGGCTTATTTCCTGACTGTTATGGATTGAATTGTGTCCCCCTAAAAAATGTATGTTAACTTGGCTAGTCCATGATTCTCAGTATTGTGTGATTGTCCACCATTTGTCATCTGATGTGATTTTCCTATGTTGTAAATCCTACCTCTATGATGTTAATGAGGTGGGATTGATTAGTGGCAGTTATGTTAATAAAGCAGGGCTCAATCTACAAGATTAGGTTGTGTTTTAAGTCAATCTGTTTTGAGATATAAAAGAAAGAAGGAACAGAAAGACAGGGGAACCTCATACCACCAAGAAAGTAATGCCGGGAGTAGAGGGTCCTTTGGACCTGAGGTTCCTGCTCTGAGAAGTTCCTAGACCAGGTGAAGATTGATGACAAGGATCTTCCCCCAGAACCAACAGAGAGAAAGACTTCCCCTAGGGCTGACACCTTGAATTTGGACTTATAGCCTCCTAAATTGTGAGAGAATAAATTTCTCTTTGTTAAAGTTACTTGCGGTATTTCTGTTATAGCAGCACTAGATAACTAAGACACTGACCCTGCAGTTCACTGCCTAGGGAAAGGCCTTGGTCACCATGGAGAACTCTTATACTTGGGTTTTTATATAGGCTGCTGCTGTACGTGCCCTCAATCCTCCCAATATAGCTACTCCCCAGAGTGTTGATCCACAGTAGCTAAACAACAAGGATCTCACATCAGACCTGGCCTGCTCACAGTTCTGTCCTCACCATTGAGGGAGTCTAAATGGGCTCTGCCATGATCTCCTCTATTTCTATGACACCACACTGCTGTCTCAGAAAAAGAGATGTGTATTTCTTTTGGGTCATTTTCTTCATTTTTGACCCATCTGTGCTATTTTTAGTAGTAATTTCTTGCAGTTTCTAGTCTGTGCATGGTGCACACCTTCCCTATTTTCTGGTGAGGGTATTGGTTTGTCATTCTTTCTAGAGTCTTCTTGTCATTCTAGTTGGTATCTGGATGGGAGACATTAAACATCTGAGAACATCACCTGCATTTACCTGGAAATCTGTTTGACTTGGGGCCCTGCAGATTTCCATTTATTTAGTAATTATTTATAGAATATTTATCATGTCCGACACGTTCTATGCACCAGGGATACATCAGTGAAAAAACCAAACAACCTTAGCAGGGGAGACACATAATAATTAATTGTTATTAGTTGCCATTGAGTCTGTGCTCTGACTCATGGTGACCTCATGTCCAGCAGAATAAAATGCTGCCTGGTCCTACGCCGTCTTCACAATCGTTGGTATGCTTGAGTCCCTTGTAGCCAATGTGTATTTTGAGTGTTTTCCAGCCTAGGGGATTTACTGTCCAGCACTATATTGGACAATAGTATTGTGATACATAGGGTTTTATTGGTTAATTTTTGCAAGTATATGACAGGGCCTTTCTTTCTAGTCCATCTTAGTCTGGAAGCTCCACTGAAACTTGTCTGTCATGGGTGACCCTGCTGGTATTTGAAACACGGATGGCATAGCTTCCAGCATCACAGCAACACACAAACCACTACACAACAAGAAACTGAAAGATGGGTGATGGAAGAATTACTAGCCATTACTAACAAATAAAATTTTATAGTGTGTAGTTGCTGCTGTTTTTAGGTGTCATAGAGTTGCCTCTGACTCAGAGTGACCCTATATATAACTGAAGAAAACATTGCTAGGTCCAGCATCATCCTCACAATTGTTATATTTCAGCCTATTGTTGCAGACACTGTTTCAATTCATCTCACTGAGGGTCTTCCTCTTTTTCACTGACCCTCCACTTTACCAAGCATGATGTTCTTCTTCAGGAACTGGTCCCTCCTGATAACATGTGCAAAGAATGTGAGATGAAGTCTCACCATCCTCACCTCTAAGGAGCATTCTGGCTGTACTTCTTCCAAGACAGATTTGTTCATTCTTCTGGCAGTCCGTGGTATATTCAATATTCTTTACCAACACCATAATTCAAAGGCATCAATTCTTCTTTGGTCTTATTTACTGTCCAGCTTTCACATGCATACAAAGCAACTGAAAATACCACGGCTTGGGTCAGGCATGCATTAGTCCTCAAAGTGGCATCTTTGCTTTTTAACACTTTAAAGAGGTCTTTTGCAGCCGATTTGCCCAATGTACTACATCTTTTGATTTCTTGACTACTACTTCCATGGGTTGATTGTGGATCCAAGTAAAATGAAATCCTTGACAATTTCCATACTTTCTCCATCTATCATGATGTTGCTTATTGGTCCAGTTGTGAGGACTTTTTTCTTTATGTTAAGGTGTAATCCATACTGAAGGCTGTAGTCTTTGATATTCATCAGTAAGTTCTTCAAGTCCTCTTCACTTTCTACAAGCAAGGTTGTGTAGTTTGCGTATTGCAGGTTGTTAATGAGCCTCCCTCCAATCCTGATGCCCTATTCTTCTTCATATAGTCCAGCTTCTCAAATTATTTGATCCGCATACAAATTGAATAAGTATGGTGAAAGGATACAACCCTGATGCACATCTTTCTTGATTTTAAACCACACAGTATCCCTTTGTTCTGTTCAAGTGACTGCATTTTGGTCTATGTACAGGTTCCTCATGTGCACAATCAAGTGTTATGAAATTCCCATTCTTCACAGTGTTATCCATAATTTGTTATGGTCCACACAGGTAAACATCTTTCTGGTATTCTCTGTTGTCAGCCAAGATCCATCTGACATCAGCAAAGATACCCCTCATTCCATGTCCTCTTCTGAATCCAGCTTGAATTTCTAGCAGTTTCCTGTCAACGTACTGCTGTAACTGTTTTTGAATGATCTTCAGCAAAATTTTACTTTTATGTGATACTAATGATATTGTTCAACAATTTGTGCATTCCGTTGGATCAGCTTTCTTTGGAATGGGCATGTATATGGATATAGTATGTTAGAAGGTGGCAAGTGCCATGGAAAAATATGGAGTAGGGTAAGGGGAACAGGGGTGCTGGGATAGGGTCAGGGAAAGCTTCACTGAGCAGATGTTATTTAAGCAAAAGTGTGAAGGAAGTGAGAAAGGTAGTCAAGTGGATATCTGTGGGAAGATTGTCGTAGGCAGAGGGAAGAGCCAGGGCGAAGCTCCATGTCAGGAGTGAGTCTGGGATGTTCACAGAAAAGCAAGGATACCAGTGCAGCTGGGGCAGAGGGAGCAAGGCGGCAGAGGAGAGCAGAAGACAGGGTCAGAAGGGTGGTGAGGGCACCATTACACAGGGCCTTGTAGGAGAAGAAAGGCTTCAGTTGTTACTTAAAGGGAAATGAAAGAGTTTTGAAGTGACTAGGATATGATCTAGTTTACACTTTAAAAGATCAGTTTGGCCACTGAGTTGAACACAGAATTCCTGGGACAGAGTCAATCACCTGAAGATTACAGGCCATCCCGGGTTACGAACTCTCCTACTTAAGTACAACCAGTAGTTACAAACCATCCCCCTTAAAGCTGTCGTACACACAGTGCTTGGATTATTGAACAACTTCCCTTCCTAAGTGTATCTTTACGTCAGATTTGTATGTAAGTCAGAACAGTTAGATATGGTTCCTATCTAAAGTCAGTTAGTCAAATGTTTGTCTTAGTGTACAGTGTATAGCGTACCTTTCTATACATAAAAAAATTAAAGAAACACTTCTAGATACACTAAAACATCTTTAACATAATAATGCAATAATAATACTAATGTTATGATGCACATTGCAAAGTAGTGCCCCTTTGGTATTACAAGCTTTTGTATGTACTTGGAATTTTTAATATAATAGGCTTTGGGGGAGGGGGTTGGTTCATAACCACAGGTTGTACATAAGTTGGACATTTGTAACCCGGGGACCACCTGTATTAAAAATTTGAGGTACGCACAATGGTTCATAATAACAAACGGGTGCTACTTTGTGATGTGCATCAAAACATTATTATTATTATTACTGTATATTACGCTAAAGATGTTTTAGTGTATCTGGAAGTGTTTCTTTAATGTTTTTTATGTATAGAAAGTTACACTATATACTAAGACAAATATTTGACTAACCTACATTAGATACAAACTCTACCTAACAGTTTTATGTACAAATTTGACTTAGAAACAGACTTAAGAACGGAATTCATTCGTAATCTGGGGACTGCCTATATTGACTTAATTTAAAACACGATTCTTACACTGGCTGCACACGAGAATCACTGGGTGGGAGAGGGTTAAAATGCAAATCCAAGACTGTACCCTAGACCAGTTCAGTCAGAATCCCTGTGGTGGGTCCCAGGCTTCAGTGCTTTTTAAAACTCCTCAGGTGGCTCCAACATGCAGCCAAGGTCATGAATCACTGTTTTCAGTTAAAAATAAATAAATAAAAAGCCTCCCTTGGCCTTCCATACTGAACTGTGGAAATTCTGGAGGGAAGGGAACCTGCCTTTTACAAGGTGGTACAAATGGTTAAGCACTCGATTACTAGCCGAAAGGCCGGCAGTTCAAACCCACCCAGAGGCACCTCAGAAGGCAGGCCTGGTGATCTGCTTCCAAAAGGCCACAGCCTTGAAAACCCTATGGAGCAGTTCCACTCTGCACATACGGGGTCACCATGAGTCAGAATCAATGTGACGGCATCCAACAACAACAACAACCATGGCACAAGTTTGGCACATAGTGGAGATAAACTGATACATGAAAATCCCGTATCACCAAAACGGGAACTGTGGATATTGACCGAACCATGTGGCCATCCAGCCCAGAGGTCAAGGGTGACTTCTCAAAGGAGATTGGCTTCTGCAGGGTTCTGGGGAATGATTTTTGAGCAGAAGCTTCACTTCTGATTTTTTTTTTTTTTTAAAGCAAATCTCAACATGGGGGAGAGCAGTCCTTCAGTTTTCCAGACAAAAACAGCTGTTCACCCTGGGCATGTGTTTGCCGGTAGAGCAAAGAAGCTGTGTTCCAGGGACCTGTCTCAGCTGAGAGACCCTTGTGCAAGGCAGGGCTGTGGCTTCCTCAGCTTCCTGTGTGAGCCCCACCATTTCCAGCCCACAGCCTCATCCTTAGCAGGATCCAGGCCCTCCGGCAGGCAGAGGTCCACCCAGCCCACAGAGAGCTCCCAGCTGCTGTCACCACCTGCTACCCCGCTGCAGACAGGTTGCGAAATTGCAGCTTAGGTCATCAGTTGGGTTCATCCCAAGGTCAGGCTCATCCCCAAGGAATGCAATCCCTCTGCAGAGGCCCTTCATAGCCCACAGGGCCCCTTGTTCTTCTTTACCAGCTCAGCAGGGCGGTGCAGAGGCTGCTGGGTAAACGTCAGGCAGCCAGGGGTCTGAGGCCTGCTGTGGAGGCCAGCTGGAGTCCATCCCTCACCTGGATTTCCAGTGCTTGAAGCTCTGCTCCTTCAGGCTCCTCTGGGAGGAGCTGAAGTCCCAGCACAGGGGTAAGAGAGCCCAGCTGGCTAAGCCAGATGCTCCCGAGAAAGCCAGATTCATCTCCAGAACCAAGGGAGGGATGGCCTAGCCCTGCCTTGTCCATGAAGGTAGCCACCGGCCACATGTGGCTACTGAGCCCTTGAAATGTGACTAGGTTGATTGAGAAACTTGATTTTTTTCACTTTACTTCATTCAACTTAATTTAAATTCAACTTAAAAAAAAAAAATCTGATACTCCATACAGTTATTAGAAAACTTCCAAGTATGTTTGAAACAACTTGGGCATGTGAAAGCAACTCTTTCAACTGTAAATTTTATGAAGTCTAAATACAGATCAAGTCAATAAAAATTAAGCATTCCGTTGGGTTGCCTGTGTAAAGTACACACAGATTTTAAAGACTTTACAAAAAATAGAGTATGAAATACTTCATCAATATTTTATATTGATTTCATGTTGAAGCGATAATATTTTTGACATGTTGGGTTAAATAAAATATATTATTAAAATTAATTTCACCTGTTTCTTTTTACTTTTTTCCTAGTATGGCTACTGGAAAATGTCAAATCACATCTGTGGCTGGCATTACATTTCTACTGGACACGTCAGCCCAGGACAAGGACATCCCACCATCCCTAGGCAAAGAGAGGATGATACAAGAAGGCATTTCAGATACTAAGAAGGTTGAGGATAAAGAAGCTCACGGCTGAAGTATTTCTACCCCAGAGGAACTTCCTGCTTCCTCCTTCCCCTCCTCCCTAAATAATTCCTATTGGTTTCACCTCCAGCACAGGGAGTCAGGAAATGATGAGCACTGTCATCCCTGGTTGCACAGTAGTTAGGAGCTCGGCTGCTAACCCAAAGGTCAGCAGTTCAAATCCGCCAGCCGCTCCTTGGAAACCCTATGGGGCAGTTCTACTTTGTCCTACAGGGTTGCTACGAGTCAGAATTGACTCGACAGCAACGGGTTTGGTTTCATTTTTTGGTCATCTCTGGGATTCCTCAACCTTTCAGTCTTTATGGTGAGTACTTTACATACATATTTCTGTTAATGCTTTACTTGTGTCATTTACAAAATATTCTGGTAAAATGTTTAAGTACATATGTCTATAGAGTAAAACTTGAGTCATCTTTTACAAGTAGACCCTTAAGTGCTGTTTTTCCCCATTATTGCTATCGTTTTGCATGTGTTCTTATGTGAGTTGCTTTTCCCAGTTAACATTACAGTAGATTTTGTCACGTCAAGTCACGTACAGCTTCAGTATTCTTCATGACAGCCACACAGTATCCCTCTGTACAGATAGATTTGATTTTCTTCTAACTGATCGACACTTAGATTTTTCCAATTTTTTCAAACTACAAGCAATGCTGTAGCGAACACCCTTTTACTTATATCTTTTTAAACATGTATCAATATTCTTTTAGAATTCCTAAAAGTGAAATGATAGGTCAAATGTTAGCCATGCTTTTATATTGATAGGTGTGGCCAAACTGCTTTCCACAAACACTTCAGCAATTTGTATCCAACTGATACTAAAGGGGAGCCCTGGTGGCACAGTGGTTAAGAGCTTGGCTGCTAACCAAAAGGTTGGCAGTTCAAATCCACCAGCTGCCCCTTGGAAACCCTACGAGGCAGTTCTACTCTGTCCTATAGGGTCGCTATGAGTCGGAATGGGCACAATGGCAACAGGTTTTGGTACTAAAGTGCTTGTTTCCCCACACCCTCACCAACACTTTATTATCAGCTTTTTCTTTTCCCGTTTGAATGAGTGAAAAACACCTCTGATGTTTGAGGCTCTATTTCCCAGGCTTCTAGTGAAACTCAGAGGCTGCCTGTTCTTACCGGCCAATTGTGTATCTCATGTGAATTATTAATACTTTTGCCCATTTTCATTTTAGGTTGTTTATCTTTTTTTGTACAGAAGCTGTTTACATATTGTGGATATTAAACCTTTGTTGATATAAACATAGTATTTTGTCTCAACCTGTCACTGTTCATATATTTTTGTTTACTTTTTAGTTGAAGGATGACACACATAGAGAAAAGTGCATTAACCAAAAAGTGTAGAGCTCAAACAATTATCACAAAATGAACACAGCCATATAACCACCACCTAGGTCCAGAAAAAGAGCTTTTTATAGTACCAAGAAGCCCCCCTATACCTTTCAGACCATTACTGTCTTCCTCCACCCAAAAGTAACCGATCAACACAACAAAACTATCAAAAAATAAGTTTTGTCTTTTAAAAGTGTATGTACAAGAATCATTCACTATCTGCTTTTCTGACTAGTTCTGTGTTTTTGTTGGTCAATATCGTGTTATCCACTTACCTGGGTTGTGGGATATAGCTGGAGTTTGTTCATTGTCATTATAGTATAACATTTAATGGATATACCATACTTTATTTGCCCATTCTACTGTTGATTGACAAACATCTGGGTTCCCCCACGCCAAGGGTTTGGCGTTTATAAATAACTCTATTATGAATGTTTTGTACAAGTCTTTTAGTCTATATTTATATAAATTTCAGTTGGGTCTACCAACGTGTGGAATTGCTGGGTCGAAGAGGATAGATAGTGATGATTTTTCAAAGTAGTTGTTTTAATTTTCAGACCTGTCAGCAGTGTAAGAGTTTTAGTTGCTCCCCATCCTTGCCAACACTTGGTATTGTGTTTTTAATTTTAACCATTCTGATGGCCACATAGTGTATTGAATTTGGCTTAAATTTGCATTTCTCAGATGAGTAATGAAGTGGAGACCTTTTTCACGTGTTTATTTGCCATTTGGACATCCTCTGTCATGAAGTTCCAGTTTGAGTCTCTCTTTTATTTTTTCATTGGGTTGCATTAGGCAGAGTCCAGCAAGAGAAAGAAACCATATCCAGTAATTTGAACAAAGAAAATTTATTGTAAAGATTTGTTAAGTAGGTAAGAGGTGGGTAACAACTCTATGATGTAGCTGGGTAACAACTGCAGACAGTGCCACCCCAGGACCAAGAGAAACGGGAACGAGGAAGAAATCTGGAAGTTCAGAAAAGAAGTAGAGGCCCCTCAAGGCTGACATTCGGATCTCTGTGTCGATGCCTCTGCAATAAAGCTGAAGCTTGCTGGGGTCGCCCCAGAACCCCAAGAGCCTTACACCATCATTGGGAATGTTCACCCTCTGAGCCACTGACCATAAAGTGGGCAACATCAGGGAGAGAAAAGTCCCTGTCCTTCCTCAGTCCTAGAGTCACCCTGTAGTTCCCCCAAATGGCAGAGCCTGACATAGTGCAAGGTAGGCAAAGTAGAAATGGGTTAGCAGGGTCCAGCTCCATTATTATAAAGTAGAGAAAAACAGGGTGCATTGGGAGTGAGAAACAATAAATTAATAACAGGCACAGTTGTACGTCATTTTTTATTGATTTGCAGATGTTCTTTATATATTCTGGGAACAAGTTGGTTATTGGTATTACAAATATATTCTCCCACTTTATGATACATCTTTTCAACTCTTTATGATGTCTTCTAATGAACAAAAGCTTTTAATTTTAAGGTAATCAATTTATCAATCTTCTTTTATGGTATGCTTTTGATATCCTATTTAGAAATCTTTTCTACCCTAAGGCCTTGAGAATATTCTCTAATGCTTTTCTTAGCAACATTATTGTTTTCCTTTCACATTTAGATTTACAATCTGCCTGAAAGTAATTTTTATATATACTTGTTGTGAGGTAGGGAGTTAAGTTACTTTTTTGCCATATGGTTTTCCAATTCACCCTGCAGTGTTTATTGAAAAGGGCATCCTTTCTCCGCTGCAGTGTACCCTTTGTCAAGAATCAAGTGTCTACCATATTTTACACAAATAACGTGTGCCTTCTATGTTTGTTTGCCAACCACTCTCTCCCCCTAGAGGTTTTTTTTGTTTTGTTTTGTTTTAAATTTTTTTATTGTATTTCAGGTGAAGGCTTACAGAACAAATAGTTTCTCACGGAACAGTAGTACACATATTGTTTTATGACATTGGTTAACAACCCCACCACATGCCAACCCTCTCCCTTCTCGATCTTTTTTTTTTTTTTGCTGAAAATATACGTAGCCAAAGATACACCATTTCAAAAATTTCTGCATACACAGTTCAGTGACATCGACTACGCTCTTCCAATTGTGCCGCTATCCTCACTTTAGATGAAGGCTTACAGAACAAAATAGTTTCTCATTTAACAGTTAGTACACATGTTGCCCTATGACAATGGTTAACTACCTCACAACACATCAACACTATCCTTACTCAACCTTGGGTTCCCTATCACCATCTTCCCTGTCCCCTTCTGCCTTCTGGCCCTTGTCCCTGGACTGCTGTGCCTCATTAGTCCCATTTGGTTTTATGGGGCTGTCCACTCCCCAGCTGAACGGTGAACCTCGGAAATGACTTCACCACTGAGCTAAATGGGTGTCTGGGGGCCGTACTCTCGGGGTTTCTCCAGTCTCCTTTAGGCCAGTAAATCTGGTCTTTTATTTCGTGAGTTAGAATTTTGTTCTACATCCTTCTCCAGCTCTGTCCAGAGCCCTCTGTTGTGATCCTGGTCAGAGCAGTCAGTGGTGGTAGCCAGGTACCATCTAGCTGTACTGGACTCAGTCTGGTGGAGGCTTTGGTAGCTGTGGACAATTAGTCCTTCGGACTAATCTTTTCCTTGTATCCTGTTCTCGTCATTCTCCCTTGCTCCCAAAGGGATGAGACCAGTGGAGTATCTTAGATGGCCGTTCACAGGCTTTTAAGACCCCAGACACTACTCACCAAGGTAGAATGTAGAGCATTGTCTTTATAAGCTGTGTTATGCCAATTGAGCTAGATGTTCCCTGAGACCATGGTCCCCACAGCCCTCCACCCAGAAGTTCAGTCCCTCAGGGAGTTTGGATGTGTCTACGGAGCTCCTGGAGGTATTTTTGTAAGTGCTGTGCTATGCCAATTTCTTTTTTTTACTTGTTGCTGTTAAAAAAAAAGAAATTATCATAGTATGCTTATTAAAATACCTTGCTGGGGTGGAGAGGGAACAGTTGGCAAACAAATGTAGAAGGCACGTGTTATTTATATAAAAATACGATGTATAAATGCTTGACCCTGTCTCTGGACTCTCTCCTGTTGCATTGGTCTATTTGTCTTTGAACCAGTAACAGTTTTAATTGCTGTAGCTATATAATAACTCTGAGCCCTCATGCATCCTTAGTGAGAATGTAAAATAATGCAGTCGCTGTGGAAAACAGTATGGAAGCTCCTCAAAAAGTTAAACATAGAATTACTATGTGACCAACAAATCTGCTCCGAGGTATAGCTCCAAAAGGCTTGAAAACAGGGACCCCTGCGAAAATGTTCATAGCAGCATGATTCACGATAGCTGAAATGTGGAAATAAACCGAATGTCCATTCAGCTGATGAAAGGATACACAAAATGTGGCAAATCCATACAACAGAATATTATTCGGTCATAAAAAAGAAATGAAAAACTGATACCCGCTGTAAGGTGGATGAATCTTGAAAACATTATGCTAAATGAAAGAAGACAGCCACAAAAGGTCACATATTGTATGAGTCCATGTGTATCAAATACTTAGAATAGGTAAATTCATGGAGAAGGAAAGTGGATTAGTACTTTCCAATCATGTTTTTTAGGGGGGTGGTTTGGAGGAGGGGGAAAAGGGGAAGGATTGCTTAATAGCTACAGGCTTTCCCTGAGGTGGTAAAAATGGTTTAGAACTCACTGGAGGTGATTTGTTGCTCTACATTATGGATATACTAAATGCCACTGAATCATGCATTTTAAACTAGTTAACTTTATGTTTTGTGAATTTTACCTCAATTAAAAAAATAAAAGATATGAACACAGCATACTCTAATGTCATGCAAACCCCTGTAATTGAAAGCTACTAAATAGGTTTTGTCTTTTAAATGTGATTACTCTTTTTCTTCTGTTATCTTTGGGTTTTCTCTCTTGCTTTAGAAGGTTTTTCTTACCCAAACAAGCAAACCAACAAAAATTCTACCTACTGTTCTTACATTTTTAGAGTTTTGTTTATGAATGAGTCATTGTCTAATCTACCGGCATTTAGCTACATAAAACCAGTTCTGTCGGGTCAATTCTGACCCCATGTACGTCAGCACAGAATTGCATTCCACAGGGTTTTCAATGGCTGATTTTTCAAGAAATAGATCATCAGGTCTTTCTTCTGAGGCAACTCTGGGCAGATTCGATCTGCCAAACTTTTGGTTAGTAGAGGTTGTGAAATAAGGATATTGTTTTATTTTTATAATTCTATAAATTTTCATACATCCATGGGTCTGTTTTCAGAGCCTGAGCTATTTTTTCTTGATATATTTGACTTTCCCTTGCTAATAATAAATGGTTTTAGTTTGTATATGTTTATGATATAACTGGATTACACAAACCCTCCATTATTCTTTTTTTGCCGAAATACTCTTAACAATTCTAGGACATATGCACATTAGAATAACTTTATCAGACTCTATGTGCTGAGTTGTTGATTACAAATGCATTGAGTTAATTAATTAATGCAGGGAGAATTGACATCTTCAGATCTGAGCCTTTTCATGCAGGAAAATAGTATGTCAATTCATCCATTAAGGCTTCTTTTATGTCTTCAGTAAAATTTCATAGCTTTTAAAGCTGTTTTTGTGCAACTTTTCCTGTCTTAAATTCATTTTTAAGTAAGTAACATGATCTCAGGATCTCTAGTGGTGCAATGGTTAAGCACTCAGCTGCTAACTGAAAGGTTGGTAGTTGGAATCCACCAGCCACTCCATGGGAGAAAAGACCTGGTAGTTTGTTACCGTAAAGATTACAGTCTAGGAAATTCTATGGGGCAGTTCTACTGTGTCATATAGGGTCACTGTGAGTCAGAATCGACTCGACAGAACACAACAATATTCTCTAACAATTGAAATTATGCAAAGAGGTACACCCAGAGATGTCTCACACACATCAGCCCCTCCAGCTACAGGAAATCATCTTTAATAATGTTTTGTTCATCCTCACAATGTTTCTTTATACAAAAAGAATCAACTACAATTGTATCTTTTTGACCCCCTCGCCTCTCCTACCAAAAATGTCGCTTACTGTGCACGTTGTCCTGTACTACGCTTGTTGTCATTCAGCAATATTTGCACAGCTCCCAGATGCCTTTTCCCGGCTGTATACTGGTCCCTGTGTGTGAATATACCACAGTTCATTTAATCAATCCCTTATAAATAGATACGATAGTAGTCTACAACTTACGACAGGTTTCCGTACCAATGACTCCATTGTAAGTCAGTTCTGACATAAATCAAATACTTTTTTTTTTCAGTTTTCATTACTGTCTGCTATACGGCAGTATTTTGAACAGTGAATCATAACATCTTTTTGTCAGCTGAGTGAACTTCTGAGAATTATAACATTGGCAAACTACCGGCTGCAAAACTGTATGTAGTACATGTTCCTAATATAAAGATGTCCACAAAGAAACCAAGAGACAGTCGTTAAGTGTGGTTTGTTGTAATGTTCACATGGAAATTAAAATGTTTTTAAGTGTTTTTCTATTACAGATAGTTCTACTATAAAAACCTCATACATACATCATTTTGCATACATGCAGGTGTATCTGTAGGATAAATTCCCAGAAGTGAGATTGCTGCGTCAATGGGGATGTGTATTTTTCATTTTGATCGATATTGCCTAACTGCCCTCCTCAGTGGTGGGATTATTTTGCCTTGAACCAGCACCATGTGGCTGTGTCCCTGTAACCTCCTCAACAGTGTGTGCTCTCAAACCACAGCGTTTTACAAACTGACAGGTCAAAATTGTTATCTCAGGGTAGCTCTGATTTGCATATCTCTTGTTATGAGTGAATTTGAGCATCTTTTCTTTCATTAAAGAGACATTTGTAATTATTTTTCAGCCTATGGTCAGTGTATATGTGTTGCCCTTAATATGCTTTTTATTGGGCTTCATATGGGTCTTGTTTCTCAGTGCATTGTTTCATTTGGTCCCCACAGTTGCCCTGCAGGGTGGTCACTGGGGCATTCATTTTACAGGTAAGTGTGGGCAGGCTTGCAGAGTTCAGGCAACTTGTCCAAGATCACACAGCTAGCTAGATGCAGGTAAGTATTCTAATCCAGTTTTGTCTGACTCCAAAGCACCCTTTCCTCTATGTCACACCTGTTTTCCAAAGGGGGAATTCTTACCTGATGCTGACTGAGTCCCTCTGCCAGACCTCAGGATTCAGAGTCCAGCAACTTCTGCTTGAATGCCTCTGGTGACAGGGGCCTGGCTTCTCCCCAGACAGCCTGCCCCTCTCTCAACTCTCTAATACTCATGGCACTACACTGACTTTGGAGTTCCTGGACAGTGCAAATGGTAAATGCACTCGGCTGCTAACTGAAAGCTTAGAGGTTTGAGTCCACCCCAAGAAACCTCAGAAGAAAGGCCTGGCAATCTACTTCCAAATGATCAGCTATTGAAAACCCTATGGAGCAAATTTCTACCGTGACACACTTGGGGTGCCCATGAGTAGGAATCTACTCCATGGCAACCAGTACTGGTAAACCAACTTCCCACCGCCATCCACGTGCTGGAGAAGCTCTGGTTGCTTTCTCAGAATTCTCCCAGATCCAACCGCCTGAGGAGAATGTGCTTGAACCACTGGGACCTAGAAGGAATCTGTGCTTGTGATCACCTTATTGGTCTTGCTCTGGTTGTCAGGGAGAATTGAGACCCTTTGTACACATTCTCTGTCTCAGACAAGAAGCTGTACCCTTGATACTCACCTGGAGTAGGCTCCTTTACCCACTTGGCATCCACTTCTCCATCTTCTGGGGGTCGCTCCATGATTTCCCCTTGAGAGGTCTCATTTCGGCATTGCACTCAAGCTTAGCAGGCTGCCAGCCAAAGGGCCCTGCCCATACCTGAGCATCATTAAAGTTCTCTCTCTCTCTTTCTTTCTCTCCATCTCTTGAATCTGGAAAGACACAAGGGAAAAACAACACCTGGCACTCATTTCACCCCAGCAAAGCAGCTGCCTATTATTTCCTGCACCTAGACCCCAAGTTTTCCTGCCCTTCTCATGTTTTTCAGCCTTTCCTGTGATTCTCCCAATAAACTCCCACTTCTGCTTAAGACAGCCAGACTCCATGAACTGGCACACTTGGTGCTCCCAGCCTGGAGGGGAAGAGAAAGTTGCCCGATCACTGTCCTGCAGGGCACAGCTCTGTGCCCCTCCATGCCACCAGCAGCTACCTCCTTCACTCTGGTTCCTGTGAGGAGCAGAACTGACAGCAGAGATGCCGCTCCCTGCTTTGGCCTAGAGAGAGAGCGCATGCCTATCTCCCCCATGGCAAGAGCCCCCAGCCTCCTGGTACATGTTCCTTTCATGTTGGGCAACATGCTGAGCAAGCCAGCATGGCTGCAGCAAATGTTTATTGAATTGAGTTGCAGGGAAGTGGGTGGGATCCTACGCAATTTGGGTTTTCCCCTCTTAAGCAGACAGTCAACTAGATAATTAACTGATTCAAGAAGTGGGGGACTGACAGCATTTTTGAAAGGCATGTAGACTGACAGAAGTCAGGCTCCGATGGATACAAGGGAAACAAGCTCTGCTGAACACTTCCCAAGAAATTACAGGGAGGAGGAGGTAAGGTAAGCCTAGGAAATTCAATGATGTCCTCTCTACCGTCCTGACAAGCTGTAGCCCTCTGGATTATCTGAAAGACCATTGATTCTGGATGGAGCCTTTACCTAGGTCAGTGGGCCCCTCCCTTGAGGGGACAAATGTATTTCAACAGAGTTGACTGTGGAACAACAGGTGTGGGGTAGTTACCTTGGATATTACATATAAAATGTGGGCACTGAATGTGGACCACCAAAAAATGACCCAGAGAAGGTAACCGTCACTGATATTACTGTTGACTATACTCAATCTGGTGGTTAAGAGCTCGGCTATTAACCAAAAGGTTAGCAGTTCAAATCCACCAGCCCCTTCCTGGGAACCCTATGGGGCAGTTCTAGTCTGTCCTATAGTGACACTGTGAGTTGGAATCGACTCGATGGGAACGGGTTTTGTGTACTCAACCAGGGGTACTGAGAGGCAAGAACCACGCCAGTCAGCCAGTCCTTTTCATCCTTTTCTGAGAAGAATTTCCCATGCATCCAGGGCCTTGGCTCTTCATCAGTTCCAGAATGGGAGACTTTGACATGTGCTAAACCAGCAGCGTGGGTTGGCTTCTAGTCTTGCAAAGCTAGCACCTTAACCCAGAATTGTGGGAGGAGCCCGGCAAGCTGTGGGGTGGTTGAAGGATGACCCATGAGGGAGCCAGGGCTTACTGCCTGCCAACATCACCATGAGTGTGAACGATCCATGCTGCCTTCACTTTACTTTCCTTCCAACTTTCGTATTTCTACTGACGTGTTTATCAACATTGTGATCTTTGTTACCAACTTCATTGACATGAGTTCATTTCCTATCTTTTTTTTTTTTTTTTTTTCCCTGCTTTAGTCCCTCTAAGCCTTTGAATGGCTTAGGTCTTAAGCTTGACTGAGAAGGGCTTATTTCCATTTAATTCCATAAATAGATGTATTGATATATGCTTTATACCTGAGTACTGTGTGGGACATGGTGCCCTCTGGCACCTTGCTAATGTCCCTTTCTCACCTGATTTCCCAATTTTCCCTTTCATAAATCCTTGACCCACTTTAACCAACACCCACTCCTCATGGTCCTCTCTTCAGTCCTGGTGTATCCCCACCTCTGTGATTTTACTCTTTCTATTTCACTTTCCCAGTTCCTGCCAATCCTTCAAAACCCCAGTCATCATACCTCCTGACAGGTACCTTCCTCAGTCCCTGTACTAGAAGTAATAGGCTAGTTTTGTAATCCCACTCCCACAAATCATTTCCAGAACCTCTTTTTTGAGTCCTACTTCTTCCTTCCCTGTGTGAAAGGGGTGTCTTTTTCTGACCTCACAGCCAGAACTGCTGAAGGACAGAGGTGCGGGCAGAGTGGGCTTGAGTTCCTGAGTTATGAGTGAAATGATAAAAGTCCAAGGGCCACCTAGCTGATGTCTCCAAGACTGTGGGTGTCTCATTTTGAGATCCCCCAGAAGCAGACCCTCAGACAAGAGTTTGACTACAGCAAATACAGGTAGGAAGACAACAAAGAAAACTCAGCCAATAAAGGTTGCTTTAGGAAGACAGCTACCACAGTGGTATCTGGTGCCATGGGAATTCTGGGAAACAGAAATACACGCCTCTGAGTTATCTCACCTGAGTGGTGAGGGAGCTGCCATAGTTATCTGCCAACTCTCAGCAGTCATTGGTTGAGCACTGCTCCTGGGGGGTGTTAATTCCCTGGCCTCTCCCACCTCTTGTATGGAGGTAGAGTAGCCTTCAGTGCTTCTGGGAAAATAAAAGTCCTGAGGCCCAGAGAGGCAGACACTGGCACTTGGGTGTTAAAGGTGGAGCAGTGAGATCCAAGGCTTGGGGTGGGGCTTGGTTACTCTTGGGCTCATCTCACTGCGGGTTTCTGGTACTGAGGCTGGAAACATCCATATCACAGCCTCAGACCCACACTTCCTGCCCCTGCTGTGAGGGAAGGCAGAATCTGCTAAGCACCGGAATTTCTGAAGATTTAAGAGGACCTTGGAAACACCTATGCAGAAGAACAGGCCAGGCATCCTCCTCAGCAGATGTTGTACCCAACAGGTGGGCGAGCAGGATCTAACACACCTACACACTTTGGTGCACTCCAATTTGTCCATCCAGATAACATTCTTCCTCGTCCCTCTCTTGCCCTCTCCTTTTTTTGTCTTTTTTTATTGTTGTGCTTTAAGTGAAAGTTTACAACTCAAGTTAGTCTCTCATACATAAATTTATACATACATTGTCATGTGACCCTAATTGCTCTCCCTATAGTGTGACAGTGCACTACCTCTTTCCACCCTGGATTTCCTGTGTCCATTCAACCAGCTCCTGACTCTCTCTGCTTTCTCATCTCACCTCCAGACAGAAGCTGTCCATTTAGTCTCATGTATCTACTTGAGCTAAGAAGCACACTTTTTACGAGTATCATTTTATGTCCCATAGTCCAGTCTAATCTTTGTCTGAAGAGTTGGCCTCGGGAGTGGTTTTAGTTTTGGGCTAACAGAGAGTCCAGGGGCCATGCCTTCCAGGGTCGCTCCAGTCTCAATCAAAGCATTAAGCCTGATCTTTTTACTAGAATTTGAGTTCTGCACCCCACTTTTCTCCTGCTTTGTCAGGGACTCTCTTTTGTGTTCCCTGTCAGTCTTGCCCTTTCCTTTTAACTCTCCTTTCTCCAGGGAAGCTGACAGGCTGCCTGTCACAAGCATCTATCCTGGGAAAGGGGAAGCTTCTTGGTCAACTCCATTCATCTTTTAGCCCCAGTCACAGGAATAGCAGGTCCCCTAGAAGGGAGAATCTGTTGGTGGTTTGTCATTGGTCCCTAGTTACAGCCTGGTGGTGGTTTTAGCAGAGTCACCCAGTGGGTTTGGAGATGAATTGAAATTATACTTCGTAAGCCTTCACTACATTTCGTGCTGTTACGGATTGAATTGTATCCCCCTAAAAAGATATGCTGAAGTCCTAACCCCCAGTACCTCTGAGTATGACCTTGCTTGGAAGAAGGGTCATTGAAGATCTTATTGGTTAGATTAACAGGAGGTCATAGTAGAGTAGTGTGGGTCCTAGTCCAGTCTGACAGGTGCCAGTGGTGCCATAAAAGAAGAAAAGAACACAGAGAGACACAGTCAGAGGAAGGACAGCCATGTGAAGACGGAGGCAGAGACTGAGTTACACGGCCACAAGTCAAGGGACGCCTGGGGCTACCAGAAACCTGGAGAAAGACAGAAAACTTCTTCTTCTAGAGCCTTCAGAGAGAGCGTAGCCCTGCCAACACCTTGGATTTCTACTTCTAGCCTCCAGAACTGTTAGACAATACATTTCTGTTGTTTTAAGCCACATGGTTGTGGTAATTTGTTATGGCAGCTGGGCAACTAATACAAGTGCTATAAAATGTTCACTTCATATATTTCTTCAATTAGAACCCATAAAACCAGTAAAGACACAAAATTCTATTTTTAAAAAAAAAACTCGATATGAACAGAAAAATCATGGAAATCAAAAGCCGAAGTATTATCTGTTGTCATGGTTTGAATTATGTCCCCCCAAAAATGTGTGTATTAATTTGGCTAGGCCATAATTCCTGGTACTGTGTGATTTTCCTGTACGTTGTAAACCTGCCTCTATGATGTTAATGAGGGAGGATGGGTGGCAGTTGTGTTAGTAAGGCAGGACCTGATCTACAAGACTGGATTGTGTCCTGAGGCAATCTCTTGAGATACAAAAGACAGAAGTGAGCAGTGAAACAGAGGACCTCATACCATCAAGAAAGCAGTGCCGGGAGCAGAGCGTGTCCTTTGGACTGAGGTCCCTGCACAGAGAAGCTCCTAGTCGGGGGGAACACTGATGAGAAGGCTGACAGAGAGAGAAAGCCTTCCCCTGGAGCTGATGCCCTGAATTTGGACTTTTAGCCTACTTTATTCTGAAGAAGTAAATTTCTCTTTGTTAAAACCATCCACTTGTGGTATTTCTGTTATAGCAGCACTAGATGACTAAGACATCTGTCATGCATTCAGAGTTTCTGTTTCAAGTAGAGAAACTTGGTGCAGTCTGTCAAAGACTCTCTTACAGGGCATTATAGCAGACAATCATGCAACTGGATTCCAGGATGTTTGGAGACAAAGAGAATCCCAAACAATGAGAAATTCATTATGGAAGTATGTCTTCTATTTTGAGTCCACTGAAAATATCATATGCAGATGAAAATAGATGTAGCTGGAGTTTTTGAAATTTCTTACAAGTATGAAGGAGAATTAAAATTGTCTCTGAAATGTTCCTGACGGGAGAAATTGCCCCCTCAGTCCCTCTTTCATCATGTTTTACCAATTGTGGGAGAAGAACTTGAACCATGATGTCTCTAATTTTGTCGTTTCCCCAGAAGTTGAAGAATGTGAGGAGGGAAGTGAAGGGGCTATTTAACTAGGAGAGGATATGGGCTGGCAGCTCCATCACCAGCAGGTCAATATGTGGGGATATGCAAGCCCTGGTTTTCATGATTATTCAGATCCCAGAGGCTTGGAACCAAAGATCTTGCTGAGCATTGAATGGATGTCAGACCTGAAGCCACTCTAGCTGATTTAAAACTTTCAGTGAAGTTCTGCTAAATTCCCAGGTCATGGCAAAGACTCAGCAGCCCTGACTTTCCTCACCAGTTACACCCACAATAAGAGAAGTCCATCTCCATCTTGGACAACTCACTGGACGCATCTTCTTAACCTTGGCTAAGTGGCTAAAGACTCTTTGCGAGAGATTCTAGTCATTCTGGCTCTGGTGCTTCAGTCCATGGACCTCCTGGATCATGACCATCTGACAATCTCTGAGGCCCAAGGAAGCACCTGCCAGTCAGTCTCCACTGCCCTCCTGAGGAACTCCTGAGCATATTGCTGGGCAAACACACGCCATGGCCTGGCCTGCTTATATACTTGGGGTATACAAGGAGGAAAGACAAGAACCTCCAAGAAGGCATGGTCTAATAAGAAAAAACAAAACAAAACAAAACAGGATGTGGCCCCAGATAGTCACACTGCAAGCCAGGTGCCTCAGCCTCACAGTGTGTCAGAGGGAAGCCTTGTAGCTCAACCACCAGAAATATTCTGGAAGGGCATTGAAGGAATGAGGTAGAACTCATGGCGGAAAAGAAGTTCAGAGGTTTTCCTTTACTCCCTACAGTTGGTGTGGTGGTTAATCTCATGTGTCAGCTTGGCTAGGCTACGGGGCCCTGTTGTTTGGTCAAACACTAGTTTAGATGTTGCTGTGAAGTTATTTACAATCAGTTGACTTTAAGTAAAGGAGATTAACCTCAATAACATGGGTGGGCCTCATCCAGTCAGTTGAAAGTCTTCAGAACAAAAATCTGAGATTTCCTGGAGAAGAAGGAATTCTGTGTCAAGATTGTAACATAGAAATCCTGCTGGAGTTTCCAGTCGGTCGCCTGCCCAATGCATTGCACCCTTACCAGCCCCCACAATCACTTGAGCCAATTGCTTAAAATAAACCTCTTCCTCTCCCTCTCTCCATGTATGTGTGCGTGTGTGTAGACCTTATTGGTTCAGTGTCTCTGGAGAACTTGACTAATACAGATGGGGAAGAACCAACCATGGTTTTGTATAAGAAATATGAGTGACATAAGGTCTAAGAAAAATAGTAACTCCTAGGACTGGGCTTTCTTCATTCAGATTATAACATAGTCATCCTATGCTGCTCTTGTCCTGTTTCTCTTTGGAATTGGGAGAAGTTAGACTTATCTTCTCTTTTGGTTAAGCTCAGCAAGTATCCACTCGGTACCACCTGGACGCTCAGCCTAGCTCTGGCCTCTGATGGCCTGTGGAGACAAATACATACTCGGTGACCTTTAAGGAGCCTAACCTAGGAATTGAGAAGATTAGATGCACCCCTGTGTTGCCTCCAGGCAACACTTTCACCTTTCTGGAATGTTCTAACCCCTTGGCGTCCCTAGGTCTCAGCCTGAAAGCCATCATCTTAGAGAGTCCACCATGATCTTCTCTCTCACATGGCTCCCTATCACCGATCTTTCCATCATGCTGTCCCATCCACGGTGGGACTTCGGTATTCTTTGAGGACTTTTCATGATCTGAAATTATGTATTTGTCTAGCTGTTTATTGCCTGTCATATCCCTAAATCTAAACTCCCTGAGGGCAGGCATCCTGTCTGTCTGGCTGGCTTTCTCACCACACTAGCCCAGATAGCACCTCACACAGAGAACGGGCTCTATGAGCATGTGTTGAATGAATGCGTCAGGGTACAAATAAGCTGAATTAATTTTATTGAGAGTCAAAATGATTGGCATCATTGGAAATTTCTGCAGGTGGTATGAAAGGGAAAGGTTGGTGTTGTTTTGAATTCTGAAAGGGGTGGATTTCAGTGTAGGCTTTAGCAGGCAGTTAGAGTTCAGACAGGCTGGGAGGTGAAGGTGTAGCCTTGACCTGCCAGGAAAGTAGAGGGAAGAAGGCATGAACAAACAGAGTGTTTTTTCAGGGTAGACAGCGTGCAAAGGGCCTGCCCCAGGAAATAAGGAAAATCCCTCTCTGAGAGCCAACCTTTCTTTCCACCAAAGGTGTCTATGTCCTGGTTGACACATCCTCAGAAGATTTATTGACATAATAGACACCATTCTAAAGAGTTGGCTGAGGACCAGCCATCAAAACTGCAAGTTTGGAAGGATTAGAACACACTTTGGACACATACTTCATCTTGGCTCTAGACTTAATTAAGATATTGCTAGAGCAATACTATAGACAAGCAAAGAACTAGCACTTTATTTAGCCATCCCCCAACCTTGTAAAAATAAAATAAAATA